>JADLZK010010976.1:0-413055 GCA_015847255.1 Hyparrhenia diplandra
CTAGTTTGCTACACACAGTGCAAAGGCTGAAAAGGGATCGGTGTATGCTTTATTTGCAGAATGCGTGCGAATTCTGGTTATGCTTATTGGGAGCCTGCATGGTGGAGTTCACTGCATGTATGGAGGAGGGGGATAGGTCTACTTAAGAAATTGGGCTATTTAGCTTGGAATTTGAGATTCCTAAATTTTCAAGGATTCACATATAAAGCCTATGGATTCGCTTCTTCTCCAACAAGTAAAGTTGGTTTCTGTCTTCTTCCACGACTATAGTTTCATATACAATGAATTCAATTTCAAGGATCCAAGCGTGTGTAGTTATTGTCCATGTGCAATCACTTATTCATTGATCCATGTAGAAATTGTACCTGTTTTGTGACAAATTGCTTAGAAATTCATCTATACAAATTGACCTATTTGGTGACAAATTGCTTTATTAATTCATTTCTTGATCACATAGTCTTGTTTCATAACAACTAGCTCACCAGCATATTAGTTATTTCCCCAAAATTTTTGGGGTTTCAAATTAGCCCCTGTGCGCACATTTGACTGTTGACTTATTGATGAACAGTTTTAGACAAGTATTTTTTGGTGAAGAATGCTTGATAAATAGTTTTATCCATCAGTGAACTGTTTCTGGAATATCTATATGCAAGTTCTAGGCTCTACAGCCTACTCATTGATAGCTCAGGCTCGGCAGCATTTGTGAGCAACAAATGTTTGCGCAAACTCTGGAGTGGGGTCTGCCCAAACATGGTACACTTCTGGGTCCCATCTCAAACCAAGCCTAGCCAAATTATGTGCTACCGAGTTACAGTTGCATGGGAATAGACGGGATGCGGCTGCACGCCCGAGTGGTCATGCGATAAATCATGCGCATCTCCTATTAACTTTCCACATGCCGCAAAATCCATTGATGGTGATTGTAGAGACCTGTTTCAGAACCACCGAGTCCATCTCCAGTTGTATGCATGATATGCCATGATCTGTCACCTCCTGCATTGCATTGGCGCAAGCAGTCGCTTCCGCGGTAATGGCGTCAGGAGCTGATCCAGGTTCCCCGCCCTGCTGGACTGTTGACCCTTCATGGTCTCTACAACTCTCTAATATAACAAAGCCCCAGCTGCCCTGGCAGGTGTATCTGGCATGTGAAAGAACACTGGCAGCAGTCGGGTTGATCTTCCAGCAGTCCCTGCGTCAGAGTTGTCCATTGGGCTGCTACCATTTCTTTTTGCACTGGCTTCCTCTCTTTTCTCTTCATATCTCCACGCATTCGTAGCACATCTCCAGCAGCCCATTCCCTGCTGTACCAACTCACCCTATCCACGCGCTGTTCCTGACATTTCCACCACTTCAAACGAGTACAGATTTCGAACTATGGCAATCCTCCTTCAGGAAAATCCACCTCCATAGACACATCCCATGCGCACGTCAGTAACGTCTGGTGAACTGATACAAGAACAAGCGATGCAGCTTCTAGTTTAACAAGTTACACTTGAGGAAAAGCGACGCCTTGAAAACATTGCCGGTAGCACATGGGGCATCTAGTGTCGAGCTTCATTCCCTTCTTTGAATGTTCATTTTTTAGTGCAAGGCTGTTACACCCAAATCACCACATAAAGTGTTTCACCTTTGGAAGGCAAGAGAGCTTTGGTGAGTTGTATTGGATCTCATGTATGTTTGGATCATTTTTAAAGCTATATTTGTGGTGTTCACGTTAGTTCCTAACCTGATAACCAACGTAGCATACTCAAAAACAACATTCAGTAGTGTTCCTTTGCAACCACTATTGGTCCAGATCTATGCATCAATCTTCTCACGTCACTATGGTGAATGAGACTGTTTGAATCCTACACCCTCGCACATATATAATGGCTGTGAATGATATCCAATACTTTGCACGGTCTATGAAATCTTTTGGGCTTTAACATTATATAGTAAGCGTTCTAGTATTGCCCCTAGCCATAGGACCCTATGGCTGAGCAAAATAATGGAGGTCACCTCATTGTTATCGATTACATGATGGAAATCTAAAATTGATGTTTTTTTTTTTTGCTGTAACAAACATTAATAGAATAGTATGACAAATTGTTTTGTTTATTGCTTTTGATGTTATCTTATTCTTCTAATTACTAAATATTTCATTTCTGGATTGCCAGCTATTGAACTTGAGTTAGGCTATGGATCTGGAGACAGAGAATCGTCTTTGCTTCTTTACTACTTGAAGAGGCCAGGAGGTTACAATTGGAGGCTAACAGGAAGGTGTTCATGCATATCTCGCGAAACCTAATGTTAGGCATCGCCCAAACTCTCACGGTTCCTTACAGCCACAGTTCGTGGAGTTCAGCAAGGTTAGCAATGTGCAGTGAATCATTGTCGTCACTTGTCACTTGTTTTCTATATTTTCTATTTCTTTGAGTAGATCTTGTAGAACAAATCAACTTTGAAAAATAGTAGTCATGTAATCCTGTAAAAAGTTGAATTTGGCCCTTGTGAGTATATTGACCTACATACTTGGGTAAAAAAAGTATACTGGTCCCATGTCATTAATTTTTAATTACATAACTAATCAACATTAAGAAAACATGTGGAGCCATGTAACCCTTCTTGTGATTATTGACCTTACATTCTTGGGGAAAAAGTACCCTGTGTCACTAATTTTTAATGACATTGACATCAAGTAGCACTTTTGTACTTTGTTCTGAGTTGAAATATGCTGTTTGTCCTGCAGCAAATCGTGTTGTGGAGGTCGATGAAATGTGGCGTGCCAGGGAAAAGGAACTGGAGTTGGAGTCAAAAATGAAAGGCAGAAGTGGCATTAGTAAAGATCGTGATGATATTAGGGCTAGAAGCTTAAAAGTGATTTGAGAAACCATATCTCCAGCTCAAGGGTTGAACAAGAAGGGAACACTTATAATAATTCCTACTCAGACCAGGAGGATGCTCTCAGGGATGATGAAATCGAAAGATTCCTTCATTCAAGGTCAGTTAGAATCTTCATTTTTTTTTCTTTTATGTGAGAAATAGCAATTTTTCTTGTTTACACCTGGCATATATAACTAAATATTATTTTTTACTCCTGTTCTTGTATGAAAAATCACATGATATGTCTCTCTCTTTGATAGTACCACATTGTTCTATCGTTTTGTGCTGATATCCTATTTGTTTATGCTACAAACGTTTCCATTTGTTAACTATTTCCCTGGTGTTTTAGGTATGAGCAATTGTTGTTAACATATTTGTTGTTGCTGTTCTGTTAGGGCGAGAAGCGGGACGTGGGGCTGTTGGTTCTAGGATGGATGAGCCTGGTCCATACCTTGATTCTTTGTCCCGCCATCAGGACAATGGACCTAGTCGACATACGTGTGGAAGAGAAATGGGAACACAGAGTACAAGGCCCAGAGAAGCCTTCATTTTTGGGATCTAAGTCTCTTGATGGTCATTGGCGCAAGGATACCGGATGGAAGGCCATCAAGCTCTGAACCACAGACCAAAAAGAAAAGAAAAATAAGTATGACAGAAGAGATAATATAGAGAGAACGAAAGTAAAGGACAGGAAGAAATCAAAAACATTGCCGCCACCACCACCATCACACAGAAGCACCAGGAGTGAATGAGTGGTGTTGCCTGTTAGCGGAACAGGAAAATGTAAGCAATGGGTCTGCCCTGAGACAAGCTAGCTGACTGTTTCTGTAACTTGAAACCTGTATTGTATGGAAAACTTGATATGGTTCTTATGATGCAATGTTCTGATATCATCATTTGTTAAAGTTGTCACTTTGATGTTGCATGATTAACATCTGCAACAAGAGTTGTTCTCTGTCTTCTTTTTATAACTAACATTGGGCGTCTAATATTGGAGTTGGAGGAGCCTGCTCTTAAAGCAGGGCAGTCTGTCAATTGGGGTTTGTAGCTGAATAAACCTTGTGTGAGAATGAGTAAACCATCAATGGCTTATATATATACATATTAGTGCACATTTTCTATGATCATTAGGCTAAGGAGTTACTTGTCAGGTTCCATTGAAACGAGCATTGGTGACTGGGCTGAAAGGCAATTTATGATATGATACCTTATAGTTCCAACCAAAAATGGGCCTAAAATTCACATCATGGACCATTCTCCATTGAATTTGTTTAAACCCAAGAATTCATAGTCAACGAACATGAATCAAATTACTTAGGCTCTTTGAAGCTTCTGCCTTTTCCAATTCCTGAATTGATCTTTCAGAATTCAGGTAGGCGTTTATATGTAGTGTCTTGTTCAGGAACAGTTCGGGGAATCCGCGTATGATGTTACTGCTAGAAAACAACGGGCATCTGGAGAATTGGAACCAGTGTGCGGCTTCTAGAAAAAAGGTTGTGCACATCAGTAGAAACTGAAGTGTGGTCAGACCATTTTCAAGAATAAAAATATTAAATATGAAAATTTCAATTCTGAAGTCATTTTACAGTACTATATCTTGATGTATGCCACTGAAAGTACATCAAATGTTTGTTCTTGTGTGACTGCACAAACACTTTCAACATTGCCACAAACTCAAAAATCCTAGAAACAAAGTGGTCTTCTACTTCTGAAGCCCACCAATCTGTTGTTAATGTACAGCAAAATGCCGTGTCTGAAATGTACACTATCCTGGCTCTTTTGTAACAAGGGATAGATCATTAGATAGAGTTGTAAGAAGGCTTAACTAGCAACATGTTGAAAGAAACTTGCCTTCGTGTTGACAATATTGACATGCAAACAGCACAGTGAAATGAAATTTGCTGTTAAGAATGCTCAATCTATAATGACAATGAAGACTTCTTTTCATACAACCATACAGAATGCCCTACACAGTTGCAAAAACCATCAAAGCACAACTGATGCTGTATGAAATATAAAGATGGGCTCAGCACAAATGTCGAAAACTACTTTATATTCAGGAGTAGCAATTTCAGCTTCAGTTCTTCCACTGAAAGTCAGAGAAAGCAAGTGCTCATTGAGGTCAATTCGACGAACACTGCCCCTGCAATCCGGTAGCACCAACAAAACAACCATGGTTGCCTAGGAGGAGATTGATTGAATCGCGACTAATTGCAAGCGATCAGAGGAGAACCCACCTCTTATCTTGCCGACATGGAAAATTCCTCTGATTAGCCAGGAGCATAAGAAGTTAAGAACCAGCAGTCCAGTGATTGGCTACAAAGATTCGTCCACAAGGCGGTGCTTGGCAAGAGATTTGGATGGATTTTTAGTACCTCCTTTGCCAAATAACCTCCATTCCCCCTTTCCCCCTCCTGTTTTTTGCAGGCCACCAAAGCCGGAGGAGAGTCTTCAACATGCTCAGGATAGGGACAGAGATGATCAGATGAACTTCGTTCCAACTCCGCCACTTTATGATCAACAGACAAAAGTTCCACCACCACCATGGATTCTTTGATCGGGACTAAACTTTTTTCAGCAGACACTTAAAATATATAGAGCTGAGGATTGAAGAGTCTTCTCTCCTTTCTTGCTTGATTTCCATATCTTGTTTGCCTTCCATTCCACAAGATCCATCACTTTTACTGTGTTTTTGCCAGGTATGACTGAGATTCAAGAAAAAAACTAGTAACTACTCCTATACTAGCACACAAGAACCAACTGGAGATTACAACCAAAAAGCTCACACTGTGTCGTACTCTGCTTGCTGTTGCTAAAACTTTATCCAGTCATGCGTAGTTCGATTGCAGGGTTAAGGATTTGAACAAAAATCCTGGTGTTCATAGCCAACAAAAATGGCTCCTGATTGGCATGTCCCTCAATATCTGCCACCCGCTGCACAGGAACAGGGCAACCAACGGTTGCCTAAGTTTTTGAGAATTACACAGCAGACGCTCACAACACGACGCACAACACTCACCTCTATGAACACCGTGACGCAAACCTTACCCCTATGAGTACCTCCAGGAGGCACCGAACCCGACAGATCTGGAAATTCTCGAAGTCACCATTGGCGCCCCTGCGTCGTCGACGGGAATGTCGCTACCACTTAATTCATAACGCCCGTAAATCCGGGAAAATCCCAGGAAAAGGTCGCGAGCACCAAGATTTAAACCCTCGTGGGTAGCGCCCCATTGGACCGTCATACCATTGACTACAAACCAACCGCAACGTTGCCTAAGTTGATAATAGAACCAAATGTTGCAACCTTCCTTTAGCTCCAAATGTTGGGCTTGGATCAGAACAAGGGAAACAAAGCATTTTACTCTTAGAACAGAGAGGAGAAACAGAGTACTAACAAGCATACAACAATATATTTTTCACATATTATAGACTTCATGACCGGCATGATGTTTACTGCTTCAAGCATTGGTAAATTATACTGAAAGAGAAATGGAAAATGACACTGGGTGGAAGTTGATGTGAGCATCTTGCAGGGAATTTCAGGGAACATATTGTAATCTTGTTTGAGGTATCATGTCATAGCTCACCACCACGACTCACCTTCAAAAACCTGATCCATCAAAGGGTATTTTTGTGTTTAATGGGATATTGCAAAAAATTAGGTGGAAGGAGAAACATTTACCAAGGTTCCCAGGATATGCCAAAAACAACAATAATATAATTGGATATAATTCATCAGTTTTACATTCTAAGCTGATTACTGATTATCAACTCTTTCAAATACAACACTATTTCACCCATGCGTTTATGGGAGATACCATATACTGATATATCCTCCCTTTGGGGTTATTATTTAATACAAGTGCTTTTGTATCTTTGACTGTACAGTACACACTTAGAAATGCTTGACGCAGCATAGATGAACTTACACTTATCCATCGATTGTTTCTTCACGTGTACATGCATGAGAAGGTGAGACAAAAGGTCATTTGTGGAGAGCCAATTTCTGATAGACATCCTGCATTTCAGGCCTGGACTGAGGAGAAGTTTGCAGGCAAGCAAATGCGACTTCAACAAGCAAAGATATTTCTGTCTTCTCCACCATTGTTGGTGATGACAAGCGTTTGTCCAACATATCCTCTATTGCAAGTTCATGATGATGTTCCATGGAAGCAATGGACTGTAGCTCTCTAGGGTATCTCCCCATCACAATCTCGCCGCGCAATGACACCATAACTATATACATCACATTTTGTTGTCACCATCGATGTGTAAGAAAGCTCGCGATCAAAATAAAGCAATGACAAATTGTCAAATATAGCTTAACGAACCAAAGTGAAATTTTCATATTTGCAAATGGTAACATGAATATATTTGCTACATGCAAGAAAAAAATAATTGACCACATACCAGGTGCAATATAGCCATATGTTCCGACTAGTTCGCTCAGATTGGATGAATCGGGTTTGAGCATCCTTGCTATTCCAAAATCAAACATAAGCATTGAAAGCTGCATCCAACAAGATATTGTTGCTTGTTATATCACGATGGATTGATTCGTGAGGGTTGCATTCATGGTGCAAGTAGTAGATAGCTTGGGACACATCTCTTTGCAATGGCAACTCGCTTTTGCCAGTCCAACTCCTTAGCAAGATCCTCGATTTCCAAGACCATATGAAGGTTTCCTCTCTCAATGAAATCATACACCAAAAAATTTGTACCTTGGATGGGAGCAAAATCCATATAGCTTGACTATGCTTCTATGTCGTATCTTTGTCAGCACTTCAATTTCACTAAGGAATCCCTTCTCATCATGAATCCCTTCTTCAAGGGTGAAGCTTTTTTCTGGCGAATCCATCTCCCTCCTTGAAGTTGTGCCTTGTAGATCGTGCCAAACCCCCAAATCCAATGATGTACTTATCACTGAAATTTTTTTTGCCCTTTGTGATGTCCTCGAACACTAGTTTCCCATCAAAATTCCATACCGAGAGAACATCTCTTGTATCTATAACCGCTGTAATTTGTGGGTCTTTTCGTTTTGTGAAGGATCATGACTAACACCGCAATTGAGAGAATAATAACTATGCACACCGGGATAGAAGCAACTAGGGCCAAGTGGTGAATTCTAGCTTTGTGATATTCCTTTTTTTGGAGTTGAAGAGCATTTAGGCATGCCTGAGATATTACCACAAAGGCCTTTATTGTGGAGGAACCACTTTGTTGAGGCATTTTGAATAGTCTTCCTGTTGGAAGAGGACCTTCCAAGTCATTATATGACACATCAAATGCTTTGATAGACTAGCCATGCTACCAATGGAGGAAGGAATGTTTCCACTAAACTGATTATGGGAAAGGTTTAGGACCTCCAACATCACCAAGTTTCCAAGTTACGTAGGTAGCTTGCCCTGGTGAGTTTGTTGCTACTTACATCCAACACCATTTGTAGCCCTCCCGGACTACCAATAGTTGTTGGCAGAGGTCCACTCAAGTTGTTGTCGTTAATCCTTAGGATATTAACTTGGAACAAGTCCCAAGCTCGTGTGGAATTGATCCACTCAACTTATTTGCAGAGATATCAAGGTGTTGTAAATTTTTCATCGACCAAATTCAGGTGGTATATTACCTGAAATTCTCGTTCTCCGATAAGTTGAGCATGTACAAGCTGTCAAGATTACTTAATTCTGCTGGTATTTGCCCGTTAGGGTTGTTGGTATGTATTGTTAGCACCTCTAGTTTTCTAAGGCTTGAAAGCTCAAGAGGCAGGCTTCCTGTTATCATGTTTTCTTCCATAGCAAAAATGGTCAAATTAATGTTTGCAGCCCAAGTTTTGGACAAATACCCGAGAAAAATTGTTTCGATCCAACTCGCTTTTGACAAGTCGTGGGTATGGCCCAAAAGATGATATATATCTCCTGTCAATTTATTGGAACTAAGGACAAGATGTTTTAGGCTCCTACATGTTTGAAGGCTTATAGGAATTGGGCCATAAACATATTGTTGTTAACGTGAACCTACTAAGATTCCCGTCTTTGCATACATCAGAGGGCAAAGTTCCCCAATCCGAGAGTTGTTTCCCAAATCGATATCACGTTAAGTGTGTTAAATTAGCTTAACTCTCGTGGCAAAGGACCTGACAAACTTGTTAAAGAAAAGTGATAGCACTTGTATGCCCGTGAGGTTTGTGAAAGTTGCTGGAATGGATCCCGAAATCTTGTTTTCGGATAGAAGCAAGGTGTCCGAGCCACCAAAGCACCAATCTCTGCGGGGATGGATCGGACAAGCTGGTTTTCACTGAGGTCAAGCTCCTTTAGAGTAGTAAGGTTCCCCAAGCTTGGAGGAATTGGGCCGCTTAACATGTTAGCATTTAAAAGTAGCTCGCTTATATTGGGAAGCAAACCAATCTCATCTGGAATGGGCCCTGATAGATTGTTAATAGAAAGCTGGAGGATGTTTAGTTTGGTTAAGTTGCCAAGGATTTTAGGTATTCGACCGCTTAGAGGGTTTTGGCCTAGGACCAAAATTTCTAGATTGGTGAGCTTCCCCGAGCTCCTCGGGGATTGGTCCAGTGAGCAAGTTCTTTTTGTGTGACGAGAGTAACTAGTGTTGTTAGGTTCCCAAGGGATGGAGGGATATTACCGGTGGAGGTTGTTTGAGTAGAATCCCAGCTGGCTAAGGCGTGGCATGTTGCGAACTCAGATGGTATGCTTCCATGGAGCCGGTTGGCGCCGAGATCGAGGTAGGAGAGCTCTGGTAGGGGAGGTGATGGCCAGCGGGATCTCTCCACGGAGGCTATTGTAGGTGAGATCAATGAGTGTGAGGAACGGAAGTGCCAAGAAGTTGAGCTCACCAAGGTAGCCATCGAGGCGGCGTTTGGGCAGGAGATCTCGGTCACGCCAGAGGCGACTGCGCGACCCACGGTGCACTACGGCGCACGCCACGCCCGTCCAGTTGCTGCTGCACGGGCTCGTTTCCCTGCTGCCACGAGTCCAGCGCTGGCGGCGAGTTCTGCAGAGCAGACTTCCACTGGAGGAGGGCCGCTGTCTGGGACCCGAGATGCACGCCTCCATGGTGCCTTGCTGCTGCGTCCGCATGCAGGAAGAGAAGGCACCAACAGAGCCACAAGCAGACAATTAGCTTTATCATCGTGATCGCCATATAGCTTGCTTCTGAAGGTGGCATTTGGTATTTGGATCTAGGTGTGCTGCTGCATGACACCTCAACTTAGTACACATACAACCGTGCTAGAGAGTATATATAGGACGCGTATATAGTGTTTGTCAACAAAGCTCCATGTAGTGTGTCCAGGTCAATTGGAAAAAGTAACTAGTCCCAATCTGTTAAGCAAGTACAAAGTTATAGTTCAATTTGAGCTCCTACTTTGATATAAAGTTTATCTTTTATCTGACTTTATGTAGAAAAGTTATGAAGTTTACAATGTGGTACCCATTTCTATTTGCCAACTACCTCTAGAAATAAATTTTTTAGAAGTGTCTGGAACTCGTAGCCTCCTCGAAAAATGCCTTCATTTCTATCGGTAGTTGGAAATTCTAGTCGCCTTTGCTAACCGCCTAAAAAATAGAGGGCATTCAAAAGGTGCCGCGAAAGTCCAATTGCCTATAAAAATCAATTTATAAAGTTTTGCATAGTGCTCGATGGCAGGAGTTTAAAAGCCTTTTGTTTGCTTTATGGGAGTGGTGAGATTTGGTGGGAGATTAAAAGGGTCAAATCCCAGTAATCACTTTGCTGGGAGGGATGGGAATTGGATATGGATTAATGAAAGATAATGCATCGTCCACTCCATCATGACTTGTCATATCCCACTAATCACTTTGCTAAAGTTTGTTTAGCAAAAGCAACGAAGAAACATTTAGATAATAATAATAAATTGAGAAAGAAGAGAAATGAGCCCACACCATTGTCGCGCTTGCGGCCTAATACCATGACTGAGGACCAACTGTAAAACTACTCCCAAGATGGTGCGTGGTGGGCCTGCCTGGAAGACTTGGACCAAGATTTCGACTCGTTCGTCAACATTTCATTCGATTCGTTTTCGTGCTACACACCGCACTGTCATGATCCTAACTCATGTTTTTTGTTTCGTAATATATATATTTGTTTATTATTTCCCTACGCTTGAGGAAGGACATCCCATTACGACGTTATTGTGTGGTAGGATTCATATCGTCTCTCGTGCGTGCTTCTCCTCACGAGTCATGATGCATGCATGCGACAATAGCGTCGTCAGCAGAACACTGTTAGATTCCGAGCACTAACGACCCCAAATCACTTGGGGGTGTTTGGTTTCCTCGCTCAGGGCTGGGCAGGCGGTTGGGTTTGGGCGTTTGGTTTTACCAGGCCAGGCCCCTTAGCCACCCCGACCCCGCAAGCCACCATATGTGGGTTGGCCAGGCCGCTAGAAAACGAAGGGGTGACCGTTTTTTTTTTTCTAGGGCTGCCTTGGCTAAGCCCGGTGACGATTGGCGTCACCTCGCTCATCCCATGTGGTGCCCCCGCCGTCGCTCACCGACAATGTCTCCTCCTTGCTCCTCGCGCTTTGGTTCCTTGTCCTTCTCCCTACTCCTCCCCACCGGGCGATGAGCCTACTACCCATCCTCGGCGCAATCGCTTTGCTTCTCACCACGGAGCTACGTGTGAGGAGGCCATGGCGCAACAACTGCTCCCTCTCCACCCGGCCAGTGTTGTCTTTGCTCCGCCACCGTAGCTGGGGACGTCGAGCTGCAAGTGGAGCTCCTTGGTGCGGCACATAACGCCCCGTCATCGAGTAGGGACGTTGAACTACAACACACGCAAAAGAGACGAAGTTAGATCCATTTGGCGCCCGGGCGACTCGAGGAACCCGGTGAAGGCGTGCACACGAAGCTTTGGCATGGCCTCCTTTTTCACATCGTGCAATGGCGAGATGAAGTCACGGGCCACATCGGCGCCAAAATCATGCTAAGCTCCTCCTTGGCCGCCGATTAAAGTTGGTTGGTAAGCGAGTAGCACGGAAAGAGGTGGCGGTGGCATTCGAAACAGGCAGCTGGGGATGCCCTTGAGAGGCCACAGGGAGGATGGGCACGCTTTCCATGCCCAGGTTTAACTTTGGGCGGCCCATTTGCTTATTGGATCGGCTCGGTGCTAGCCCAAGTCGTGGTTGCGAGACCGAAGTCCCCTATTGTGGTTGCTCCCGGCGATGGCTTTGGCAAGTGGCACTTGGTAGGCCCCAAATCCTAGTGGTGGGGCGCAACATGACGGCGACCTGCGACTGCCAGCAGGCTCATGTGGTCATGGAGGAAGGAGGAGAAGAGCCAAGGGCGGTAGCGATCCGGTGTTGGAGGAACGCTGCAGCCGGTGCTGGTGCGGCGGCGGTGGCCAGGAATGGAGCAAGAGCAACAGCGACGGCCTGAGATTTGTGGCGTGCTTCACCGGCAGCAAAGCAAAAACTAGAGGTAAAATTGGTTCAATATCAGTTTCAGATTTTCATCAACTGAATCATGTTCTGTTCTCAATCAAGGGAGGGGGGCATACCCTACATTGACAAGGGGATCTTTATTCGATTTGATAGTGAGAAAGTCATGAAGAGGTTTCAAATAAAGCAAGACATGAAGATTGCATAATTCACTCACTCGCCCAGGCCAACTCAGGTACATTGTCGATGTAGACGCGTGCAAAGCTCTTTAGTTAGTGGTTTATGGATTCGCATAATACTCTATTTCGTGAGATAACTGATCACTCATTATTTAGTCACTAAAATTCTTCTGTTTTTTTGATTGGTCAGGTTGGTCTTTTATTCTGTTGATAATCTGATAGTGATATATGCTGAACTTTGGGGCACAAATATTCTTTACTCTTGTTTCAGAGGTACCACCTTCACCTATGACATTTATAATACTGTCCTTTGTTCTAATTTATTGGATATAAACAATATGGCACACGAGTGCAAAATATATTTTTGGACCGATGTGCAAAAATATTTTTAATTATTATTGTTTAGTTTGTCATCTCTCTATGGCTCACATATATTTTCAACTCGGTTTGGCATCGGTTGCCCCTAGATGTCCGAGTTTGGATGCTTGGGGTAATGATTGATGCTTTGGTAGGTAGCTCACCTAGGAGGGCATGAAACCAAACAAGCCATCCTTGACGCACTGATGTCATGCAGGATCGAGTGGCTGAGATGTGCATTGCAGCCTCACAGACCTAAAGAATATTGATGTACAATTTAGTTTGAAACTTAATAAAACCTAAATAGCATGATGAGGCAACTTATACCATGACACCTGTATTTTAATAAAAAAAATATGTTTTCTACACTCTAAAAACCGTACATAGCCAAATTTTTATGAAGTTATTCAGCTAGGCCAATTTTTTTTTATTTAGTAGCAATCCTAGCTAGGCCAAGCAGTAATACAAGAACGATGAGCTTTCAAGTGATTTTACAGTTGGTTCCAACCTGAACAAATTTGCCATTCACTGAAAAAAGAGCCGGTTGCTCTTCTGTAGCACCCTAGATGTTAAGAAGCAATTAAAGTTTTGATCATCAAGAAGCATAATCATCAAGCATTGTCATGCACTTCATGTTTCAATTATGGCATGTCCATGTTGCATATGTGGTGCTTAATATGTTCCATGAAATGCTAGCAATGATTGTATATATAGTATTTAGCGGCTAAGTCAAGTAGCATTAGGGGCATAGGTATTTGGGGTGCATGTTTTTGAAAAAAAAATCAAAATATTCAAAACTATTGATTTTTGTGATGTTTGAGGAAGCATAATCATCAAGCATTGTCATGCACTTCATGTTTCAATTATGGCATGTCCATGTTGCATATGTGGTGCTTAATATGTTCCATGAAATGCTAGCAATGATTGTATATATAGTATTTATCGGCTAAGTCATCGGTAGCATTCAGGGCATAGGTATTTGGGGTGCATGTTTTTGAAAAAATCAAAATATTCAAAACTATTGATTTTGTGATGTTTGAGGAAGCATAATCATCAAGCATTGTCATGCACTTCATGTTTCAATTATGGCATGTCCATGTTGCATATGTGGTGCTTAATATGTTCCATGAAATGCTAGCAATGATTGTATATATAGTATTTATCGGCTAAGTCATCGCTAGCATTCAGGGGCATAGGTATTTGGGGTGCATGTTTTTTGAAAAAATCAAAATATTCAAAACTATTGATTTTGTGATGTTAGAGAGAGAGAGATTTAAAAACATCAATAATTGTATAAGATTTTATCCGTTTTACATTTCTAATTTGAGTGTATTGATATATCCTCCCAATGGGGCTATTATTTGTCACAAGTGTTTTTTTAACTTGCACGCACGTGACGCATATACACTTGATGTAACATATATAAACTTAGACTTATCCATTGATTACTTCTTTGGGTGTATGTCTTTGGGAAGTCGAGACAAAAGGTGCTTGTGGAGAACCAACATCGATAGATGTTTTGCATTCTCGCCTGCGGACCGAGGAGAAGTTTGTAGGCAACCAAATGCAACTTTAACAAGCAAAGAGATTTCTTTCTTTTCTCCACCATTGACGGGGATGGTAAGCGTTGGTCCAACATATTCTCTATTGCAAGTTTGTGATGATGTCCCATGGAAGCAAGGGACTGAAGCTCTTTGGGGTATCTCCCCATCAAAATCTCCAGCACAACAACACCAAAGCTATAGACATCACATTTTGTTGTCACCAGCGATGTGTAAGAAAGCTACGCATCAAAACAAAGCATCTCAGTTAGTAAATCAAAAGCTGTGACAAACCAAGGTGCAATATTTGATATTTGAAAATAAATGGCAGGAAGAATATAATTGCTATAAGCAAGAAGAAACTAGTTGTTGACATACCGGGGGCAATATAGCCATATGTTCTGCTAGTTCGCCCAATTGGATGAATCAGGTTTGAGCATCCTTGCTATTCCAAAATCTCAAACATAAGCCTTGAAAGCTGCGTCTAGCAAGATGTTGTTGCTTGTTATATCACGATGGATTATTGGTGGGTTGCATTCATGGTGCAAGTAGTACATAGCTTGAGCCACATCTCTTGCAATGGCAACTCGCTTCCCGCCAAGTTCAACTCCTTTTGCGAGATCCTCGGTTTCCAAGATAATATGAAGGTTTCCTCTCTCAATATAATCATACACTAAAAATTTGTACCTTGGATGGGAGCAAAATCCATACAGCTTTGACGATGCTTCTATGTCGTATCTTTGTCAACACTTCAATTTCACTAAAGAATCTTTTTTCATCATTAATTTCTTCTTCAGTCGGGTGAAGCTTTTTCACCGCAACTACTCTCCCACCTTGAAGCTGTGCTTTGTAGAAGTGCCATAACCCCCTGAGCCAATGATGTACCTTTCACTGAAATTTTTCTGTTACCCTAGTGATGTCCTCAAACACTAGTTTCCCATCAAAATTCCATACCGAGAGAACATCTCGTATCCGTAACTATTGTCATTTGTGGTATTTTCCTTGTAATGAAGGATCATAACTATTGCAACAATTGAGAGTATAATAACTATGCCCATCGAGATACAAGCAACAAGCAACAACCGAAGAATTCTAGATTTGTGGTGTTCCTTTATTGGAGTTGAAGAGCATGCGGACATGCCCGAGATATTACCACGAGACCTTTGTTGTGGAGGAACCAGTTCTTTGAGGCATTTTGGAAGAGATATCCGAATGAAGGGGCCCTTCCAAGTTGTTGTATGAGACATCAAGTGTTGACAGACTAACCATGCTATCAATGGAGGAAGGAATGCGTCCTATGAACTGATTATGGGAAAGGTTTAGGACCTCCAACATCACCAAGTTTCCAAGTTCTGTTGGCAGCTTGCCCGTGAGTTTGTTGCTACTTACATCCAACACCATCTGTAGCCCTCCCAGACTACCAATAGTCATTGGCAGAGGTCCACTCAAGTTGTTGTCGTTAATCCTTAAGGAGATTAACTTAGTACAAGTCCCAAGCTCTTGTGGAATTGAGCCACTCAACTTATTTGGCGGATATATCTAGGTATTGTAAATTTTTCAACCGACCAAATTTCTGGTGGTATATTACCCCGATATTTTGTTCTGCGACAAGTTGAGCAAGTAGAGGTGGGCAAGATTGCATAATTACATTTGGTATCTTTGCCGACTAGGTTGTTGGCATGTATTGTAAGTACCCCTAGGTTTTCAAGGTTTGAAAGCTCAGGTGGTATGTTTCCGGTTATCATGTTTTCTTCCATAGCAAAAATGGTCAAATTGATGTTTGCAGCCCAAGTTTTGGACAAATACCCGAAAAAGTTGTTTCTATCTAACTACTCGCTTTGACAAGTCGTGGGTATGGCCCAAAAGATGATATATCTCCTCGGTCATTTTGTTGGAACTAAGAACAAGAACCATCAGACTTCTACATGTTTCAAGGCTTGTAGGAATTGGGCGAGTGAACATGTTGTTCCTAACGTCGAACCTTTGAAGATTCCCCGCCTTTGCATACATCATAGGGAAGTTCCCCGATAGAGAGTTGATTGCCAACGTGATATACATTTAAGTATGTCAAATTAGCGAATCCTTGTGGCAAAGGACCCCGACGGCTTGTTAGACTGAAGATGTAGGATTCTTATGCTTGTGAGGTTTATGAGAGTTCTTTGGAATCAAGCTTGAAATCTTGTTATAGGATAAAATCATGGTGTGGAGATGCGCCAAAGCACCAATCTCGGCGGGAATGGATCCAACGAATTGGTTTTCACCGAGGTTTAGATATTTTAGCATAGTAAGGTTCCCAATGCACCGAGGAATGGGGCGCTTAGCGGGGAGGTTAGAGTGCAAATCTAGCAAACTTAGATTGGGAAGCAAACAAATCCCGTGTGGAACGGATCCCGAAAGATTGTTACTTTCAAGGTTGATGAAGTTTAGTTTGGTCAAGTTGCCAAGGCTTCTAGGTATTCGACCGCTTAAAAAATTGTGGTCTAGGACCAAAATTTCTAGGCTGGTGAGGTTCCCGAGCTCCTCAGGAATTGGTCCAAGTTGAGCAAGTTATTTTCAAAGTGGAAAGAGCAAGTAATGTTGTTAAGGATCCCAAGGGATGCATGAATGTGGCCCGTGAGGTTATTGGACGTCAATCCCAGCTCTCGAAGGCCCCATGTTGCCCAACTCAGATGGTATGCTTCCATTCAGCGCTTGTTGCCAAGATCGAGGTAGGAGAGCTCTTGTAGGTAGGTGATGGCCAGCGGGATTTCTCCATGGAGACTATTGTAGGTTAGGTCTATATATGTGAGGAATGGGAGTGCGGAGAAGTTGAGCTCACCAAGGGAGCCATCGAGGCCGGCGTTTGGCATGGGAGATGTTGGTCACCGCAAGGGTCGCACGGTGGCCATGGTGCACGGTGGCGCGACGCCACGCCCGGCCCAGTTGCTGCTGCACGGGCTCGTCCCCGCTGCCCACGAGTCAGTGCGGCCGGCGGTGTGTTCCGCAGGGTGGACTTCCACGGAGGAGGGCTGCTATCTGGGGACCCGAGATGCACGCCTCCATGGTGCCCTGCTGCTGCGCCCGGCGCAAGCAGGGAAGAGAAGGCACGCAACGGAGCAACACGAGTAGTAATATTAGCTCTGTCATCGGTAGCATTGGGGGCATAGGTATTTGGGGATACGACGTGTGCTGCATGACCTGGTGGAGAGTGATGTATATATAGTATTTGTCGGCTAAGCTACGTGTAGTGGCCTGGTCAATTATATTGGGTTGAACCCGGTGGAAGTTTTGGAAAAAGCAGCTAGTCTCAATATGTTAAGATTACTTGAAGAAGCTTCCATTCCAATCCAGCTTAAGTTCTAGTCCTATATGCAACCAACCTTAGCTTTAATCGATTCCATATTTCCACATGCGACCATGCCACTAATGCTGCCGTCCAGTCAATAATGGTGTACAAAAGTTTTAGCAAATGACATATACAAAAGTTTCCCTTCACTAGTATACAAAAGTTCTTTTCTACACGCCTCCCTTTGATAGCAGAGACGGTCCACACACGAAACTGTCCCTAACCATTGCGGCAACCACGGTAGCAAAACAGCTGTTTGTGGCAGTGTCCCATTCTGCCTGACCTGATCAGTTTTTGATTGAAGTCGTGCATGTTCGACCAGCATTCCTCGCTGCCCATGTCCTTCGATAAAATAGTGTAATTTCAATCAAGGACAAAATGGACCATTATCATGAAAACAACTGATTCCTAGAGCTACAGCAGAGTTGTGTCAAATAGTACCACACCGTCAGAGCTGCTCCATGGTGGAGCCGCGTAGAGCAGAACTGGAAAAAACGGAAGTGGAGTGGTGCCAAACACCCCTAAGAACACCATCTCTAGAAACATATCCATTTTTTGGGGCGGTTTAGTTAAGAGAACCGCCTGTGAAAATACAATTTTTGGGGACAGACGTCCTTACCAAGCCATCTCTAAAAAGAACCCAATTACCATGGAAGGTTTCTTTAAGAAAATCATGTCGGTTAGATCCACTTAGTTGTTTATGCCAAGTACATATACCATTCTTCCTCCCTTGTAGCTTATTATGCCATTGTTGTGCTCACTTGAGAGGCGAGAAATAACAAAAAAATAGAGGGGTTGGGTTTGAGAGGTGAGTTTTTCCATCCTTGAATTCTTTTCAAACTTTACCAACACATTTCTTTCACTATTTTTGTTCTCGTGTGGATCTAGAGAGACATGCAAGCTGTTTATCTCTTTTTTTTTTTTTCATGTTTTCTAGCAATTTAGACTGATTTTTTTTTTGTCCAACTTACTTGGCTCACATGAACTCTAGATAATTTATATATTTACTTAAATTGTCATTTTTTTGGTTTTCATACTTTTTTATTTCATTTTTAAGCTCTAGGTCTGCAATAATATAATATTTATACCAAAAACCTAGACAATTCCTTCATCACTTATATACGAATAATATCTTGATGCAAATATTCCTTTTTCTTTTTCAAAGACCACATATGGACAGGTCATGGCTATACACAAAACGAAGACATGAAGCTTCCTACATATATACAAATCAGTCAAAGTCCATCAATTCCGGTTTGTTCATGTGGATGGTTTTACTGAAGCCGCTAAAAGACGTGCTCTGATAAATAAGATCACACTTAATAAGAAGGGGGTTTCATGTAGACCTACAAGATTTGGGATCATGATGGTGAGAGACGTACATAAACAATCAACCAGAAAATGATTGCACCAGAAGGAAGGGAAGATGACGATGCCAATCTTGTCATATGATGCATGATGGTACGGGGAGATGACGTTGCAGAAGGTGGTGGTAGCGAAGGCTGCGGTGGGAATGACACCGGTGAAGAGAAGAAGAGGAAAAAAGAAGACTACCCGAAGAAGATGTTGCGCCATGCCGTAACAGAATTATTACTATGAAGACTGGAAAAGGGCTAAATAACTTGGAGACATTAAAGAAGATACTAGTATAATGCCCGTGCTAGCGCTTACGGTTTAATTAGGTAAAAGCAAATCAAACGACCAAAAATCTGATTAACAGGTAACCCGAAATTCATGTCAGACTTTTCACCCAGACAAACATGATCACAAATATAATTCCAATGCCTAGTTACACTACAACTCAATTGAACGTCGTCTGCAGCTGGAGGTACATATAAAAATTTACATGTTGGGAACACATCATTTAAAAACAAGGACCATATTGGGAAATTCTAATGTGGTTATCTCAACAAACTTGATGCAGTTTTGCACGAAAAAAAAAATGCAAGCTTGCAAAGGGTGCACAGGTTTCTAGCGGCCACGTTTCTAGCGTCGTGCACTGCAATCTTTTACTGATATACATCAACCTATCATGAAATTTGGAAATTAATTAGAGGAAATCATAGCCCTGATCGGAGCCTCTGCCCTGTGCCACCACCACCAGGACCCGTGAGCCCATGCGCTGGTTGGGGAACCGAGCAGCAGACCGCCCCCGATAGAGATCTCCTGGCCCAGATCCACCAACGGAAGAGTCGAAGGAGGCACGGTGGAGTCCAGGATGGCAAGGGGGCCACCGCCGGTCGAGTACAGGGAAGGGCGCCACCACTGGTCGGCGGCAGCGTCGGTCATCGAGCCATGAGAGGAGCCTGTCATCGCCTCAGCCCAGCCACGGAAGGCGCCGACGGCGTGCGGCTAGCCCAGCGCGGTGGATGGAAGAGGACTGGGATGCGAGGATGCGGCCGAAGATGGAGGATCGATCCCGCTGAGCTGTTGCGCGCCGGAGTAAGGACAGCTAGCTCGCCGGTACCTGGGAGGAGAGGTAGGGGCAGGGCACGCGGATACAAGTGAGTCGCTCTACGGTCGGGACCGCAAAATCTGAGGAACGGCGAAGGGGAATAACCTGTAACAGATCGACTGATGCCGGGATCGAGATACAGCTCGCGCGGGATGGACTGCAGCACCGCTGGGGACCTCGTCCACGCAAGGCGAGGTGTCGCGGCCGAAGTAGGCGCCTGGGCTGCCGTGCGCCTCGAGGAAGGGGAGGCCGCGCGCCGCCGTGAGCTTCCACCCTGCGCGCATGCGGGCCATCGGCGGTCGCAGAGGACCGGAGCCGCGACGTTGCCGCCATGGAGGGCCGCCGTGCCCTTTCGCCAAACCCTAGGCACGGGCGCTCCTAGGCATGGAGAGCCGCCGCTTCCGTTTTCGAGCCCGCCTCGCGTTTTAGACTTCCGGACCGCGTTTTTTTTTTTTTTTTTTTTTTTTGCGTTTATTTTTTCTAGAAAAATTGGTACGGAGAAGGTAAGCTGGGATTCGATCTCTCTCGCCCCATCGGCGGGCGGGCAGGCGGACTGACTGACTGACTGACGTGGGCGTGAGATGCAAGACCTGTGTGACAAACTCTTCATCTCGCCCCTTTGTTGTGAGATCCGATGGATGGCGTTGGTAATGTCTTAAAAAATAGAAACAATTTGCCATTATAGTATAGATAGATGAAAAATGCATTATGTATGACAAGGCAAAGGTTTGTGATAAAAAGAAGCTCTGGTGCATTCCCTCGCCATGTTCTCACGGGACAAGCCAAAGGCACGGATTATTTGCGGTTGCAAAGAGACCAGGGGTGCCTCCTCGCCCGGTGCGGGCGGCGGGCGCAGGACATACCCTCCCGCCGCCATCGCCATGGCAACCAGGAGGGGAAGGGGTGACAGGAGGGATGGGGCGGTTCCGAGGTGGCGGCGGATCTCATGTGGGGCGGCAAAGGCGGTTTTGCTCGCCGTTCGGGCATCGGGCGTGGTAGCCATTGGGGCGCCGGCCTATTTACACTTTTTTCTATCGAAGCGAGACCAGCTGCGCGGAGTCGGTCCGGAGGGAAATGCTAATGCAAGACCAAAACGACCGCGGTGTGAAGGAAGGGAAGGGTAGAAGGTTCGCTTTTCGCTGCCCGATTGAGTGGGAGATCTAAGAGACTCACCCTCATGGATCTAACAGAAGGCCAAATAAGTGATGAAATTTTGTTTTGTGGCTAAATACCCAACTCAAAAAAGGGCCTAGATAAGTAAGGCTTTTTACGGGGCCAAATAAACAATTTTCCACCATCTCATTCCATTCATCGCTATACTACCCGCGGCGGCAAAGGCGATTACCCGGAGAAGTGTCCGGTAATGGCGCCACCGCCCTAAAGGGGCCCATTGTTCTTGCAAAGTGCCTAACTCTAGCCGGGCCCACAGCCAGCCTTTTGGTGTCTTGTGGATTTGATCGTGAGCCGTTATGCAATGCAATGCACCCTGGCCCGATGTGCCGTTTATTTTTATTTGGGCTGCCTTGTTGCCGCGAAGCTTAACTGCCCGGACTTAACATGGGCCTAGCCTACTCACCCTATTGGATCCGCCCAAGTTATGCGTGGTTGCCGAGTGCATTTCGTTCTGCCTCGCCGCCGCGCGGCTTGGCCGCCGGGCGATGGCGAAGTCGCCAAGCCCTAGCGGCGGGCGAAGATAAAAGCTGACTGCTTTGGCCGCGGCAAGCCTGTGGGATGTGCAAGGCTCCGTGGATGTGCAAGACGATGACTGCATCTTGCCTCATGTTTCCATGGAGGAAGTTGAAGAGCGAGGTCAGGGGATGAGAGTTGAGGAACGGAGCGCTTACTGTGGCGCCGTCGCCACGGATGGAGCAAGAGCAACGGCGACTGCCTGAGATCGTGGTGTACCTCTTGGCGACAAGATAAAGTATGAGGTAAACATGTCCCATTTCAGTTTCAATTTTTGTTTATCAATTGTTTCATGTTCTGTACTGTATAGAGCTGCTTGATGCCTTGATTGGAGATTTGGAGCAATGAGGTGATGATTCAGATTTTTTGTTCTTCTAGATCTGAAGATCTATTTTACATGTACGAGTTTGGGTCAAGGAAGGGCATAGGCACAGTCAAGGGTGGTGCTACATTGAGAAGGGATCTTTAGAGGATTTGATTGTGTGAGGAAAGAAGAGGTTCCAAAGACATGAATATTGCATAATTCACTTGGGCAGGCTATTAACACCCAAAAATGTCATATACAATTTTTGGTAACTTGGACATGTCAAAGAGGTCATGGACATATTTACAGTTCAACAACAAGGTCAAAAGATCAAAAAGATTCGATGAAGAAAGCAGCGTTGTGAGGAAGCACGCCGGACGCCTCAGCCGGTAGCGCGACCCCCGAGCGCGCGCGGTGCCCCGGGAACAATCATTTCTAGATTGCGCCCCGAGATGTGCTAGACGCTGGCTCTTACGCGTCCGGGCGGTCCCGGTTGGGGTGTCCGGACGGTGCCCGATTCAGTAGCCCTCTCGGACTGCGTCCGGCGCCCCCGTAGCGGCGCCCGGCAGTGTGTCGGTTTTTGCCTCATTTCGGGTCGATCTTGTTTCTATTCGGGTTTTTGAAAGGTCCGGTGATTGAAATGCATCTATATGGTTTTCTATGGGGGATAAGACCACCCCTCTATATAACAAGAGGTTCATGGCGATTTGATCACATCTACATCCAACTGACCTACGCATCAATCTACAAACTCCTTTTTACTTTAATTTTCTTCTCCTCTAACTCCTCTACCCCCGGCTGCCGGGCGGGCGTTTCTTTTTAATTTCGCCGGCATCCTAGGGCGCCTTGCTGGGTCCCAGGAGATTCCTCATGTCGCGCCCTCTCGACGGATCTTGATGATAATGCCGGGTTATAATCAAATATTCATGGCCGAGGAAGATACATCTAAGACCGCTTTTATTTGTCCCGGATTTGTTGGCTTGTTTGAGTGGATTGTCATGACTTTTGGGTTCAAGAATGTAGGCACCACATATAGAGATCTATGAATCTAATCTTTCATGGTCTAATGGGGTGATTATGGAGTTATATATTGATGATGTGGTGATTAAATTGGTTGCCCATGATTCTCATTTAGACGATTTTCGCCTTGCTTTGGGATGAGGATGCACTATTATGGTTTGAAGATGAATCCACTCAAATGTGCTTTTGAAGTGTCGGCCGAGAAGTTATCATTCATGACAAAGTAGAGATTGATCCCGAGAGGATAGCTAAGATCAAGGCAATTCAAGTTCCTCAATGCAAAAAGGATTTTTGCAAAAATTTTAGGTAAAGTGAACTACTTGAGGAGATTTATTGCTAACTTTTTTTGGGAAAATTATTCCTTTCACCCCATATTTAAGTTGAAGAGTGAATCCGATTTTTGCACGGGGGCAAAAGCAACAAGAAGCATTTGATAAGATAAAGGAATATTTGTCATCTTCAGTTCTTCGCGGCACCTAGAAGAGAGAACCCTTCTGGATTGTATATTCTTCGTCAAGAGAAATTAATTGGGTCATTTTTTGACTCAAGAAGATGAAGGAAAAGAGTATGTTGTTGCTTATCTTGGTCGCCGTATTCTTGATCCCGAGACAAGGTATGCCCAAATTGAAAAATTATGCTTGTCACTATATTTTTCTTGTTCCAAGATGAGACACTATCTTTTCTCAAGCACTTGTGTGGTAGCATGCCAGACGATGTCATCAAACTCATGTTGTGTCGACCAATCCTTTCTAGAAGGGTGGGCAAATGGGCATATGCTTTAATTGAGTATGACTTGACTTTTTTTGAGCCATAGAATTTTAAAAAGGTCAAGTTCTTGCTGATTTTATTGTTGAGCATAGCATAAACATGGATAACGAGGTAGATTACTACACTATCACCCCCCGGAGATTATATTTTTTTGATGGATCGATGCAAAGGTGGCATGAGTTAGTATTGTCATTGTTAATCCTTATGATGCTGATTTCCCATGTCATGCCGGTTAGAATTTCATTGTACCAACAATCAAACTGAATATGAGTGTCAATGTTTAGATGGATCACTTCGTGCTTGCCTTGATTTAATTGGTAAATTTGCCAAATTTAAGATTCAAAGATATTCCAAGAGAGGAAAATCATAAGGCTAATTTTTTGGCTCATAGGGCTTACGGTTATATTATGGAAGAAAATTATTTGCATTTAAAATTTATGCATAGAGAAAAACTTGCTTGCTCAATAGGCATCTAGCTTTAATGTGGAGGAGAAATATTTTCATCTACAATATTTGTCGATGCGAGGGAACTTAACTTTTTGGGTGCGTGTCTAGAAAGGTCGGCTTAGCCAACTATCCTAGTCGGCCAAAGTCGGCTATGACGACCTACAATCGCCAGCCGGCTATGACGACCTACAATCCCGGTCAGCCGATTTTTCCAAAGGAGGTCAGGAAAATTGGCGTAAAATTCTTTTGAATCGGTCTATTTCGCTTTTTAGACAATGGTAGTACCGATTTGAAAGATTGGAAAACTCCTCTTTTGTCTTTCTTGCATGATCCTAGCATTAAAGTTGACAAAAACATTCAATGGCTCACTTTCAAATATACATTGCATATAACAGTTGAACTTTGTCAAGAACCAACCGAAGATTTGTTGCTGAAATGTTTGGGACCGATCAAGCAAGAATGGCTATGGGAGAAGTCCATGAAGGCATTTGTGGTACGCATCAACCGCTTCAAGATGAAGTGGTTATTTGAGACGGGTTGGTTTCTATTGGCCTACTATGATGTATCATTGTTTTCGCTACTACAAAGGATGTGAAGAGTGTCAATGGTTTGGAAATATTCAGCTGGTGCCCCGCTATGCTTCATCCTATCATCCAACTATGGCCTTTCCCCGTTGGGGGCTAGACTTCATTGGTAAGATTCATTTTCCATCTTCAAAGGGACATAAGTTTATCTTGGTTGCTACCGACTACTTCACTAAATGGTCGAAGTAGTTCCTTCGAAGAATATGACACATAAAGGGGTGATCTGAGTTCATTATTGAGCATATTATTCATAGATTCGCATTCCTCAAACATTAACTCTGAGATCAAGGAACTTCGTTGATGGCAAAGGAGGTAAAGGATTTTTTGCGAATCTTATAAAAATCAAGATGCTCAATTCATCTCCATATTATGCTCAAGCTAAAGGTAAAGGCCGAAGTCAAGTAACAAGACCTTGATCAAGCTTATTAAAAATAAAATAGATGATAATCCGAGAAGGTGGCATGATGTCTTATCGTAAGCTTTGTGGGTTCATCTCATATCTAGGCATGGTGCCACTAAAAGTTACTCCTTATGAGCTGGTTTTATGGTCAAGAAGGCTGTGTTGCTCCCGGCAAGGTGAATTTGGATGCATACAACTTTGCTAAAAGCAAAATGACTTATCCCCATTGTGTATTATGATTTGATGATGGATAACATCGATGAGGTGACCGATAAAAGATTGAAAGCTCTAAAGGAGATAGAAAAGGACAAAGTCCATGTTGCAAGAGCCTACAACAAGAAAGTCAAGAGCAAAACGTTCCAAATCGCATGACTTAGTGTGGCAAACTATATTACCGATAGGGATGAAAGAGCAACCGGTTTGGCAAGTGGTCACCCAATTGAAAGGTCCTTATAAAGTGATCAAGGTGATCTTTGGAAACTCATATATGCTTGAGTCAACTAGTGGTGAACATCTTCCGAAGGCCATTAACGGGGAGGTATCTTAAAAATGTTTCCCAAAAGTGTTTGGTAAAAGAGTCCTAGTGCTCTCAAACAATGGTCGATGCATGCACGCCCCTTATAGAACAAAAATGGCGATATTTGTTATCACCCTTAGTCATTGAACAGCTGATATGATGGGATTTTTTTTTTGTTTCTTGCTTGTTTTGTTTGTTGTTTTTTTTCTGTTTTTGTGCATTCCTGCTTTGAAAATAGGGGCATATGTTGACACTTTCGTAAATGTTACATAATTTTTGGTAACTTGGACGTGTCAAAGAGGCCATGGACATATTTGAGTTCAATGATAAGGTCAAATGGATCAAAAAAATTCGAAGAAGAAAGCAAGGAAGTCACAGGAAAAAGCGCTGACGCTTAGGACTTCGGTCGAGGTCGTCAGGTGCGGACGAACTTTAGCGTGTCAGCGGTGCCCGGGTAATAGTCCTTTTCGGACCGCGTCCGAGACATGCGGACCCTAGTTCTTGCTGCGTCGGCAAAGTTCGACCCAGCCCTCCTCACGGACTGTCCCAGATCTTACATACGGACGCGTCACGTACGGCTCCAAATGGCTGCTCGGGCGCGTCAATACGGTTTTGCATGTTCGAACCCGATCTTGTTTCTATTCGGTTTTTTAGAAAGGTTTGGTGATTGGAAACACATCTATAGTGTTTCATAAGGGGATAAGACCACCCCTCTATATAATAAGAGGTTCATAGCGATTTGATCCCATCTTCGTCCAATCTACACATATCAATCTACAAACTCTTTTTACCCTAATTTTTTCTCCTCCTCTAACCCCCTACCCCGCCGCTCGGGCGGTCTTCTCCCACAAATTTCGCCGGACCTACGGCGGCCTTGCTAGTCCTAGGAGATCCCTCACGTGCGTCCTCCCGGCGGATCTTCCAGAGCGTTTCGAGGTTGTTTAAATTAAACCGAGGTCCACATCGCTTTATCGCTCTCTCATCGGTTTGGCCGATTACGCCGCGGTTCTCGCTGCTCTTGCATGTTGTGTGCAACCTCGAGGGCGTCAAGACCCACGGTGTGTTGGGACGATCTACAATTCAAGCGTCAACACAGGCCAACTCGGGTAAATAGTGGGCGTAGGCGTGCATAATTCTTTAGTAGTGGTATAGATTCACATAGATACATTTTTTTTGAGGTATCTTATATTTTCGGTATTTAGTATTTGCTAATTCTTTTTTTTTTTTTGAATTGACAAGGTTGGTCTTTTATTCTATTAATAACTGATGTATGCTGAAATTTTTTTGGAGCACAAATATTGTTTACTCTTCTTTGAGAGGTACCACCTTGACCTATATGACATTTTAATATTGCCTGTCTTTCTAGTTTCTTCAATATAACTATATGGGACATGATCAAATATTTTTATTATTGTTTGGTTTTCCATCTCTCTCTCTGCCCCACCTATATTTTCATCGGGTTTTGCCATTGGTCGCTCCTAGGTGTCCGAAGTT
This sequence comes from Hyparrhenia diplandra, assembly GCA_015847255.1. Classification (NCBI taxonomy): domain Eukaryota; kingdom Viridiplantae; phylum Streptophyta; class Magnoliopsida; order Poales; family Poaceae; genus Hyparrhenia; species Hyparrhenia diplandra. The sequence goes on from JADLZK010010976.1 coordinate 27,352, forward strand.
TGGATGCTTGGGGCATGATTGATGCCCGATGTAAAAAGTGGAGAACAATTTGGGTTAACGAGTCACCTTTTGCTCTAAGGTTCGGCTTCGTGTTATATAGGATGAGAAATGCCCTCATGGGCATTGACACAAGTTTGTTACACGTGATTGCATGCGGTGGTGATGATCTTGGGCTACAATCTAGGGACTTACAACTAATTACATCTTGTACAACAATCTATGAACCTAGACACTACAACTAACCACCACCGCATGGCTCATCATCGTGACAAACATTGGTTACAAAATATTGTTACAAACGTATACTTCTAACACCCCTCCTCAATCTCAGCCACTATATGCGTAGGTTGAGATTGGCGTTTAAAATCCATCAACTTAGCAGCGAGGCGGTGCCTTTGTGAATCCATCCGGCCACCTGATCTCCCGTGTTGATAAATCTGATATCAAGCAACTTGTTGGCAACTTGTTCACAAACAAAATGATAATCAATCTCTATATGCTTGGTACGAGCATGAAACACCGGATTTTGCGGAGAGGTATTTAGCTCTAGGTTGTCACACCAAAGCCGAGCAACGGAGAATGAGCAATACCGAAGTTGTAGTAACTTCTTGACCCACATCATTTCAGAAGCTGCATTTGCATTGGCAAAGAGCCTTATATTCAACTTTGATCTGGACCTTGAGACGGTGGCTTGCTTCCCCGGCCATCCACGAGAGACAAGATTACTACCAAGAAACACCGCAAAACCACATTTGAGCGCCTATCATCAATGCAACCTGCCCAATCAAGATGAAAATGCACCGACAATAGCGAAGATGACTTCCAAAAAGCGAAGACCAAGATCCAAGGTCCCCTTGATGTAACGCATAAGATGCGTTTAGCAAATGGGTCCGGTGGAAGTAATTAGAGGGAGCATGAAGAAATTGGCAAACTTTATTGACCGCAAAACAAATATCGGCCGTGTCGATTGCAAAGATATTGTGGGGCACCCACCAAACTACGATACCGAGGTGGCGTCATCGAGGACCAAGCGGATCTCCATCCTTGACAATCGAACGAACGAAAGTACCGGGTAGAGGCATGCTCATCGGCTTGCAATTTTGCATACCCGATCTAGCAAGAACTTCGTGGCATAGCGCTTCCGATTCGAAGCAAGAACTCACCTTTTTCTCTTGACCTCAAGCCCCAAAAATAATGAAGAGCGCCAAGATCCCCGGAGCAAAGTCACTCGCAAATTCTTCAACAACAAATACATTTTGCATTGGGCACCGAACTTGCCACAATGATGTCATCCACATAGACAAGAACAAACATAACCAAGGTTACGCCTACGAAGTAAAAAGAGGCGTGTACGCGCTTTTGGATGGTGTGAACCTAGTTGAATCAATTTCTCACAAAGTTTGGCATACCACGCCAAGGGCGCCTGTTTTGAGACCATAGAGTGCTTTATCCAACTTGCAAACATATGATGGATGAGCTGGATCGGGGAGAACCCCGGGTGGTTGATACATGTAGACTTCTTCGCAAGAAGGTCACCATGAAGAAACGCATTTTGCACATCAAGTCGACGAAGAGACCATCCTTGCGATTAATCGCTATGGACGGGGATCAAACGAATAGTGGCGCCTTGACCCACGTGACTAAAAGTCTCCTCATAGTCAATCCCATATTGTTGCTTGAAACCTTTCGCGACCAGCCGTGCCTTTACGATCAATAACACCATCTGCCCTTCTTTTTGATCCCCGTGAGACCCATTTGCATCCTATGATATTCTTGCCCTTTGGCTTTGGGACAAGGTGCGAGTATGATTGCGGGAGAAGTGCTTGATACTCTTCACCCATAGCTTGAGTCCACTTCGGATCTTGCAAAGCCTCGAAACGATTGCTCGGCTCACGGCTGAGACCGAGAAGCCATACCCCCATCTACCGTGCCATCGGTGTACGTCTTGGTTTTGACAATCCCACGTTGGGCCGTGTCACCGGGGTCGTTGTGGCGAGGGAATCACAGTTGTAGAGGTCGAAGACACATCAGCGCTAAATAGCGCACCACCGCAGACCGCATCGGATCCGGGTGCGGGAGACGAGGCCGATCCGATTGGCGGCCCGGGGGAGCGAGGACCCACGGGATCTTCTTGTGCCGCCACGGGGCCGGTGATGAGAGCCGTGTCGAGCCCGGTGTAGAAGGATCCGAGGGAGACATCCGTTCCGTTCTACGGAGCAAGGACCGATCCCGAGGCGCGGTCGCCTCGCTCGCCCGACACCACCAGAGAATCACCTTGGGGCGGTGTGCTGCCCCCGGGCGGAGACATGCGATCACGCGGCTCGGCGACCACCATTCTCGCCCGTTTCTCGCAGATTTTGCCACTAGACTTTGACCTGTAGGAACAAATGTAAGCACGAGGACTTTGCGAACGTTAGTATTACCAGAGATACATCATGAAGATCAGCAAGCCGCGGCACCCCCAAAAGATGAAGAAGGATCAAGAAGGTCATTTTGCAGAGTGAAATTTCTTCCCAAGACGCCGCGACCGGCATTGGGATTTAAGCCAGCAAAGGGAACACATGCTCATCAAAAAACAATATCCCTAGAGATATAGACTCTACCTTCGGGATGGATCAAGACATTTAAACCCTTTATGAGAATTACTATAACCGAGGGAAAACACATCTTTTCGAACGAATTGAAGCTTGTGGTCATTTATAGGGGGAGAAGGTGTGGCCAACATGCGCACCCAAAGGTTCTAAAGAACAAGTAATCAGGATCATGACCATATAGCTTTTGGAAAGGAGTACCATCATCAAGTACTTTGGTAGGTAGTCGGTTAATAATGAAAACCGCAGCTAGGAAGGCTTCATCCCGAATTTTTAGCGGCATTGAGGCGTGAGCTAGAAGGGTGAGCCCCATTTGACAATGTGGCGTGTTTTGCGCCGGCCGATCCGTTTTGTTGATGGGCATGAGGACACGAGATATGATGAGCTATGCCGGCGCGTTGAAAGAAGCTATTTAGAGATCTATACTCTCCACCCCAATCGGTTTGCCTTTGCTAAAATCTTTTTGATTAAATTGACGTTCAACTAATTGTTGAAAGTCGGTGAAACAACGAAACACCTCTCGATTTATGTTTCAACAAATAGATCCATGTGAACTTAGAGTAATCATCAATGAGCGAAACATAATAAGTATAACGACCACCGATGAGGAGTTAATGACCCCAAACATCAGAGAAAATGAGTTCCATAGGCCTAGATGACACACTAGTAGACCTAGGATAGGGTAATTGATGACTTTTACCCCACATTGACACGAAGTCGCATACATGTTTATTGCTCGAATCTCTAACAAAACTCAAATTTTGACTCCTAAGGACACGATCCACAACTAGAGCAAAGAAGATGGCCAAGTCGGTGATGCCAAACGAGGTGGAGGGCTTGAATGCAGCATGGGCTTCTTTTATTCTTGGCAACGCTAAGCGGCGTGGGCTGAACCGGATAGAGGCCACCCTCACATGGACCTCGGAGGAGTGTTCTCTCCTTCGTTCCTTAACAATGAAATGATCAGGGTGAAATTCAAAGGAAGGCATGGTTGTCTTTGGCAAGACGATTGGATGAAACAAGACTTTTTACTAGTGCTAGGAACATGAAGGACATTTTTAAGATGAATTTTGCTAGTGGGAGAGTGCAAGGATGCATGACCAACATGAGTAATCTCCATACTGTCCCGTTTTTGCGGCGTGCACACCGGTCCGCCTCCATGGTACTTATTCCGCACGGTGAGCCTCTCAAGATCACCCGTGATATGATCGATTGCTCGATTGTCCGTGTACCGGTTGGAATCCACCCCATAGGATGAAGTTGTAGCGAGAGGACACGGTTTTCGGTGGAGGGCCATTCACGTAAGAATCAAAGCGCTTGAAACAGCGGTGTAATGCGCGGTGACCTTCCCTACCACAAAATCCGGCGCGGAGACGCCCGGGCTGAAAGTTCTTCCGGCGAAGGCGACTTCGATCTCCCACCGCGACCACCGCCGTGGGAGAAACCACCGCGCCCATTTGTTGGGGTTGTTGTTGTTGCCGCTCCGGGAAGTTGTTGGGGTTGCGCCTCCGCCCACCACCTTTGGTCGCGGATTGATCGACGATTGGTTGGAGCCGCCGCTGGTGCCCCCGAGCTCATGACGCTGCTCAAGGCCCACGAGTTGGGTGTAGAGTTCCCCCATGCCGATGGGTTCACTCGAGCGAGGCGGCGACAAAACCACCGACTTCGAAATCTTCTCCTAAACCGGTGAGGATATAGGAGATTAACTCGTCATCTTCAAGTCTTTTGCTCGCAGGCGCCATATCGTCTGCCAGGCCCTTCATCTTGGTGAAGTAATCACCCCGATTGACATTGCACCCTTGGTGCTGGTTGCAGCGCCATCCTTGTGGCGATGATTCTTGCCGGCTCTGGGATGCGAACATCCCCTCGATGGCTGCCCAAGCGCTGGCAGCAGTGGTCTTCATGGTGACTTGGGAGAGGATCTCCTTCCCGAGATTGGAAAGGAGATACGGCGGGACCGTCTGGTCCTTTGCCATCCACTCGTACTCGGGGTTTGGCACGGGTCTTGAGGGCTTCTCGTCGGGCTTGGCGTCGGGCTTCACCTTGGGCGCCCGGGAACATCTTCGGAGGTTTGGCAGCCGGATCTATGAACCCAGCAAGCCGCGCTCCCTTGATGGCGATGTGACTTGAGCCTTCCACAAGACATGATTGTCGTGGACGAGTTTCTCGCTTCGGCGGCAAGAGGAAGATGCCGAGGGAAGTTGCGTGAAAGCGATCCGGAGGGACGAGGAAGAGGAAGCCATCACGATCCGTGAGGATTCTGGCTCGGATACCATGTAAAGTGGAGAACAATTTGGGTTAACGAGTCACCTTTGCTCGGTGCTCGGCTTCGTGTTATATAGGATGAGAAATGCCCTCATCGTGGGCGCACACAAGTTTGTTACACGGTGCATGCGGTGGTGATGATCTTGGGCTACAATCTAGGGACTTACAACTAATTACATCTTGTACAACAATCTATGAACCTAGACACTACAACTAACCACCACCGCATGGCTCATCATCGTGACAAACATTGGTTACAAAATATTGTTACAAACGTATACTTCTAACACCTGATAGGTAGCTTGCCTAGGAGGGCATGAACCCAAACAAGCCCTCCATGCCACACTGATGTAATGCAAGCATGAGTGCCTGAGACTCTCATTGTATTGTAGACCTACAGACCTAAAGAACACTGGTGTACCATGTAGTTCGAAAGCTCATAAAACCTAAATAGCATGATGAGGCAAGTTTAAGCACAAGACCGTGTTTCATTCAAAAATATGTTTTTTAATTGAAACAGTCCCGGCCTCTACAATCGCACACAAGCACACTTTTATAAAGTTATTCAGCTAAACAGCTGAGCAGAGCCAGCTTCACTGATGTATATGAAGAGTGCACCTGGGGGCTGCGGCCTTAAGTAGCAAAACCTAGGCCTAGCAGTAATACAAGAGGGATGCGAAAAGTGATCTTACAATTGGTTCCGACCTGAACAAATCTGCCATTCACTGGAAAAAGAACCAGTTGTTCCCTCAAATGATGAGATGTTCAATGGTTATGTTCTTTGTAAAATGGTAATAGAGCATTATAGAGGTAGAAATTTAAGGTAAACAATACAACCCAAGTGAAAAACCGCATGTTCCATATAATCCTTCAATATGATTGAATATCAACGCTTTTGCTTTGGATGCTTAAACGCGCTGATTGCCTCAAAAAAAAAAAAAAAATCTTAATAAAATTGATGACCCAAGAAACAATGTTGTTTAAAAAAAAAAACTGTGTACATGATGCCAAGGTGTGCTCACGAAACATTTTCTTCATCAAGGGGTCATAGTTTCTACAGAAACAAAATAACCATGTCCACATTTCTTGTTGTCAAAAAAAAAAAAAAAAAAAAAAAAAAACATGTCCACATTTCCTAAAAACGCATGCCTAAGTCTAACTTCATAAAGAAAAGAAACAAAACTGAGGCAGATGTAAAAAAAGGAACTAATAACGATATTATTCTCTTGATTTTATAATTTGGTACATCAAGTCAGCGCACTGCTTCTTTATTCGACATTATTCAGTATTGATATTTATTTCTTTTATTAGGATAAAGCCTTAAATTATGATTCCCGTACAACTCTTATTTGCTACAGGTGAATGCTGTGGGTTTATTGCTTGGGACTAACACAAATGACCTTACACTTCATCCACTACTTGTAGTGTAACTGCATTAGAAGGTGTGGCGGAAGCATACGATGGGTAGTGGTGACTCAGTTTCATATAGACTTCCTGCATTTCTGGTCTTGACTGAGGTGAAGTTTTCAGGCATGAAAATGCCACTTCAACAAGCTGAGCAATTTGTTTCTGCTCCACCGTTGTTGGTGATGATGGACGCTGGTCCAGCATGTCCTCCTCTGCAAGCTCATGATGCTCTCCGATAGAAGCAAAGGTTTGTAGCTCCCTTGGGTACCTCCCCATCACAATCTCTAGTACAACCACGCCAAAGCTATAGACATCACATTTTGTCGTCACTACTGATGTGTATGATAGCTCTGCATCAAAAGTAAATCCCTCGAAAGTTAATATGACCCAAGTGTGGTAGCAAATAAAACACAATATCGTTGTTATTTGCAAGTTGAAGCAAGAACATGTTTTTGCGAAAGATGGACATGAATATATACCTGGAGCTATATAACCATATGTTCCAGCTAATAATTCGCCCAATTAGACGAATCAGGTTTTAAAATCCTTGCTATGCCAAAATCTGAAAACATAAGCCTTGAAAGTTGAATCCAACAAGATGTTGTTGCTTGTTATATCCACGATGGATTATCGGTGGGTTGCATTCATGGTGCAAGTAATAGATAGCTTGAGCCACATCACTTGCAATGGCAACACGCTTCGCGCCCAACTCCTTCGCAAGATCCTCATTTTCCAAGAAAATATGAAGGTTTCCTCTCTCAATATAATCATACACTAAAAATTTGTACCTTGGATGGGAGCAAAATCCATACAACTTGACGATGCTTCTATGCGTATCTTTGTCGATACTTCAATTTCACTAAGGAATCTCTTCTCATCACCAATCCCTTCATCAATTGGGTGAAGTTTTTTTCACAAAGAACTATTCTACCTCCTTGAAGTTGTGCCTTGTAGACCGTGGCCGAACCCCCCGATTCAATGATGTACTTCTCACTGAAATTTTCTGTTACCCTAGTGATGTCCTCAAACACAAGCTTCCCATCAAAATTCCATATTGAAAGAACATCCCTTGTATCCCAACTATTGTCATTTGTGGTCTTTTCCTTGTGCGAAGGATCATAACTAACACAACTACTGAGAGAATAATCGCTATGCACTCTGGGATAGAAGCAACTAGGACCAAGTGATGAATTCTAGCTCTGTGGTATTCCATTATTGGGTTGAAGTGCATGTGGGCAGGCCTGTGATATTACCACAAATGCCTTTGTTATGGAGGAACCATCTTGTTGAGGCGTTGTGGAATAGTTGTCCTGTTGGATGAGGCCCTTCCAAGTTGTTGTATGACACGATCAAATGTTGACAGACTAGCCATGCTACCAATTGAGGAAGGGATGCTTCCACCTGAACTGATTATGGGAAAGGTTTAGGACCTCCAACATCACCAACTTCCCAAGTTCTCGGGGTAGCTTGCCTGTGAGTTTGTTGTTACTTACATCCAACAACACCAGTAGCCCTCAGATACCAATGGTCATCGGTAGATGTCCATTCAAGTTATTGTCATTAATCCTTAAGGATATTAGCTTAGTACATCTCCCAAGCTCTTGTGGTATTGAGCCGCTCAAGTTATTTGCAGATATATCAAGGTATTGTAGATTTTTCAACTGACCAAATTCAGGTGGTATATTGCACGAAAGTTTGTTTTGCGATAACGAGGAAATACAGGTTTCAAGATTAAATAATTCTGCTGGTATACTACCAGGAGGTTGTTGGCATGTATTGTAAATACCTCCAGTTTTCAAGGTTTGAAAGCTTAGGAGGTAAGCTTCCGGTTATCATGTTTTCTTCCATAGCAAAAATGGTCAAATTGATGTTTGTAGCCCGTTTTTTGGACAAATACAGAAAAGTTGTTTCTATCCAGCTTTGCTTTGACAAGTCCGGGGGTATGGCCCAAAAGATGATATATCCCCTATCATTTTGTTGAACTAAGGACAAGAACCCTTAGGCTCCTACATGTTTCAAGGCTTATAGGAATTGGTCCAAGTGAACATGTTGTTTCTAACATCGAACCTTTGAAGATTCCCACCTTTGCATACATCACAGGCGGTTCCCTCGATAGAAAGTTGATTCCCAAATCGATATCTATTATGTATGTTAAATTAGTGAATTTCATTGGTAAAGGACCTGATAGTTTGGTTCGACAAAAGATATAGGCCTCTTATGCTTGTGAGGTTCATGAAAGTTTGCCGGAATGGAGCCTCGAAATCTTGTTTATGGATAAAGACAGGGGTGTGGAGATTCACCAAACCGCCAATCTCTGCAGAATGGATCCATCAATTGGTTTTCATCGAGCCTAAGAGCGCTTTAGCATAGTAAGGTTCCCGATGCTTGGAGGAATGGGGACCGCTTTTAGCAGGTTAGAAACTAAAGCTAGCTCGTTTAGATTGGGAAACAAACAAATCTCTCGTGGAATGGGCCCCGATAGATTGTTACGAAAAGGTGGAGGATGTTTAGTTTGGTCAAGTTGCCAAAGGCTTTTAGGTATTCGCCGCTTAAAAGTTTGCGGCTAGGTCCAAAATTTCTAGATCCGGGGAGGTTCCCAAGCTCCTGATTGGCCCTCCTGGTGAGCATGTTTTGTAGGTGGATAGAAGTACTAGTGTTGTTAGGTTCCCAAGGGATGCGGGGATACGGCTCCGTGAGGTTGTTTGATAACAAACTCAATCGGGCTAAGGCATGGCATGTTGCCAAACTCAGATGGTATGATTCCATTCAACAAGTTGACGCCGAGATCAAGGTAGGAGAGAGTGCGGTAGGGAGGTGATGTCCAACGGATCTCTCCACGGAGGCTATTGTAGGGGAGGGAAATGAGTGTGAGGAATGGCATCGCCGAGAAGTTGAGCTTACCGAGGTAGCCATCAAGGCCGATGTTTGACATGGAGATCTCGGTTACCACTTGAGGCCGACGGTGGCCCACGGTGCATGGCGGCACACGCCATGCCCGGAATCCGATTCTTCTTTGCATGGGCTCCTCCCCGGGCCCTATAACAAAGACTTCTTTTCATACAACCATACGTTGATACGAGAATGTCCCGGACAAAGAGAAAAAACCATCAAATGCAAACCGATGCTTCAGTATCAAATATAAAGATATGATGGGCTCAAGACAACCTGGTTGAAAATATTCGGGAGTAGCTATTTCCGCTTCTTCTTCGAAAAGTCGAGGAAATAAGTGTTCATTGAGGTCAATGATTCAAGAGACACCCACCGCGTGAAAGACCGCCACCCAATCGGTCCACTTTGCATCGTCATGCATGGTCGCCCTTCCCTACCGCCTCAGGAGGCAATTCAACGAACACGCTTTGTAATGCTTTGACGCAACATAGATGAACTTACACTTATCCATCGATTGTTTCTTCATGTGTATGTGCATGAGAAGGTGAGAAGGAAGGTCGTTTGTGGAGAGCCAATTTTCTGATAGACATCGTGCATTTTCTGGGCGAAGCGAGGAGAAGTTTGCAAGCAAGCAAATGCAACTTCAACAACAAAGAGATTTCTCTCTTCTCCACCATTGTTGGTGATGACAAGCGTTGGTCCAACATATCCTCTGTTGCGAGTTCATGATGTTGTTCCATGGAAGCAATGGACTCCGTAGCTCTCTAGGATATCTCCCCATCACAATCTCCGGCGCAATGACACCAAAACTATACACATCACATTTTGTTGTCATAATCGACGTAAGAAAGCTCGCATCAAAATAAAGCAATCGACAACTGTCAAACATAGTGACGAACCAAAGTGAAATTTTCATATTTGCAAATGGTATAACATGAATATATTTGCTATATGCAAAAAAAAAAAAACCCGATGACCACATACTAGGTGCAATATAGCCATATGTTCCAGCTAGTTCGCCTCCGCTTGGATGAATCGAGGTTTGAGCATCCTTGCTATTCCAAAATCTGAAACATAAGCCTTGAAAGTTGCATCTAGTAAGATGTTGTTACTTGTTATATCACGATGGATTATCGGCGGGTTGCATTCATGGTGCAAGTAGTAGATAGCTTGAGCAACATCTCTTGCAATGGCTACTCGCTTCCCCGATCTAACTCTTTTCTTGAAGTCTTCATTTTCTAAGATAGCATGAAGGTTCCCTCTCTCAATGTAATCATACACTAAAAAATTTGAACCTTGGATGAGAGCAAAATCCATACAACTTGACGATGCTTCTATGTCGTATCTTTGTTAGCACTTCAATTTCACTAATGAATCTCTTCTCATCACTAATCCCTTCTTCGAGTTGGGTGAAGCTTTTAACCAAGAACTAATCTTCCTCCTTTAAGGCTGTGCCTTGTAGGCGGTGCCAACACCCCTCGATCCAATGATATACCTATCAACGAAATTTTCTGCTACCCTAGTGATGTCCTCAAACACTAGTTTCCCATCAAAATTCCATACCGAGAGAACATCTCTTGTATTTGTGGACTGCTGTAATTTGTGGTCTTTTCCTTTTGCGGAGGATCATAACTAACATGGTAATTGAGAGAATAATAACTATACACACTGGGATGAAAGCAACTAGGACCAAGTGGTGAATTCTAGCTTTGTGATATTCCTTTATTGGAGTTGAAGAGCATGTAGGCAGGCCCAGAGATTACCACAGAGGCCTTTGTTGTGGAGGCAACCATTTCTTTGAGGCATTTTGTAACAATCGTCCTATTGGAAGGGGACCTTCCAAGTCATTGTATGACACATCAAGTGTTGATAGACTATCCATGCTACCGATGGAGGGAGGAATGCTTCCACCGAATCGATTATGGGAAAGGTTTAGGGCCTCCAACATCACCAAGTTCCCAAGTTCTGAGGGTAACTTGCCCTGTGAGTTTGTTATTGCTTACATCCAACAACATCGTAGCCCTCCCCGGACTACCAATAGTCGTTGGCGGATGTCCATTCAAGTTGTTGTCATTAATCCTTAAGGATATTAGCTTAGTACAGCTCGAGCTCTTGTGGTATTGAGCCGCTCAAGTTATTTGCAGATATATCAAGGTATTGTAGATTTTTTCAACCGACCAAATTCAGGTGGTATATTTCTGAAATTTTGTTTTGTGATAAGTTGAGCAAGTACAGGTTGGCAAGATTGGATAATTCTGCAGTTTGCCTGTTAGGTTGTTCGCATGTATTGTAAATAACTCCGAGTTTTTCAAGCTGAAAGCTCTGAGGCAAGCTTCCGGTTATCATGTTTTCTTCCATAGCAAAAATATGTCAAATTGACGTTTGAAGACCAGTTTTGGACAAATACCGAAAAAAGTTGTTTCTATAGAGTTTTCCTTTGACAAGTCGTGGGTATGGCCCAAAAGATGATATATCTCTCTCATTTTGTTGAAACTAAGGTCAAGGGTCTCTAGGCTCGTACATGTTTCAAGGCTTTTAGGAATTGGGCCGATGAACATGTTGTTGCTAACGTGAAAGGTTTGAAGATTCCCCCTTTGCATACATCGGAGGGCAGTTCCGTGAGAGAGAGTTGTAAGCCAAACCGATATATGCTAAGTATGTCAAATTAGCGAATTCTCGTGGCAAAAGGACCTGACAGCTTGTTCATGAAAAGTGATATCGTCTTCTTATGCTTGTGAGGTTCATGAAAATTCTTTGGAATGGAGCCTGAAATCTTGTTCATGTATAAATACAAGGATTGAGATCCACCAAAGCGCCAATCTCTCTTGGAATTGATCCAACAATTTGGTTGTCATCGAGGTAAAGGAAGTTTAGCGTAGTAAGGTTCCCCATCTTTGGGAGGAATGGGGCCGTTTAGATCATTTTGATCCAAAGCTAGGCTGCTTAGATTGCGAAGCAAAAAAATCTCATATGGAATGGGCCCCTGGCAGATTGTTTTCAAAAGGTAGATGAAGTTTGGTCTGGTCAAGTTGCCAAGGCTCTTAGGTATCCGACCGCTTAAAATGTTGGCACTTAGGTCTAAAATTTCTAGACCGGGAGGTTCCCAAGCTCTTCGGGGATTGGCCCGCTGAACAGGGTTTTTCCGATGGAAAGACCAATTAGTGTTGTTAGGTTCCCAAGGGATGCGGGAATACTTCCTGTGAGGTTGTTCGACATCAATCCTAGCTGGCTAAGGCGTGGCATGTTGCTGAACTCAGATGGTATGCTTCCATGGAGCCAGTTGAAGGCAAGATCGAGGTAGGGGAGCTGTGGTAGGGAGGTGATGGCCAACGGGATTTCTCCACGGAGGTTATTGTTGGTGAGGTCAATGTATGTTAGGAATGGGAGCGCCGAGAAGTTGAGCTCACCAAGGTAGCCATTGAGGCCAGCTTTTGGCAGGGAGATCTCGGTCACTACAAGGGCGCACGGCGTCACGGTGCACAACCCCGTTAGTCTCAATCTGTTACAATTACGTGAAGATGGCCAAACTCGACCTATCTAGAAAGTAATTAACATGTACTATCCAAATCAGTCTAGCTAATCTTCACCACTGCTGGTTCGTAATCTCCTATCAGCGTTGATTTTGGTTCCTTGACGATGAAAGTGGGCGGTGATGAAAGTAATTACCCGATTTGATATATAAAAAATATTAATATTTCTGTGTTGTAGCATGGTTATCATCGCCAGTTTGTAATATATACAAACCGTTGGTGAAAATAATTTTGACCGCAGATTCGTAGTACAAATATGAGGATTATCATTGTCAGTCCGTGATACGAACTGGCGGCAATAATTGCTAAGTGTGAGGGAAAATACTAAAACTGCAGAGCACTGCTACAAAGAGCAAGAACGCCCCATTTTTGAGTAGGGCGGCTCTATCTAAAAGAGCCTCTACAGTGGTCCTTTCTCCCCCACTAGACCAGCCGCCCCTACTAATGGATTAGTAGAGGCGGTTTTGTTTTTGCGCCCCTACAAATAGGGGGCGGCTCAATATTGAGGCGCCCTACTAATCCAAAAATGGGGCGGCTCTATATTAAGGCCCCTACCGCCCGAATTTTAAAATGAGGCACTAAAAATTAAAATTTTTAAAATGATCTCGGATGGGAAAATGACCTAAATAAAATTTGTAGATCTCAAAAAGTTATGAATCTTTGTTGTTAACAACTTTTTCATTTGACTTTATTTGATGCCTCAAAATGTGGGGTCGAATGTCTAAATTTTTAAAATTTGAATTTTTCAAATGACCTCAAATGGAAAAACTTCCTAAATAAGAATTGTAGATCTCAAAAAGTTATGAAACTTTGTAGTTGACCACTTTTTATTTGAAATCATCTTCTCATGCAAAAACTACGTTCAAATGTCTCAAATTTTAAATTCAAATTTAAGTAACGACCTCGGATGGAGAAACACCCTAAATGAAAATTGTAGATCTTGAAAAGTTATGAAACTTTATAGTTGACCACGTTTTGATTTGAATCCGTTTAGGGCCTCAAATAGTCAATTTTTTACTCGAATTTGTATAATATGTGAGAATCTGGAATGATATATGGACACATATGAGTGTGTAGTGCGGTGGAGGGGAGGTACTGCACGATGGGGGAAGGTCGCGGGTTCGAACCCCCACCGCCGCGTAAGCGCCCGCGATTTTTCGCGAAAAAATGCGTAAGAATTGTGGGCGGGTGGTGACGGTGGGGGGCCTCACCCGATTAAAAAATATATTGCTATTTCTTTTTGAATTTTGAAAAACGCGAATTCTGGGAATAGGTTGTAGGGCGGCTCGGTGTAGGCGGCGGTTGGTGATGGAACCGCCCCTACAGTTAGGGGCGGCTCGAATGGGGGCGGTCGGCGGAGAGTTAGGGGCGACTGGCGACCAACTTGTGAAGTGGGCGGGTGGTGACCGGTGGGGGCCTCGCTTGATTAAAAAAAATGTATTGCTATTTCTTTTTGAATTTTGAAAACGCGAATTCTGGGAATAGGTTGTAGGGCGGCTCGAATTGTAGGCTGCGGTTTAATGGAACCACCCCTACAGTTAGGGCGGCTCGAATTGTAGGGGCGGTCAACGGAGAGTTAGGGGCGGCCGGCGACCAACTTGTGAAGCGGGCGGGTGGCTGACCGGTGGGGCCTCGCGCCGATTAAAAAAATGTATTGCTATTTCTTTTTGAATTTTGAAAACGCGAATTCTAGGAATAGGGTGTAGGGCGGCTCGATTTGTAGGCGGCGGTTGGTGATGGAACTGCCCCTATAGTTAGGCGGCTCGGTGTGGGGGGCGGTCAGCGAGAGAGTTAGGGGGCGTATTTGGCAAAACCGCCCCTAGGAGAGGGTCGCCAGCCGCCCCTATAGTACATGTTTGGCGTAGTGGAGCGAGCCAAAAGACCGATATTTGATCCAAAAAAGACCTTACAGTGGCTGGGAACCGCCCTAAAAATGTGTTCTGCAGTAGTGTCGGATACCCGAAGAAGCCAAACAGCCCGATATTTGGTCCAACCTCAAGTCTGCACAAGCATGGCTGCATGAGCTAAAGTACGTACTGAAGTTTTGACCATTCGTCTCAACTCTGTCAGACTGCGTCGATCGCAGCCTCTGGCTGCGAGACTGTAGCCCGCAAAGCCAGGAAGAGGTGCACTCAGTGCTTCGAGACCGGGTTTGAAAACCTACAGAATAATAAATCACGTCTCATACTGTATATGTTTTTCTACATTTATTTCACCATTTTATATTTGTGAAAAATAAAAGCGACCGGGCCCCCCCCGCCCCACGTCCCCAAGACGGCGACACGGGAGGCGAAACCTAGCCCCGCCGCCAACCTTTCCCCAACCTCCGTTCCTCCCTCGCTGCTGAGGTGGCCGCTGGGATGCCCGCGCAACCCCTAGGAAGGTGGCGGCGGGGATCTCACCCGTGCTGGCGAGATGCTCCGTGCGGGCGGCTCTCGGCAACCATGGCGGCGTGGTGCCGCGGCTGCGCCGGCGCAGCGCCCCTGCGGCGGTGCGGAGTGGGCGGCGGCAGCTGCTGTCTTGCGCGCGGAGAGCGGAGGTGGAGTTCGTCGTGGTGGCTCAGGCTCAGGCTGCTGCTCGCCGTCGTTCGCTTTGCCGGTGATGGTGGCGTGCAGCGACAACGGCGGCGGCTCAGGCTCCCTATCCGGTGCACTGGAGGCGGATCCGGCCCCTCCGGGCCTGATGCGGCGGCGGTGGCGGTGGCACCTGCGGGTGGTTGTGGTGGTTTCGCCGCCTCGTGGTGGCGGCGGTGGAGTGTGGTGGTGGTTGTGCGGTTGTGGTGGTCCCGGTCGGCGGTGCCCGTCGGATCCGGTGGCGCGGCGGCGGCGGGCGTGTCGGTGCGTGGAGGCGGCGACGGCGCAAAGTGTGGCGGCGGCAGCGGGCTGCGGCTGCGCGGACAGGCGGCGGTGTCACGTGGCGGCGTGCGGCGGCGTCGTGCGGCGTCGATGAAGTGCGCAAAAGTGGCTGCGATCCGGTCGCGGTTGGCGGCCGGCGGTGGGCTGCGACGGGTGCCCAGCGGCTGTCTCGATCCGGTGGCCTTCTTTGTGTCGCGTTCGGGGGCGGCGTGGCGGCCCGGAGATGGTGGGGCGGGGCGTCCTGTGACGCGGGCGATGGGTGCTGCGGCAAGGTGGTTGGCGCTTCCCTTCTCCCCCCTCAACGGCGTTACTGGTCCCGGCGCCGCCTTGGTGGCGGGCGGGGCCCGACCGTGCTTGCTGGTGGTGCCGTGGTGGTGCCTCGGCCGTGTCGGGCTTCTCCCGGTAGTGGCGTTGCGGAGGCGGGGGCGCGGGCTACTGCCATGGCCATGAGCGTGCGGCAGGGCATGGTGCTGTACCGGGCGTAAGCCCCCCAACGTTTGGTGGCAATGGTGGCGCGCCCTTGGGCGTCGTATTCCCTGCTGGGGGGCACCATTGAGGGATACCATGTCTTTGCAGCATGGGGTTATCTCGGGGTGAAAACCCAGTCCTCTTTGGACGTGCGACGACGGCGCCATTGGCGTCGTGTCCTCCTTGGAGGCGCCGCATCTGGAGACCCGTCTCGACGTGTGGTAGTGCTGATGGTCGGTTGGCGGTGTTGCCTATGCGTTGAGGCCATGGCGGTCGTCGTCAGGTGTTGGCGAGGGGAGGTGCAGAGGGCCCCTGGGTGCTGGAGGTCTTGAGTTGGCGCGCAAGGTGCGGTGGTGATCTCGGTGACGGTTGGGCGGAGGTGATGCTCTCAATGCGGTTTCAGATATACGAGTCCCGGCAGTGGAGTGTGAGGCGTTGGGTGAGGCGAGGCCCCCACGCGAGTAGCTGGGATCAGTGGTTTCCAATGGTGCTGCCGCGGTTTTCTTGGGTTTCTTTGGGCGGAGCGGGGATCAATGACCGGGCGTGCGGCTCGAGGAGGATAGTCCCATGGCGGAGGAGTCCAGGTAGCTTGGGCTTGCAGCAGGCTGTGGCTTTTGGCGTGGCACAGTGTTGGTGTCAACGGCGCAGTTCTCGTCGGCTTGCTTTGGCTCCTTTCTAGGTGGTGGTGGTGTAGCGTTGTGTTTGTGTGTGTTTTTTAGTCTTTTCTTGGTGGCTGTTGCGAGGGTGGCTCGTGTCGACGTCCCAATCTGATCGGCGGTGTTGATGGAGGCTGGCGTTGATGACCCAATCCAACCGAGTGGCGCTTCATGTCTATTTTTTTCTTCCATTCACCTTGTTGTTAGTTGAGTAGTCTCGGTGGAAGCTAGTTGTGGTGTGAGTTGTTGTAACAAGTGGTAGGTGGAGTGGAACACTCCCCTAAGTTGTATGGTTTTTGGGCCCAGTTTCCATTCAAAAACTGGACGGGCGATTGCCTTTTTTCTTTCTTCGTCTAATAGAAATCGTGGCAAAGCTTTTGCTGTCCTTTCTAAAAAAATATTTGTGAAAAATGAAAACGAGATAACATGTATCCGTCTGTTTTTTGTGGAATCCTATTTCATACATTATGAAATCTAGGATAAGCCTTCAAATTGTTGTGTAGAAAACCTTTCTAAAATGAAAAAAAATTAAGACAAATATCCTTTTTAACAATTGGGAGGGGCGACTGGCGAGAGGCTCCTACGAGTTAATATAAAATAGATTTTGCAAGTCTAGAACCAAAACTGGAGGTATTGAAACAATACTGAAACACAACTCTAGCAAGGTTCCAAACATACTGTACTGACACACGTTTAGTTGGGTTTGTTGAAGAGTAAAGAATGAGAATTTGTGGAGGTTGGAGTTCAGAAATATTTTGTTTATTTTATTGGAGTAGGAGATTTGGTGAGAAGGAAATAGGAGTTTAGAGGGCTATAGGGCGAAACCGGGGAAGGAGGTTTGTGTTTTTTTTAGTAAAATATGAATATATCCTCACAAT
Source organism: Hyparrhenia diplandra (assembly GCA_015847255.1). Taxonomy (NCBI): domain Eukaryota; kingdom Viridiplantae; phylum Streptophyta; class Magnoliopsida; order Poales; family Poaceae; genus Hyparrhenia; species Hyparrhenia diplandra. The sequence continues at coordinate 44,891 of JADLZK010010976.1, forward strand.
CCATTATGACTTGTACCTGTAGTTTCTCACTGAATCTTATTTTCTCCACGAACCAAAAACAAAGAGATTAAGACGTACTACAGGTCAAAAAAATTGTCACCTTAATTCTCTCCATTAACTTTCACCACTAATGTCATTGCCTTTTCGGATGTAATTACCAAACGCATCCTCGAGATACACACAACCATATCTCATGATCCTAGAACTTAAAGTTCTTGGTTCCTTTACCTATTTGTTTATTTCCATATATCCTGCTTTAGGCCGGACATCCACCCAGTCAGTCATAATGGGCTGACGTGTGTTGCCGATTCGTTAATGGGCTTCCGCCTGGTCAATTGGTCGTCCGCAACCCTGCAACGTTACTGGGTAGCATTCTGATTTGGCCGTAAACATCATCCTCATGCATATGCTCCTCATCACACCAGTCAGTCATGACGCATGCACGCTACTACAGCGCAGGGTGATTCTCGGTGAATCATTCACCGGAGGCTGGTAATGAGTCGTCCACAAAACGTTGACAGACTCTGAGCACAGACTGTGACTGGCGACGACGACTGCAATGGGGAGAGCGGCTTTTCCTTTACCCAATGGATTGCACATGACTAGTCAGTCATCAGGATGATATTTGGAAACTCTAGATGATAAACGACTTGACCATCTTGCATGAATGAAGTCTTGAGAACATGGATTTCACCCAATTTCGGTCCTAGTACCTATCCTTCTGGTCACAAGACTTGTACTTAATTAACTTGCTAAGCAAAACATTTTTCCAAATCTTAAAAAATACTAATATTAATAATTATTTCTACGCCATTTAATTAAAAACATGTGTAAATTGTGAGTGTAGATTTATATTCAAAATACTTACAAAATCTCTTTAAAATCGGATGATTTAAACAATATACACTCTTAAAGAAATCAGTGGCCAAGATAGCAAAATCAAATGTGTGAAAGAATTTTTCTCTCAATACGTATAATACAGTTGGAGATCCATTTTGTGTAAAAAGCATCCAAGCAAACTAGAGTATGTTGTTCTTCGCTACTCGGCTCTTCCATAACTGTTTGAGAGGAGGAAGAGTGCACCAGCGGCCGGGCTATGACTAGCAGGAATACACCACGGGTGTGTAAGAGCAACTCCACCAGATCCCCTTTTCCTAAAAATCTATCACTAATGAAAAAATGGAAAAACTGAGTTTGTGCCATATCGACAAAAGGACAGTGTGTTTTGTAGTGAATTGCGAAACATTGCATATTGTGAGTATGAATTTTCGAGTAAATTGCAACTGTAGGTATTTAAACTTTTGGTTGGTTCCCATCTAGGTATTTGAACGGAAAAACGTACCGTATGGGTACTTAAACTTGTAGTGGGTCCCGTCTAGGTACTTGAACTGAAAAACGTATCGTCTAGGTCTTGAAACTATCTGTCTCGTGCACCAAAGGTCCAAAACATGCCATGCGTACACTAGGAGCTGACATGGACATGCCACAAAGTTCCGCAGCGCTGGACTTCCACTGGAGGAGGGCCGCTATCTGGGACTCCAGATGCACGCCTCCATGATGGTGCCTTGCTGCATTCGCGTGCAGGAAGACAAGGCACCAACAGAGCAACAAGCAGAGTATTAGCTCTATCGTGATCGCCATATATGGTTTTCTTGCTTTCTTTATTTCTTTTGCTAGTAACAGCTACCTTCTGAAGGTGGCATTTGGTATTTGGATCTAGGTGTGCTGCTGCATGACACCTCAACTTAGTACACATACATATATATATAGTGTTTGTCAGCTAAGCTCCGTGTAGTGGCCAGGTCATTGGAAAAAAAAAAGTAGCCAATCTCAATCTGTTAAGATTACGTGAAGATGGCCAAACTCGTTCTATCTACAAAGTAATTGATCAATACTAACTAGCATTTGGCTGCAGAATTTTCTTACACACACACAGCACAGTATATTATACGAGATTGTGCATATAAAGCGCAAGAAAAGATAGCTTTTAGTTCGCCAAGGGTTTTAGATTACGTGAAGATGGCCATACTAGATAGATCTATCTAGAAGGTAATAATTGTCAGTCAGGGAAAAATAGCGACAAAAAAAAAAAAAAAACACGGGAGAAGCCTGTTAACCAACTAATCCCCTACGGGCATGCAAGTCATAAGTCACATTGCTTACCACTAAACCTTATAGCTTGGCTAAAAAGAAAAAAAAAAAAAAAAAAACTAAACCTTAAAGTCACTTATGCTGATATATTTCTTTATATTCACTGTTAACCAACTCATCCCCTACGGCCATGCAAGTCATAAGTCACACTGCTTACCACTATACCTTAAAGTCACTTTTGCTAATATTTCTTTATATTCACTTTAGTTAATATTGTAATGCATATCTGAGACCCTAAATGAGTTCAAATAAAAAAAAGTTGAAACTAGAAAGTTTTATATATCTTCGAGCACTATAACTTTGCTTTTTAGATTTTCCTCCATCCGAGGTTATTTAAAAATTTATATAAATATTAATTTTGAAATATTACTCTTAAAAATAGAAGGCCCTAATAAGGTCATCAACTACAAAGTTGCATATCACTTTGAGTGATATAACATTAGTTTAGGTCATTTCTCTACCTGAGGTACTTTGAAGTTTCAAAAAGAGTAAATTTTGAAAATATAAAAATTTAAGACACAACTCTTTTGGCACTAAACGATTTCAAATAAAAAAAGTAGTCAAGTATAAAGGTAAAGATCCATTTGATTATTACAACTTTAGTTTACATTATTTCTCCATTAAAGGTCATTTAAAATATAAAATATTAAATTTCAAATTATGAAAACTTAAAACATAATTTTGGGCCTTAAATTATTTTTAAATGAACAGGTCATCAACTACAAAGTTATAATTCAATTTGAGTACTACTACTTTGATATAAAGTTTGTCTTTATCTAACTTTATCTAGAAAAAGTTATGAATTTTATAGTGTTGTACCTATTTTTAGAGACAGGTCAAATTGCCAACTGCCTCTAGAAATCAATTTTTAGAGATGTCTAGAATTCCTAGCCTTGAAAAAAATGCCTTCACTTCTAGTTGGAAAATTTAGTCGCCTATGCTAACTGCCTCTAAAAACATAGGGCATCCTAGAGGCAGCTGGAAAGTCCAGTCGCCTATAAAAATCAATTTCTAAAGTAGGACCGCTCGAAAAACCATTTAAAAATGCATATTTTGATAGAGCTGTTTCTACCAAATTATAAAGGGAGACATCTTAAAAAATAGTTTTGCATAATGCTTGATGGTAAGTTTAAAAACTTTTATTTGTTTTATGGGAGTCGGAGATTTGGTGGGAGTTTAAAGGGTCAAATCCCACTAATCACTTTGCTGGGAGAGTTGGGAATTGGATATGGATTATGCTTTTAATGAAAGATAATGCATCGTCCACTCCATCATGACTTGTCTTGTAATTCCTAACTCAAAACTCCTCCGAATGGGGTATATTACTTCTCCTTTTAACTGCCCCTCTTATTTCACTGCACCAACCAAACATGCAATTGAAAGTAGAAGTCAATTTCTTACTTTAATTCTCCCGTTCAACTCTTACCACTAATTCCCATGTCTCTTTTCATGTAATTGCTAAACACATCATGTTAATTCCTTTAGGCCATAGGCACACACTATCATGACCTAACATAGATCTTGTTTGGCATGGCTCTAGTCCACTTCGGTTCCTTGCTACAGTGCATGGAGAAGCTGGCGAAGCTAGTGAAGCAAAAAATAGTAGCTTTCACCAAGATAGCTGAAAAATGGCTTCTCGATTGGAATGCATAGAGAAGCTAGAGCTAGAGCTAGAGCCATTCGAGCACTGCCAAAATGGGGCCTTAAATTTCCGGTTCATATTTGTCTATTTTCATATATCCCATTTCGGTTCCGTACGGCGTATGCTTTAGGCCGGACATCTAACCGTTGCCCAATCCATTAATGGGCTCCCTGGTCAATTGGTCCGTTGGTCGTCCACAACCAATATGCTGACCTTGTTGGGTAGCATTCTGATTCGGCCGTCCACATCAACATCGTGCCGTGCGTGCTCCTCAGGAGTCATGGGTCATCATGCGTGCTACAACAGTGCGCGGTGAATCATCACAATCACCATCAAATCTCTGAGCACTGACTACAGATGGGGAGATCGAGTGCTTTACTTTTTAGACTCTGAGCACTGACTGCAGATGGGGAGGTATTTACCTTTACCCAGTGGATTACACATAATTGGTCAGTCAGGATGATATGGAAACTCCAGATAATAAACTTGAAAATCATGCATCAAGAGTTTTGAGAACATAGAAGAGCGTGCAAAAAATCAAAATGTGGTGAGTTCCTGGCAACCGGGTGTTTTAGAAATATGGTTGAATGGAAGCATTTACAATATGGTTATGCATTTACAATATGGTTAACTATATTTACAATGTCTTATAATTATATTTGCAATGATTTCTTTACTGTGATTTTCTAGACAGGGTCACGTAATATGGGAATAACACAACTTCTATTTTTATGGATTGTAGATCTTAGAGAAATGTATGCCAAATTGTTCACAAAAAAAATATAAATTATTTCTATGGATTGCATATATGAGAGAACAAATTATGACAAATCTCAGAGACACAACATACCAAAACGAATTAAGCCTAGCTAATTTAGTTGCTACCAAAGCTAGTTGCCAGCTGCAAGCTACTGACACTAATCATCGATCGAGGCACACGGCTCCTCAGGCACCGTCCATGGCGGCAGCAACGGTGGTATTGTCGGAGAACGGTGCCGTCGGCCATCACGAGGTTAGCATCAACGGCGTTATCGTGGCATGACGACTGTGCCGTCGTCGATGGCGATGGTGGTGAAGGGCAACGGCAAGCAGCATATCACGAGGAAGCAGAGGAGGCAAGCGGTGAGGTCGATGGACAAAGTATTGGATGCCCATCGACGACAAGGAGGCCGTCGAGGACAGGCGGCGCCCTCTCCTGTTCCGGACGTACATCCGGCCTTAGAGCCATCCGGAGTGGTGCGTACGTGTTTTCTTCAAGCTTTGCCATAGAGCCATGTGTGCTGGCTGCGTGAGGCGTGAGGCTCAGGCAACCCGCCGCTGAGCGTGTGCCACCTAGCTTTTCGCCCATCCATCTGCCTCTGCCTCTGCTCTCCTGCTTGACGGCGAGAGGCCACGGATGTGCAAGATATACGGTGACTGCGGCTTGCCTCATGTGCAGGAGAGGAGAGAGGGGCGGTAGGGATTGGACTTGAGGACCGCTGCTACCGGCGCCGGAGGCAACGGATGGATGAAGAGCAACAGCGACGGCCCGAGATCGTGGTGTACCTCTCGGCAACAAGACAATAACGACTAGTAACTACATAGAAGAACCAACTGGAGATTGCCACCAACTGTCGAATTCTGCCTGCTGTTGTTGAAACTTCATCCAAGGATACGTGGCTAGATTACAGAGTTAGTCACAAGGATTTTAACAAACTCCTGTTGTTCTGAGCCAACAAGAATGGCTCCAGATTGGGAGGTCCCTCAACATCTGCCACCTGCTACATAGGAACAGCGCAACCAACGGCTGCCTGAGCTGATAATGGAGCCAAGTGTTGCAACTTTTCTCTAGCTCCAAAGCTTGGGCTTGGGTCAAACCAAGAGAAACAAAGCATTTTATTCTCACAACATTGGAAAAACAGAGGACGAACAAGCTCACTGCCTGCCTGCATTTTATTCAAGGCTCAGCATATACAACAATGTGTTTTCAAATATTTAGAGACTGCATCATGACTGGTATCATGTCTATTGCTTCGTACGCATTGGTAAATTATACTGAAAGGGAAAGAAGAGAGAAAAATGATAATGGGTCGAAGTTGATGTAAGCATCTTGCAGGGAATTTCCGGGTCCATGTCGTAATCCTGATTTGGGGTATCGTGCCATATAGCTCACAACCACGACTCACATTCTAAAACCTGATCCATCATAGGCATTTCTGTGCTTATTGGGATATTGCACTAAGTTAGGTGGAAGCAGACACATTTACAAAGGCTTAATGATATGCCAACAACATCAAGAATTTGATAGGATTTATCAGTTTTCCATTTCTAAGCTGAGTACAGATTGTCAACTCTTTCAAATGTAACACTATTGCACCCTCCCATTTATATGGGAGATATTATATGCTTGATATATCCTCCCTTTGGGGCTATTATTCAATGCAAGTACTTTTTATATCTTCCAACAGTACACACTTTGAAATGCTTGACACAACACAGATGAACTTACACTTATCCATCGATTATTTCTTCAGGTGTATGTGCATGAGAAGGCGAGACAGAAGGTGGTTTGTGGAGAGCCAATTTCTGATAGGCGTCCCGCATTTCTGGCCTGAACTGAGGAGAAGTTTGTAGGCAAGCAAATGCAACTTCGACAAGCAAAGAGATTTCTTCCTTCTCCACCATTGTTGGCGATGACAAACGTTGGTCCAACATATCGTCTATTGCAAGTTCATGATGCTGTTCCATGGAAGGAATGGACTGTAGCTCTCTTGGGTATCTCCCCATCACAATCTCTAAGCTTAACGACACCAAAACTATAGACATCACATTTTGTTGTTACCACTGATGTGTAAGAAAACTCTGCATCAAAATGAAGCACTTGAGTCAATAATGAAACATAGTGATGAACCAAAGTGAAATATTTCATATTTGCAAATGGTAACATGAATATATTTGCTATATGCAAGAAAAGCTAGCTGACCACATACCAGGTGCTATATAGCCATATGTTCCTGCTAGTTCGCTCCAATTGGATGAATCAGGTTTGAGCATCCTTGCTATTCCAAAATCTGAAACATAAGCCTTGAAAGCACCATCCAACAAGATGTTGTTGCTTGTTATATCTCGATGGATTATCGGTGGGTTGCATTCATGGTGCAAGTAGTAGATAGCTTGGGCCACATCTCTTGCAATGGCAACTCGTCACCAGTCCAACTCCTTTGCAAGATCCTTAGTTTCCAAGATAATATGAAGGTTTCCTCTCTCAATGTAATCATACACTAAAAATTTGTACCTTGGATGGGAGCAAAATCCATACATTTTTGACGATGCTTCTATGTCGTATCTTTTGTCGGCACTTCAATTTCACTAAGGAATCTCTTCTCATCACTAATCCCTTCTTCAATTGGGTGAAGTTTTTTTTTTCACCAACTATTCTACCTCCTTGAAGTTGTGCCTTGTAGACTGTGCCAAACCCCCCTGATCCAATGATGTACCTATCACTGAAATTTTCTGTTACCCTAATGATGTCCTCAAACACAAGTTTCCCATCGAAATTCCATACTGATAGAACATCTCTTGTATCTGTAACTGCTGTAATTTGTGGTCTTTTCCTTTTGCGAAGGATCATAACTAACACAACAATTGAGAGAATAATAACTATGCACCTTTGGGATAGAAGCAACTAGGACCAAGTGGTGAATTCTAGCTTTGTGATATTCCTTCATTGGAGTTGAAGAGCAAGTGGGCAGGCCTAAGATATTACCACGAGACCTTTGTTATGGAGGAACCATTTTCTTTGAGGCATTGTGGAATAGTTGTCCTTTTGGAAGAGGCCCTTCCAAGTTGTTGTATGACACATCAAGTGTTGACAGACTAGCCATTCTACCAATGGAGGAAGGAATGCTTCCACTGAATTGATTATGGGAAAGGTTTAGGACCTCCAACATCACCAAGTTCCCGAGTTCCACAGGTAGCTTGCCTGTGAGTTTGTTGTTGCTTACATCCAATAACAGTTGTAGTCCTCCTAGACTACCAATAGTCGTTGGCAGAGGTCCACTCAAGTTGTTGTTGTTAATCCTTAAGGATATTAGCATAGTACAGCTCCCAAGCTCTTGTGGAATTGAGCCACTCAACTTATTCGCAGATATATCAATGTATTGTAAATTTTTGAACTCGACCAAATTCGGGTGGTATATTACCCGAAATTACGTTCTGCGATAAGTTGAGTATGTACAAAGGTTGGCAAGATTGCATAATTACGGTGGTATACCGCCGATTAGGTTGTTGGTATGTATTGTAAGTACCTCCGTTTTGTCAAGGTTTGAAAGCGGGGAGGTAAGCTTCCGGTTATCATGTTTTTACGCCATACTAAAAATGGTCAAATTGATGTTTGAAGCCCGGGATTTGGACAAATACCCGTAAAAATCTATTACCGCCTAATTCTCGCCTTCGACAAGTCGTGGGTATAGCCCAAAAGATGATATATCTCCTGTCATTTTGTTGGACATAAGGTCAAGAATCTCTAGGCTCATACATGTTTCAAGGCTTCTAGGAATCGGGCCAGTGAACATGTTGTGGCTAACGATGAACCACTGAAGATTCCTTCCTTTGCACACATCGGAGGGCAGTTCCCCTGACAGAGAGTTGTGTGACAAATTGATCTGTATTAAGTATGTCAAATTAGCGAACTCTAGTGGCAAAGGACCGACAGCTTGTTCATGAAAAGATGTAGGCGTCTTAAGCTTGTGAGGTTCATGATAGTTCTTTGGAATGGAGCACGAAATCTTGTTTATGGATAAAGACAATTGTTGGAGATCCACCAAAGTGCCAATCTGTAGGGATGGATCCGGCCGAATTGGTTGTCTGAGATGTCAAGGAATTTTAGCATAGTAAGGTTCCCAATGCTCATAGGAATGGGGCTGCTTAGCTGGTTAGTATACAAAGCTAGATCGCTTAGATTGGAAAGCAAACAAATCTCATCTGGAATGGGCCCCGACAGGTTGTTACCAAAAAGGTAGAGGATGTTTAGTTTGGTCAAGTTGCCAAGGCTTTTAGGTATCTGACCGATTAAAAAGTTGGCGCTTAGGTCCAAAATTTCTAGATCGGGAAGTTCTGAACTCCTCGGGATTGGCCCGATAAGCAGGTTTAGTCCGGTGGAGAGAAGAACTAGTGTTGTTAGGTTTCCAAGGGATGCAGGGATACGGCCCTGTGAGGTTGTTCGACAAGAATCCCAGCTGGCTAAGGCTTGCCATGTTGCCGAACTCAGATGGTATGCTTCCATTCAGCCAGTTGCCGGCGAGATCGAGGTAGGAGAGCTCATGAAGAGAGGTGATGGCCAGCGGGATCTCTCCATGGAGGCTATTGTAGCTGAGTTCAATGTATATGAGGTATGGGAGCGCTGAGAAGTTGAGCTCACCAAGGTAGCCGTCGAGGCCGGCGTTTGAAGGGAGATTCTGGTCACCGCAAGGGGCGCCACGGTGGCCATGGTGCACGGTGGCGCACGCCACGCCCGCCCAGTTGCTGCTGCATGGGCTTGTCCCCTGCTGCCAGGAGTCCAGTGCCGGCGGCGAGTTCCGCAGGGTGGACTTCCATTGGAGGAGGGCCGCTGTCTGGGACCCTAGATGCACGCCTCCATGGTGCCCTGCTGCGTCGCGTGCAGGAAGAGAAGGCACGGACTGAGCAACACGAGTACTATAAGCTCTATCATCTCCATATGTGCGTGGTTTTGTTCCTTTCTTTTGTCATTAACAGCTTTGGGAACGTGGCATATATAGGTATTTGGGGCTACGGTGTGCTGCATCATGACCTGAACGTGTTTGCTAGCTAAGCTACGTGTAGTGCCCTGGTCAATTATATTGGGTTGAGCCCATCCGAGAGAAGTTTTGGAAAAAGTAGCTAGTCTCAATATGCTAAGATTACGTGAAGCTCGATCTATCTAGAAAGTAATTGACCAGCACTAACGCATTTGGCTGCAGAAATTTGTTAGCAGTTCCATAAAAAAAAATGTTAACACACAGCACATGTGTATATTGTGCATAAAGTGAAAGAAAGATACTCTCTCCATTTGAAATTATAAGTTTTGACCTTTCTAAATACATATTTTTTTTTTTTTTGCTACGTGCTTAATTAGATATTATACCCTATATATGTCTAGATGCATATTTGTTTTTCGCTTATATGCCGGGAACGAGCGAGCTCGGGAGGTGCTTATCCTACATAGGGACCTGGCACCGCCGGTTACGTTTCGTTGACCGACTCGGCAGCACAGCGTAGCGAGCGGCGACGGCGACAGAGCGCCGGTCTTCGCTTTCCACGCGCGTTCCATTTCCATGAGCCAAGACGGCACTCTGCACCCAACTTGGCACGGCACGGCAGTCAGCAGGGCATGCATGCGCTCGGCGGTTGCATTGGGTTGGGGCCCAACGTTTGGCCTCCCACAACTTAAGCAACAGTCGCTAGTTGTCTCTTCCATAGTTCCATATTACGTTTTTAGTGCCAATGGATGCTCGGCCTGATGGTTGAGCACTCCGGCAGGCAAGCTGTCGGCCAGGGTTTGATCCCCAGCGGGGCTTAATCGTAGTGCCGGAGAAAAAAGTCCCCTCGCCCATCCTGTGTTTCCCAAAGCATGGGTATGCGGACTGGCCCACTCATAGGGTAACGCCTGTGTGAGAGCCGGCACGGGGTTTTGAGATTTTGGGTTCGGGAATTTTTCTCGACCTGCGTGAGAGGTCTTCTTCTTCAACGTAAAGCTCCGGGATGTCTAGCCACCGAGGGTTGAGTTTTTTTTTATTATGTTTTTAGTGTGCCCGGGTCAGTCAATGGCTCCACTATGAAGATATTTTTTTCTCTATTTTATTATTCATATATAACCAAAGACACGCACATTATTGTAGTCCTTTTTTTCCAAATAATGCAAGCTAGATGATGGGAAATAATCAAGGCACAACTTTTAAACTGTTCATTAGCATCAACCGCGAGGGAACCTTCCCAATGTCAATATTGCCATTTGCCCACGCCCTCACCCATCCTTGAATCGCAGATACGATTACCGTATCCATATTGACCCGATTTGTGTTGTGGCTGAGGAAGGAACTGGTGGTGCTGGATCTTTAATTGGGAAATGGGGGTGTGATCTGTTGCTCATGACGTCGATTGCAGCTTGGTGTGTGGGTAGCACTAGGCAACGATGACGGCGGCGGCGGCGGCATCAGATTGGGGATAAAAGTTTTAGCAAACGACATATACAAAAGTTTCCCTTCTAGATATTTTCTACATTTATTCTCCATTTTATATTTGCGAAAATGCAAATGGGATGATGTGTATCCGTTCATCGAGAAGGCTCGATAATCAAAATAAAGGTGAAGTTGGGAGGTTCTATTTTGAAGAATAATAAGGAAGCAGAAAAGACCAGTCGGACTAAATAAAGGATGAACTTTGGAAATACCTCTACCAACATAGTTTGTCGAATCATATTTAATTTGTACTGCATATATTCTCATATTTCTATTGTATTTATGAAATACGGGATAAACTTTTGAAATTCTTATTGTAGAAACCTTTCTAAAATAATAAATTACTCTCTACATTCTAAATTATGATGCGTTTCTAAAGTAACATGTAGAGCTAGAACAAATCAAGAGAACATCTGGTATTTTTCTCGCTTATAGTTTTTCACTCATGAAAGTACTCCCACACTAAACAAAGGGATATTAATTCTCTCTTCAACACCCCTTTTAATTTCTCTCCACGAACCAAACAAAAGATTGAGAGATTGATTCTCTCCATCTACTCCAATTATTCAGGTTTCTCGTAGCGTGATGTGCTCATCCAGGATGAACGAATTCCATCGTGTATTTTAACATACCTTATTTCTACCTCCCTCAAATTCGAATAACAGGTCATTTTAAGTTTGTACTAAATCAAATTTCTCTCGGTCGACCAAGTATATAGAAAAGTACACAAGCATCTAGCCCACAACATTAAATTAGATTCATTAGATACACCATGCAATAAAATTTTGATGATGCATTTGTTTGAATATTATAGCTGTCAAAGTTACAAATTTAAATTATATAACAACTCAAACAACGAAGAAAGCACATATAATAATATAATAATAATAAAGGAAAATAGGAATGGGCCCACCAGTGCATCGTCGCGCAAGACGACGCCCCACTGGCCGCCGCGGCCGAATTTCAAGACTGAGGACCAACTGTCCAACTCCCCACATATGGTGCGTGGTGGGCCCGCCTAGAAGACTTGGACTCATTCAACATTTCATTCCATTCGTTCGTCCTCCCTCCGTTCCACAATACTTGCAATTCTTTGACTCATACAAACCGTGTTTGATCGCTCGTCTTATTTAAATTTTTTATGTAAATTATAAAACAAACAAAACGTCATTACAATATCTTTAGTGATGTAATAAGTCATAACAAAAAGTGGTAATATTTATTAAAAAAAAGTTGAATAAGACGAGAGGTCAAACACAGTTTATATGAGTCAAAGAATTGCAAAGATATGGAACGGAGGAGTACTAACTTAAGTTTTTGGTTTATATAATATCTACTGTATTTGTTTATTTCCATATAATATCCCATTTGTACGCTTAGAGGCCGGACATCCACCGCCACATCGTGCTCGTTTGTTGTCCCCACGAGTCATGACGCATGCATGCTACAACAGCGTCGTCAGCAGAACGTTGCCAGACTGAGCACAACTGTACTGACTGCAAATGGTTTATGTATGTACACGTAATCTGAACAAGAGTATTTGAAAATTGATATATTTCTAGGTGTAATTTACTTAACATAATCATTCATGAAAATATATTTCTAGGAGCAATTCGTAAGCTACAGTGTCCCCGAGACTAGTTAGAAACAGTTTGCTAAGTGAATCACTCCTGAAGCAATAGGAGGCAAGATGAACGCAGCACACCTGAAAACATACGTAGGAGGGCTATGGTGGTCTTTTTTGTCTCGGACTTAACACCATTACAACGAAAAAAAGTAGCGGAAGTCTCAGATATGGAAGAAAAAAGGAAATAGTTGGCAGAGAAAAAATTTAATTCTAGATGTCAAATAGAGAAGGAGAAGTTTTTCTAACGTTAAATAGGGAATTTTCTCCGGTAGTAATGGACCGACGTGCGTTGCCCGGCTCCCTAGTCAATTGGGTCATCCACAACCATACCACGCTTTTAGGTGGCAAGCATTCTGATGTGGCCGTCCACATCGTGCTAGTCCAGTCGTGCGTGCTCCTGACGAGTCAAGAGTCATGACGCATGCGGCCTGCTACGACAGTGCCTAAGCTGTGAATCACAATCGCAGTCACCGTAGGCTCTCTATCTGAACACTGACTGCATGCAGATATGTTCCATCACTCTGTCTCTGCATGCTGTCCTGCTCGTGGAGGCCAGACCGGGGAGGGCATGGTCCTCAGAGCGTCCGCGAGCCGTCGTGCACTCCGGCGGCTGTTTGAATTGCCTAAACCACACGGCACACGCAAACTCGTCTGGCACAGCATGACGAAGTGGGCAAGGGGAAGCCCATGTCCGTGCAGAAGCTCTACTCCTTGGTGCGCCCAGGATTGGTTCTTTGCGCTTGATGTCACGCGGTCGCTGGTGTGGTGTCCTTCTACGGACTTATTTGGATGCAGTCGTATTCGCATCAATCTACAGTTTTGAGGTGGATTAGAGTGCAATTTAGTTCAAGTTCCACTCCAATACACCCAATACACGTGAATTGATACGAATACAACTACATCCAAACAAAGCCGGTGGTGGTGCGCAAGATCGCCGTGCTGACGCCTGACGGTCCTGTTCCACGTGATCCAGCACCTCAGCTTCCGCATGAGGGTGACGTTTGAGCCGTGCAGTGTGAAGACCCCTCAAGTTCGACAGGGGTTCCTCTTAAAATTAGGGAATTAGTTGGACATGAAGATTGTCCTGTTTATTTATTTTTGTTTGGGCTGCCTAGTTGCTGCTAAACTTCCCAGACTTGGGCCTAGCCCATTGCCTATATTGGATCCGCTCGGTGCTGGCCCAAGTTGTGGCTGCCGAGACCGAGTGCTCGTCCACACTTCACACCGACTCCCGCTCCTGTGCTCTCTCCCTCTCCCCCCGCTCCGAGCTCGGTCGCTCGGCGATGGCTTTGGCACGGCATGACGGGCTCCAAATCCTAGCGGTCGGCGCAAGATGACGGCGACCTGCGCCGGCCGGCAGGCTCCCGAAGTTTTGGCCTCCACGACCGCACACAGCCTAATTTTTATAAAGTTATTCGACTAAACAGCTGATCATAAAAATAGTGAAAAATGAAACCCAAGCAAAGCCAGCCGCCCTTAAATATGGAGAGTGCACCTTGGGCTCACTACTGCAAGATTGATTTTGCGTAACACACCCCAAAACTTAACTGAGGCGAGCGCCCATTTTGCCCGCCTCGGCTAATGCCTGCGGTTAACAGAGGCGAGTGTTCTTTATTTACTGAGGCGGTTACATTTGCCCGCCTCGTAAAATCGATTAACGGAGGCGGGCACCTTAAAAACGACCGCCTCGATTAATAGCCTATTTTCCGAGGCGGTCGACTTATAATACCCACCTCGGTAAATTGATTAACAGAGGCGGGCAGACTATAAGGCCCGCCACCAAAAATCAAAAAGCCTAGACAAAGCCCACGAGGCCCAGTTCCAAGCACAAGTATATATACCAGCCTTCAGCATTTAGGGTTTCCAGCCTCATTTCCCAACCGCCGCTCACCGCTCGCAGCCTTCACCCGCCGCTCGCCTCCCTCTCCCTTCTCTATCCTCTCGGCTCCCTCTCCCTCTCTCTTCCCTTTTCCACTCCCTCCCATGGTGGCGGCGGCTGCGCATGGCCGGCGCCTCTTGGTCGCGAGCCTCCTCCACTAGATGCCCCGGCGCATCTCCGACCTCACTTCCCTGCTCCACTCCTCCTCTGCCCCGTCTCCTCCTCCCCACCCCGACTCCCAAACCCAAGCGAACCCCGGTCCCACATCAGCAGCCCCCGATCCCAACCCCGCTGGGCGCGGGGGCCTTCAAACAGCGGCTCAGGTGCAGGCAGCCACCGCGCCATCGGCCACCTCGTGGCAGGTCTTCCTCGACATCCTCGACCGGCGGTCCGCTTAGCCTCTACCGCGGCCTCTCCACCGTCATCCTCGGCTCCACGGATCTAGCTTCAACGGCCTCCACCATGGCGGATCTGGCAGTGGCGTGCTCCACTATGGCGGATGTGGCGGCGGTGGGCCCGGCAAGGTGGCGGGTGCAGCAGCGGGCCGAGATCTAGGCCCGGCTAGGTGCAGGCTGCGGGTTTTTTTTTTTTTATTTTTTGTACCGATTAACCGTGGCACAGGCAACCGCCGTGGTTAAGCCCACGATTAACCGTAACCTTACAACCACGACGGACGCCTTTGCCCGCCACGGTTAATGAAAAATGACCGCCTCGGTTAAGTTTTTTGTAGTAGTGGCTGCAGCCCTAAGTAGCAAGTCTAGGCCTAGCAGTAATACAAGAGGGATGAGGTTTCAAGTCATCCTACTACAATTGGTTCCGACCTGAACAAACCTGCAATTCCCCGGAAAAGTACCAGTTCCTCCCTCAAATGATGAGATATGCAAACGTCATGCTTTTTTGTAAACGCTATAGAGCTTTTTGTAGAAGAAATTTCAAGGTAAACAATAGAACCCATGCGAAAAATCGCTTGTCCCATATGGCCTTTTTTTTTTTTGAACTCTGGAACTTTCATTACTTGTATGCTGAAGAGTAAGTTACCACGAATACATTAACGTTCAAAGGGACACAGTCACTAATTATCTCTTCCCCTTCAACATATTCGTACCCCAGATCAGTGCATGGGCCGCTGCATTACAAACTCGACTATTAAAAATACATTCAAAATGATTAAAATATGAATGTACTAAAACCTCAACTCATCAACCAGATTGAATAGCAGGGCTCTTACTTTGAATGCTTAATCACTGATCGCCTTAAAAAATAAAGAAAGCGTAATAAAACTGATGATCCATGAAAGAACGTTTTCAAGAAAAAAAAAAATGTGTACAACTTTACCATTATACATCCACACTGCACACGCAGTATGATGCCATGGATCACCAAACATTTTATTAATCAAGGGGCGACGAGGGTAACTTTCACTACTACATCATTTATTTTTTGGTGGCGGTTATTTTTCATTAACGGTGGCAAGCAAGGGTCACCATTAATCCATCCATTAACGGTGATGGGTTTTACGGCACCCAAAAACCGCCACGGAAAATCCAGAAAAAAATTAAAAAAAAAAAATCCAAACCGTAACCCTAATGGGCCCGGATCCGGGCCCATTAGGGTTAGGGGTTTCGGCCGCCGCCGCTCGGCCATCCGCGCGCCGGGAGGTCCACCCTCGCCGGATCCGGGGTCGCCTCACCGGATCCAGGGTCGTCCTCACCGGATCCGGGCTCGCTCGCCAGATCCGAGTCGCCGCGCCGGTGGACGCCAGAGCCGCCGGCCGGGAACCTCCACCTTGACCACCGGCCGCTGGATCGAGGTCGTGTCGCTCGGATCGAGGGTCGCGTGCGCTTTGAAAGCCGCCGCCGTGCTCGCCTCGGATCGAGGCCGCCGCCGCGCCGCGACGCCGCGCCCGCAGGCCGCCGCTTCAGCTTTCGCGGGGGAGGACCGGCTGCCCGCCGCGCCGCCGCGCGACCCGCCTCGTGGCCGGCGGCGCCGTGACCCGCCGCGAGGAGGAAGAAGACCGGGAGCACGAGGGGGCCGCCAGATCCCGCGCCGCCATCGGTGGCAGAGGAGGAAGACAGGGGAGGGGAGCGTGGCCGGCGGGGGAGACAGGGATGGAGGGGCGCTGGTGTTTGAGAGAGAGAGAGAGAGGAGTTAGGAATCGGGAGAGGGAGGCGGCCGGGATGAGTGAGGGTGAGGGAGAGGGATTGGAGTGAAAACCTAAGTCCCGGTATATATAGTTAGGGATGGTTTTGGGCTGTTATTGGGCTCTCTGGATGGGTATTCCGGGCTTCATTTACCGTGACCGCCACGGTTAATTGATTTACCGTCCGCCACGGTTAATAAAAAATAACCGCCACGGTTAATAGGGACATTAACCGTGGCGGTTTTCTCAATAACCGTCACCGTTAATGTTTTCGAAGTGCCACGCAAAATCAAATCTGTAGTAGTGGTTTTTGCTTTGAGCAGTAAGGGGCTGCAGTAACTGGTGGTCATGTGTTACGGCTTGGTTGACCGATGGCCGCAATTTACAAGCAATTAACAGCGATTATATGCAGTGATACTTTCTGCAGAAGCAAAACAACCATGTCTACATCCCCTCCCAACCCCCCCACCCCCGCGCACAAAAAAAAAAAAAAAAAAAACTTCCAAAAGGAAGAAACAAAACTGAGGCAGATGCAGAAAAAAAAGGCACTAATAATGATATTATTCTCTTGATTTTATTATGAGAAAATTTACAATGGTTGGTAATAATATGGATCATCCATCTAGGGAAATCGAACAGTGCAAAAATAGAAGGTACCTAAGTGAAATTACTTCGCCGAGGTACTTTCACTTCCTCGTGATGTGCCACCTCCACCTCCTAGTGACGTGCTCACGGAGACTGCTTGCCCTCGTCGAGGTCATGGTCGACGCCACCACCGTCCGGGAGAAGGCACACCACGCAGGCACCCACCTTCGATCTGCCAGCAGCACAACTCCTTCGCCAGCCCATGGCCATGCAGCTCCTTAGCAAGCTTGTGTGGGTTTGATTGGTCAGCTACGGACTCGATTTGCCTAGCTAGGTGCTCAATTTGGTTTTCTGGATGGTTGATTTGGGCAGCGGCAAGCTTTATCCTGTGGTCAACGTCAAGCTCCAGAGCTTGCTTTTGGTTCGCTGATGTGTGATAGAGGATACGTCGATGCCCCGGTCCAGCACCTAGCACCCAGCAAGCCAACGACAAAGGCGGACGCTCAGGGTGGCCTACTCGCCGCCACTGTCGCTGCAGCTGTGATAATGTGCAGCTGAAGGACAATTTAACTTTTTGCCATCGTAATGAATGGCCATCCTTCGATTGCCAGCTTTCTACGGGCAATTACAGAATCGCCGTCGCGCACAGTAACTCCCTACATTTTTACCGTTTTCGTTGACGTGGCGTGGCACGTGGACAGCCAGCGTGGCAGCTCCTTTCAAGACCACGGCTGCTTCTCCCCTCCACTCGCTGACACGTGGGTCCCACAAGTTATCTCCATCTTCAACCTCCAGCCACCAGAGAAGGAGCCCAGCACGTTGCCCCTAGGCTGCCGCTCGTGCACCCCCAGGCCACCATGCGTCCAGGCCGGACACGCCCCGTGCGGCTTGCCGTGCGGCTTGGCTGGGTGGCCGTGGCCGGAGAGCTCAGGCGGGCGGGACGCTCGTGGCCGGCCATGTGACGGCGCAGCGCGCGCAGCCGTGAGCGCGGCTCCGGGCGCCCGAGACCTTGCAGCCATGGCGGCCGGAGCTCACGGTAGCGGGGCGTGCAGGGGTGTGCGCGGCTCAAAGCGCACACGGACATGCGGCCATGGCGGCCGGAGCTCGCGGGGCGGGGCGCGCAGGAGCGGGGCGGCGCTAGAGGTCTAGTGCTTGGCTCCGGCGTCGTTAGGCCCGCGTGCGCACAGGCCTCCCGCACTCGCGCCAGTGATGGTGGCCCGCGGCCCCGAAGCTTCGCGTCGTCCTGGGCTGCAGCCTGCCGTGCACCTCCCCCGACGCGGCGTTGCACGGACGCACCCTCAAGGGCCGCACGCACGAACGCCCTTGCCTCCACGCACTCCGCTGCACCGGCCATGGCCGGGGAGGTGCAAAGGGATGAGCATCAGCTTGCATGTGGATGGCGGGAGGTTGGAGGAGGACCTGACAGGTGGGGCCCATATGTCAGTGGGTGGAGGGGGAGAGAAGCAGCAGTGGTCTTGCAAGGCGCTGCCACGCTGGCCGACTGCGTGGCGTGATATGTCAGCAATTGTGGCAAATATGTAGGAGAGTTGCTGTGCGCGATGGCGATTCTATATTTGCCCGTGTAAAGCTGGCAATTGAAGGATGGCCATTCATTACGATGGCAAAAAGTTAAATGTCCTACTCTTAGAATACTAATACTAATATTAATAATTATATGACACCATTTAACTTGAGACACATGTAAGTTTGTGTGTAGATTTGTATTCAAAATACTAGCAAAATCCCTTTAAAACTGGATGATTTAAAGAATATACACTCTCAAAAAAAAAAAAATTGACGCCTCTCATCTAGGGTACGTGAAGCATCTGTTCATGAATATACACACACAACACCACACACACGCACACCTCACACCCCATGTACATAAATAGACCCTACAACTCCACGTAGATTCGAAGATCGCGTCCTTAAGGAGATGACCGAAACCATCAAGGCTCGAAGGCGGCGGGCACATCGCTATCTTATTGTAGCTCCACGCGAGAGAGACTGTACGGATTATTAAAATGGGGAAAAACCCCGGTGGGAATCCTGAGCCGAGCAGAACTCGAATTCAGGACCGGTCGCTTCTCAGCTGGAAGACGTACCGCTCGAGCTACGGCTCGTTCCCCACTCTCAAAAGAAAATCAGTGGCCAAGATAGCAAAATCAAATGTGTTAAAGTATTTTGCTCCCAATACTTGTAATACTGTTGGGCCATTTTGGGTAAAAAGCATCTATCTAAGCAAGCAAACTAGAGTTGGCCTGAGCTACTTGGCTCTTCCATAACCATAAGAGAGGAAGAGCGTGCACCAGCGGCCCAGGATACGACTAGCAAGCAAACTGAGACCTAGCAGGAATACACGAGTTATGAACTTTCAAGTTATATTCCGTTTTGATAAATACATGGTTGGGAGATTAGCCAATGATATATCAATAACTGTCCATATATAACACATCAACACTGTTTGCGAGAAATTTCTTACTGTTTCTTTCTGCAAAAAAGCATTACTATGAAATAAATTACTAGAGTGGCAGCAACCAATTGCGAAACATTGCATTGTGAATATAAATTTACGCAAGGACAGAGAGAGTGTGTGTGTGTTAAGAGCAACTCCACCAGATCCCCTTTCCCTTAAAACCATCTATAGGAGATTGGGAAAACTGAGTTTATGCCGGCTGTTAGGCTGATGGATAAGCCGACTAATTTCAGTTGCAATAGTGTTCTGTTATTTTTTTTTTTTTTGAAATATCTGGAGGGCTGAAGCCCCTACAGCAACATATATAAAAAGCAAAACACAGAGTTCATGAACAGAATACAAGAGAGGGAGGAGAACCACAAAAGAAAGCTTAGGAAACAAAAAAAAGAAAGAAAGAAAATCAACAAGAGGATGAGAACTATTCCAGACTTTGGATCCATGATAAAAGCTGGGTTTGTCGAGCAGCCTTCACTCTGTGCATAAGCAACCTGAGCACTCTGAAAAAGGCAAGCCTGCAATCTGCAAGGTTCATGCTTATACCTTTGAATATAAGGTGACTTCTTGCCATCCAAACAGTCCAACACGTCAGCATTATAGCTTCCATGAAAAACTGAGAATTGATCTGAGATTTCAGTTGAGAACAAATATCAGGGGGAGGAACTGCCTAGAGGAATATCAATAGCAATTATATCCCAACACATTCCGGCAAAAGGGCATTCTAGGAAGAGATGATCAGCAGATTCTTCCACTAGCTCATTGCATAAAGCACAGTTATAAGAATCAAGTTGCACATTTTTCCTCAAAATGTTCCTGGTACTGACTCTATCCACAATTAGAAGCCAGAAGAAGACTTTGTGCTTTGGCTGCCCTTTCCTTTTCCATAACCATTTGAAGACCGGATGAATCTCTGAATGTCCAATTAAGACCTTGTACATTTTGGTCGAAGCATAAAGATTGGAGCCCCAGGAGTAAGTCCAACTGTCCATGCTATCATTCAAGTTCAGAGTTTCCAACTGATGCTGAATGTCCAGCATTTGAAGAAAAGCAATCTGGGACAAAGGTAACTGAAACAAATCTGAAAAAATCATCAAGTTCCAAAGCAACAATAGTGTTCTTGTGAGAGAGAATAAGCCGCAGTACAACGGATAAGACGGCTGAAACAAGCATCTGAACTAAACTGGCTCCTTTTATTTTGGCCGCTAGTGATGGGCCAACAGGGACCCTGTGTTTTTTGTAGTGAAAATGAAAAACATTGCATATTGTGAGCACAAATTTAATACTAGGCCTACTATCCCTGTGTCTTGTGTACTACCTATCTGATTCATCTTACGCAAATACGCTAATAAGTATCGTCGGGTAAATTCTTTCAACAATCGTGTTGAAAATAAATTTTGGATCCGACATGATGGAATCCCTACCAGTTGTTAAGACTTAAGACGATAGTGATAGATTTTTTTTTTTTTTTTTGTTACGAACTGGTAGTAGCACTTCTGTCACTATCGGTTTTAAATTGGCGGCAGTGATGGACCGACAGGACCGTTTGTTATTATGTAGTAAATTGCAAAACATTCCATATTGTGAGTATGCGTTATGTTCAGCTGATGGTTTCTGTGGCTGATAGGCTGGCTCATCTTGTTTTGTTGTGAGTGGAAAACACCGTACAATGGCTCATAAGCAGGACCGATAAGTTCAAGCGAACAGGATGATAAATTGGGCCAACTATTAGAATAAAATTCGGCATATGATATGACAATATATATCTGAAGATTATAATCTGCACGTATGTAGAAAAGGAGTTATTCTCACAAATGACAATTGTAGTAAACCAAATTGGAACCGAAGTAACTAAAAAGTTGTTGTTTTCTTTGTCGAAGTTGTGCTCCTTACCATCTGCTGCGTGGAGCTTGCAGTTGTTACGTCACATCTCCATCATCCTCTGTCTTAGCAACCTCACCTCACCACATCTCATGACGTGGAATTGTTGCTTTCAAGCAGTGGCGGAGCCAGGATGAAAATCTAGGTGTGGCGAACCCATCACGACTCATTTACAGTGGCGGAGCCTAGCGCTGTGTAGCAGTTTTTTTTATTTAAACAAAAAAGAACACACATACGTATATACTCCTATGTGCTCACGGCGGGCGCTGGTATGGCAAGCGCCAGACCTTGCCATACTGGTGGCTCCGCCACTGTTTCAAGTCCAACCGAAGCGCATACAGCCACATCCGATCCCAAGTTGTGGCGTGCCAGTAATGATCAACTACTGTTACATTGAAGCAGCGGTGGGCGGGATGACGACAGAGTGCTCGATCTGCCTAGATTTGGTACAGAGTGCTCTGCCATGTGCTACTGATCTCCGTGCGCCATCCGAGTGGTGTGCTCTGCCATCCGGTCGGTGGTTGCAGCCATGGCCAATCCACCCAAGCGCTTAGGTTGCAGCCAAGGCCGATCCACAGTCTGCGACGATCGGAAGCGGCCCCGAGACGTAAATGTTTTCGTCTCATGCCTAGACTTGTGTTAGCAGTGCTACCTTCACCGGCCCAGCTAAAGACTCTAGTGACGGCCCAAGAAAAACCTCCAGAGTTCGGAAGCCCAACAAGAATGTTTCCGGTGCGAATTGGGCGTGAGCACCTGCGTGTGCAAGTCCAGCTACGGCTTGTATCCCGAGTATAAGTAAGGAGAAGAGAGGGAGAGAAGGGTATCAAACAAACTGTATGAACCCAATTCTGTTAATCTTACCTCGTCACGCCCGAACTCAACCCCTTCCGCGTGCTGTTCGTCTAATTCGATCCTCAATTCTCCAATTCTATCCCCAAATTTCCCTCGCCTACTACCTCCTGCTAACAAGTGGTATCGGATTCACCGGTTCGGACAATCCTTTGCCAAGCACAAAATCCATCGGTTGAATCGAGCAACGGAAACGGTCGGCTCGATTTGATTTCTCGATAGTTTTGCTTGTCGTTGAATTGAATCGCTGTAATTCCCTTCGGCTTGAATCGACTTGTGGGTGCTTCGCTGCGGATCCGAACCCCACCCGGCCTCTAGCCCACGAACATTTTACCCGCCGCCAACACCGCCGGCATCATGAACCCGAAACGAAGCTCATCCTCGAGGAGATGCGGAAGGGATTCGCTGATCAGGAGCTCAAGTTCGATCAGCGTCTCCGGGATCGGGAGCAGCGCCTGGTGCACCCAGATCCAGGATCTCGAGAAGGTCCAGTGTAACACCCTTGGTGTTACGAGCTTGCTTAACACCGGATTAAGGCTTAATAAGAAACAATTTTCTGCGGGTTTTAAAATTTAAAACGTGTAGCTAATAAATAGTTTTTATCAATAAAAGTAAGATATGCCTTGTATGCCGTGCTCAAGTGCAGTTTGATGAGCATTTTGGTATTGTATGTGATGAAGTATTTTGGAATGTTTATTGCAGCACGGAATCGCTAATAAAAATGTTAAACGTCAAGTCTTTCCTTTGTTCGCAATGTATAAAGTATGGTTTAAAACTAATTTTTATTGGACAAAATACTATAGAACATATATGTGATCCTTAAACAAGGTTTGAAGTATGAACTTTGTAGTTGACGATGCATCTTGTGCTGCCGAAAAATGCTTGTGTTAGCTAATAATTCTAATGGCTTGAGAAATGAATGTGAAACAAAATATATAGAGAGCTATTTATATATCTGTATATCTATATGTGTAAATATACACATTCACTAATTATTTTGACAAGCATTCTTCTAATATAAATAAGTATATATATAAAAACATTTAACAAATATATGCAGGTGTGCTTAGATATTGATGATAAGGAACTAATCAGAAATAATGCTATATTTACATGGTTATTATATATACATATATATGCATGTGCTATTCTACACCTAGGTGTAGAATAACCTATTCTACACCATGACACAGCTAGCTGGACCCAACCAACAGCAATCCAACCAGCCGGACCCAACCAAAAACCGAACCAGCCCCATCTCACCTCGCGGCCTTGTTCCCACCCCACGCCTGCATGCGACCCGTGCCCACGCGCTGCAATACGCGGGTGGACCCGGTTCCCACCCACCCGCGTGGCCACATGACTCTGCTCCCACAATTAGCTTAACTATAATTGGGACAGGAGCCCCATGCGCACCCACTTCGCACGCCGCTCAAGCGGTCACTTGCTCCCAGAGGCTCATGCACGGATGTTGATCTAAATATGGTATATACTATATAGAGTATATGGAGCACGCAACTAAAAAAGTATATAAACAGGATGCGGTTGGTGTCAGTATTTTCCACCAGCTATATCTATATGTGTTAGTAATTGTCAATATCTATAGTTGTTAGAATATCTGAGTGTGTTCCGTCAATACATCTCAGTATCTTCAGGGTTTTATTAGTATTTCTCAGTACTTTTGTCAGTATTGTTAGTATTAATCAGTATTTGTACAGGGCATGCGGCAAACAGTGCCCCTCACCGATTCTATAACTTCAGTAGTTGCTAGTATCTTTAAGTATTCATCAGTATCTATGAGTATTTTGTTAGTATTTTTAATTATTTTGTCTTGTCAAGTATTTTGTCGGTATCTTGGAGTATTTTCTCATAATGTTTGAAGTATATCTTGGATTATTTTTCTCACATCCTCCAAGTATTTGGTAGTAGCCACTACATCTACTGTGGAAGGACTCTCTGACGC
The DNA here is from genome assembly GCA_015847255.1 of Hyparrhenia diplandra. NCBI lineage: Eukaryota > Viridiplantae > Streptophyta > Magnoliopsida > Poales > Poaceae > Hyparrhenia > Hyparrhenia diplandra. Next base: position 69,292 of record JADLZK010010976.1, read on the forward strand.
CGTTCATTAGTATTTATATAGTTTTTTATGTCAGTAGCTTGTTAGAGCAAGTACTATGACTTCAGTAGTTGTTAATATCTCTAAATAGTTGTCAGTATTTGTAAGTATTTTGTTAGTATCTTCTTGTATTTCTTTAGTATTTTTCCATGGTAGCTTGTGAGAGCGATTACTATGTCTTTTGAATAGCATGCCCCCTCCTAAGTAAGGTTTTAGGAGACAATTTTAATGGCATTTGTGGATTTTAGTGTTCATGGTGTTTTGCTTAGTTTAGAGTTCAAAGCGTTTGCCGAGTTTAGGGTTTGTTTATTTTTAGTAGTTATCGCGTAATTGTTAAATTTACGGTTTTGGGGCAGGTGTCTTTTTAAAAAGCATGCCCCCTACTAGGCAAAAAGTTTCGTTTCTTGAGTTTAGGGTTCATCGCATTTCTTTGAGTTTAGGGTTCATCTCATTTGCCGAGTTTAGGGTTCATCGCGTTTGTTGAGTTTAGGGTCCATGGCGGTTGGCGACTTTAGGGTTCGGGGTTCATCGCGTTTGCGAGTTTAGGGTTCATCGCGGTGGCCGAGTTTAGTCTTCTTCGTGTTTGCCGAGTTTAGGGTTCTTAGCGATCTTTGAGATTAGGGTTCATCGCATTTGCTGAGTTTAGGGTCCATCACGGCTGACGAGTTTAGGGTTCATCGCGTTTGCCGAGTTTAGGGTTCATCGCGGTTGCCGAGTTTAGTTTTCTTCGTGTTTGCCGACTTTAGGCTTTATCATCGCGTTTGTTGAGGTTAGGGTTCATCGTGGTTGCTGAGTTTAGGGTTCATCACGATTATTGAGTTTAGAGTTTATCGCGGTTGCTGAGTTTAGGGTCCATGGCGGTTGACGAGTTTAGGGTTCATCGCGTTTGCCGAGTTTAGGGTTCATCGCGGTTGCCGAGTTTAGTGTTCTTCGTGTTTGCCGAGTTTAGGGTTCATCGTGTTTGCCGAGTTTAGGGTTCATCGCGGTTGACGAGTTTAGGGTTCATCGTGTTTGCCGAGTTTAGGGTTCATCGCGTATACCGAAGTTTAGGGTTCATCGCGGTTCTTGAGTTTAGGGTCCATTGCGTTTCTTGAGTTTAGGGTCCATGGCGGTTGACGAGTTTAGGGTTCATCGCATTTGCCGAGTTTAGGGTTTATCGCGGGTTTGCCGAGTTTAGTGTTCTTGGTGTTTGCCGAGTTTAGGGCGTTTTTGAGTTTTGGGTTCATCGCGGTTGACGAGTTTAGGGTTCATCGCGTTTGCCGAGTTTAGTATTCTTCATGTTTGCCGACTTTAGGCTTCATCGCGTGTGAATTTAGGGTTCATCGCGGTTCTTGAGTTTAGGGTTCATCACGTTTGCTGAGTTTGGGGTCCATGGCGCTTGCTGAGTTTAGGGTGCATCGTGTTTGCCGAGTTTAGGGTTCATCGCGGTTGCCGAGTTTAGTGTTCTTCGTGTTTGCCGAGTTTAGGGTTCATTGCGTATGCCGAGTTTAGGGTTCATCGCGGTTGCTGAGTTTAGGGTTCATCGCGTTCGCTGAGTTTAGGGTTCATCGCGGTTGCCGAGTTTAATGTTCTTCGTGTTTGCCGAGTTTAGGGTTCATTGCGTATGCCGAGTTTAGGGTTCATCGCGGTTCTTTGAGTTTAGGGTTCATCGCGTTTCTTGAGTTTAGGGTCCATATTGGTGCCCTCCCTCTCACTAGTCATTTCCTCCCCCATATTGGTGCCCGACCCCCCTCCCCCATCCCCACCCATCTGCCCAACTCCTTTTTAGTTACAAAATAACTTGAGTTGTTGTTAGTATATTCAATTATCTTCAAGTATTTGTCAAGTATATTCGAGTATTCTACCAAGTATCTTCATGTATTTTTCTCAATATACTTAAGTACTTTTTTTGTCGAGTGCTTTTACTGTGTTCAGTATTTGCTAGTATCTTTAAGTAGCTGTCAGTATGTCATGTATTTTATCAGTATCTTTAAGTATTTTTTATCAGTAGCTTGGTACATCTTGTAATATATCTCTAGTAGTTGCTAGTGCCTTTCAGTAGTTGTCGGTATCTTTAAGTATTTAGTTAGTATTTCTGTGAGTAGCTTGGATATGCAGTAACTGCAGTAATTGTCAGTATCTTTGAGTATTTGTCAGTATATTCGGTATTTGTCAGTATATTCGAGTATTCAGTATTGCCCGAGCATTGGTTTATTCAGAGATATACGTTCTTGTCTTGTTTATCTTTCAGAGACATGCCCCTAATTGTTCAGTATGCGATTCATTATTACAGCCATGTATATTCACCGATTTGCTAATTAGCTTCCCATGGTGTTGAAATTGATCAGCTTTTCATACTATTCAAAACAGCAGGAACAGAGCACTTGCTGCACTTGCTGGGGCGGCTGCCAGCAGAATTCAGTGCGGCACAAGCCTGACTACTTCTTCCTCGTCCTGCTTGTCTCTGACTTCGTGACCATCTAGTGTATTTTATTAAACACTCAGTAAATGATAGTCATCACATTAATCAATCACATAATTGGTCCGTCAATCAATCATCACACCTAGTACATTACCATAGTCATCACATCAATCACATAATTGGCCCGTCAAGCAAGCAGCAGCTGCATTACCCTCTCTGAAAAATGCATCCGAGCAGATAGTAAATGATATACCCCCAATATGTTTTACTGACCATGTGCAAAGAAGCTGCTGCTGATTCAGATAGGGAACACGTGCATGTCCACCTGTTGGGGGCTGACCTATGCATTTCTTCGAACACCTTGAAGGCACCATTGTTGCTGACTGCGCCTCCTCCAGGGCCGGCCGTTCACGTGGGTCAGGCTATCGTCATAGCTGTGGTAAGTTGCTGAGTTGCAGACCCCCATGCAACCACAAGCCCAGTCTTGGCGGCCATGAGAGCACGAGCGTGGCCCGCCATAGACGCAGCTCGGGCAAGTGCCGCCGATTGGGGCTGGGCGTGGGCATGGGTCTGCCAAGTATAGCCAGCAAGCCATGCGCCGTCCGTACAACAGGCCACCACGCATGCTCCATGCCAAATATAGTCGGGCTGCCGAGCTCCGTGGTCCTGCAAGCTCTACGGAGGTCCGGCCACCTGAACACCATAGGTCTCGCTATCTCCGGTGGGAGTCCTCCGCCGCGGGGCAGGGAGCCACGCCCAGATGACCGATGGGGTGGGGGTGGACTCGGGCTGGCGGTGGGAAGGGCTCGACGCCGAGGTGGTCGGAGGGATAGGGGCGGATGCAGGATGTAGGCGGCGCACCGGCGCTGGTGGAGGCTGAGTCGATGCGAGTCGGATGAGGTAGTCGGGTCGATGGTGGGAGCCTGGGGTGGGCGGTTCGGTTCGGTCGGATCCAATCTGGTGGGCTGGACTGGCTGTGTCAGTGTCTTGGTGTAGAATAATTATTGTATTCTACACCTAAAAATCCAATCCTTAAGGTGTAGAATAGCGCTGCAGATATATATATATATATATATATATATATATATATATATATATATATATATATATATATATATATATATATATATATATATACACACACTCTTGTAATTTGTTTAATGTGCTTATTACCATATTAATTAAAGTGGCGCACAACTATTTTCTTCTAAGTAATTTTTATAAGGTATATGTATGCATGTGTGTAGATTAGTGGCAAAGAAATAATAACATAACTATTATATGTTTTAGTTAATAAAAATAAAAGAAAAGAAAAAAGGAGTTTACGTGGTGGAGCGGCGGCTCAGAGCGGCGGTTTGGCGGAGCTGGAGCCCCGCCAAACACGCCCTAACTTGGGGCCTAGGCCACTACTACCTATTGGATCCGCCGAGTACTGGCCCAAGTCGTGCGTGGCTGCTGAATGCTCTCTCGCCGCTCGGCGGTCGGTCGCTTCGGCGATGGCGGCGGTGGCGGCGCCAAGCCCAAGCGGCCGGGCGAAGATGACGGCGACCGCGCTGGCGGCAGGATCCCGTGGATGTGGAAGACGGTGACTCGAGACTTGCCTCATGTGCCCATGGAGGAAGGAGAGGAGCGACGGGCGGTAGGGATCGGAGAAGGAGGAGCGCTGGTGCCGTCGGGACGCGGATGGAACAAGAGCGACAAAGCGAAAAGCCCAACATCGTGGTGTACGTGTACCCTCGACAATAAGGCAAAAATCTGGAGGTCAAAATTGGTTCAGTATCAGTTTCAAATTTTCATCAGTTCTTGATGTTCTGTAATGTACTTTACTGGGCAGAGCTGCTAAATGCCTTGATTGGAGATTTGGAGTAATAAAGTCATGATTCAGATTTTCTTTTCCTTCTAGATCTGAAGATCAATTTTGCAAGTATGAGTTTCAATCAGGAAAGGGGCATATGCACAATCAACGGAGGTGCTACATTGACAAAGACATCTTTAGAGGTTCCAAATCCATGAAGGTCGCAGAATTCACTTGCCAAGGCAACTCGGGTACCTAGTCGAGGAAGATGGGCATAGTTTTTTACTAGTGTCATATGTATTCGCATAATAATCTGTTTTTTTAGATATATCTGATTGCTCATTATTTAATCAGTAATTCTTCTGTTTTTTTAATTGGCCAGGTTGGTGTTCTATTCTATTCATAATAATCTGATGTGTGCTGATTTTTGGGGAACATATATTGTTTACACTTCTTTCAGAGGTATCAGCAGTCCATCTTCACCTATGCCATTTAAATACTTGCCTTTGTTCTAATTTATTATGGCACACAAGTGTTTACTATTTTCGTCTTGTCTCTCTCTGCCCCACCTATTTTGAACTCTTGGGTCAGGATTGTTGCCTGGTAGGGACTCGTCCTGGGAGGGCATGAACTAAGCAAGCTTACGCTGAAATTATGTGCAGGCATACGTGCATTCTATACCTGAAATGTAAACCTACAGTGCACCACCTAAAGAACACTGATGTACAATGCAGTTTGAAAGTTGGTAAAATCTGAACAGCATGAGGAGGCAAGTTTAAGCTCAGCACCTGTACTTCACTCAAAAAAAAAATATTTTTTTAATCCAAACAGTTCCAACCTCTATAACCACACACAGCCAAAATTTTATTAAGTTATTCAGCTAAACAGCTAGGCAGAGCCAGCTTTGCTGATCTATATGAAGATTGCACCTGGGGGCTGCAGTCGTAAGTAGCAAGCCTACTTACTGACCCACTGCAGTCGTAAGTAGCAACATATGAACGTGAACCTTATACACATAAATTTGGTATTTCTAGATTGAGAATAGTTTAACATAAAACCTAAATTTGAGAATTGAGAATTGAGAATGGGGGAATTACTGACCCACTGCATGACTCATCTATTACAAATTTGCAATCAGCAAGTAACAACAGTCAGCACATACTTTTCTCATCTTGTGCTGCCTGACTTTGGCCGGCTCTGGTGGCCAGTGGGTGGTGGCTGCCCGCCTGCCCCTGGAAGGCAGACACGCAACAACTTTCTCCAACGGGCGCCGCATGCTCTGGCTTGAGCACCTTCTCTTCTCTCTTTGCTGGCCTGGTATTCTTCTACAAGATTTGACCCAATGCCTAGACAACCCAGAAAACTTCATATAGCACAAAGGGGGATTTTGGGCCACGCCTAGCTAGCAGTAATACAATTAGAGGAATGGGCCTTCAAGTGATCTTACAATTAGTTCCAACTTCTGACCTGAACAAATCTGCCATTCACCAGGAAAGAACCAGTTGTTCTTCTCTTAAATGATGAGATGTTCAATGGTCGTGCGCTTTATAAAATGCTAATAGAGCTTTATAGAGGTAGAAATTTCAAGGTAAACATATTGGTATATAACCATGTGAAAAACCACATGCATATTCAAAAAAAAAAAAAAAAAAAACGCATGCATGTCCTGTATGGTCCTTCAATATGCTTGAATACCAATGCTCTTGCTTTGAATGCTTAAACACTGACGGCATGTGCAGTATGATGACATGGCTCGTGACACATTTTCTTCATCAAGGGGCCATGCCCGCTCAGGTAACTTTTTTTGTTTTGAGAAGTAAGGGGCTGCAGTAACTGGTCATGTGTTACCACTTGGTGGATCCATGGCAGAAATTTACAAGCACTAACAGAAATTATATGCGGTCATAATTTCTACAGAAGCAAAACAACCATGTCTACATTTCCTAGAAAAGCATGTCTAACTTCCGAAATAAAGAAAAAACTGTTGCAAATGCAGAAAAGGCACTAATAATGATATCATTCTCTTTATTTTATAATTTGGTACATCATGTCGCGTATACTGCTTCTTTGGTCGACATTATTCAGTATTGATATTTGCTTCTTTTATTAGTGTGAAGCTCTAAATCACGATTCCAGTACAACTCTTATTAGCTCCTGTTGAATGCTGTGGGTTTAAGGCTTGGGGACTAACACAGATGGCCTTACACTTCATCCACTACTTCTAGTGTAGCATGAGAAGGTGTGGCAAAAGCATACAATGGGTGGTGGTGATTCAATGTCATATAGACTTCCTGCATTTCTGGTCTTGACTCAGGTGAGGTTTTCAGACAAGAGAATGCCACTTCAACAAGCTGAGCAATTTCTTTCTGCTCTACCATTGTTGGTGATGATGGGCGCTGGTCCAGCATGTCCACTGCAAGCTGATGATGCTCTCCGATGGAAGCAAAGGTCTGCAGCCCCCTTGGGTATCTTCCCATTACAATCTCCAGTGCAACCACCCCAAAGCTGTAGACATCACATTTTGTCGTCACTACGGATGTGTATGAAAGCTCTGCATCAGAGTAAATTTCTAGAGTTAATATTACCCAATGTGTGGTAGCAAATAAACTGCAAAATTCGTTGTTATTTGCGTGTTGAAACATGAACTTGTTTTCGTGCAAGAAGCACATGAATACGTACCTGGGGCTATATAACCATATGTTCCTACTAATTCACTCCAATTAGACGAATCGGCTTTTAGAACCCTTGAGATTCGAAATCTGAAACATAAGCTTTGAAAGCTGCATCTAGCAAGATGTTATTACTTTTTATATCACGGTGGATAATCGGTGGGTTGCATTCATGGTGCAAGTAGTAGATAGCTTGAGCAACATCTCTTGCAATGGCAACTCGCTTCTTGCCTAATCTAAGCGCCTGCAAGTTCCTCATTTTCCAAGATACCATGAAGGTTTCCTCTATCAATGTAATCATATACTAGAAACTTGTACCTTGGATGAGAGCAATACCCATATAGTTTTACAATGCTTCTATGCCGAATTGTTGTCAAGACTTCAATTTCACTAAGGAATCTCTTTTCATAACTAATCTCTTCTTCAGTTTGGTGAAGCTTTTCCTTTGCAACCAATCGTTCTCCTTGAAGCTGTGCTTTGTAGACTGTGCCATACCCCCCTGAACCAATGATGTACCTATCACTGAAATTTTCTGTTGCTTTAGTGATATCCTCAAACACTAGCTTCCCATCGAAATTCCACACTGAGAGAACATCTCTTGTATTTGTAATCATAACCACTGGTGTTTGTTTCATTTTTTTTTGAAGAATCATAACTGTAGCAAAAAATGCAAGAATGATAACAACACACACAAGTGATAGAAATAAATAGCACCAAGCTGTGTACTCTTGCTTTGTGATATTTTATTATTGAACTTGAAGAGCATGTTGGTAGGCACGAGAGGGTACCACATAGATCTTTTTGTTGTGCAGGAACCATACTATTGAAGCATTGTGAAATAGTCGTCGATGGAAGAGGCCCTTCAAGTCGTTTGTAAGACACATCTAGTGTTGATAGACTTGCCATCTTTGGCAAAGGAGGAAGGTATGAATCCGGTAAATTCATTGTGGGAAATATTCAGGACCTCCGGCATCATTAAGTTCCCGGTGTGTGGGTAGCTCACCTGTGAGTTTATTGTTTGCGACATCCAACACAACTTGCGAGGTTTCCCATATTTCCAATGGTATTTGGCAAATGTCCACTCAAGCTGTTATGGTTAATCATCAAGGATTCTAAGTTAGTGCAATTCCCAAGATCTTGTGGAATTGACCCGCTCAACTTATTCACAGATAAATCAAGATATCTCAGTTCACTCATCGACTGAATTCAGGCGGTATGTTTCACGAGAACCGGTTACTTGATAAGGCGAGTTGATCTGATTTGGTAGTTTGCTTAATTCTGGTGGTATTTCGCGCTGTTAGGTTGTTTGTGCTGAGAAGAAGTACCTCCAATTTTACTAGGTTCATGAATTCTGGTGGCAAGCTTCCGGTTATCATGTTTTCTTCCACGTAAAAAAAAGGTTAAATTGATGCTTGATGCCCAGGATTTCGACAAGTGACCATGAATGTTATTCCCTGCAAAGTTTGCATAATAAAGGTGTGGATAGGGCCCAAAATTGGATATATCACCTGTTACTTGATTGGATTGGAGGAGTACACTCATCAGACTTGTGCATGTTTCCAGGCTTCTAGGAATAGGCCCAGTGAACATGTTTGCAGCAACATGGAACACTATGAGATTCCCCCTTTGCAAACATCGAGGGCAATGCCCCCCGTGAAAGAGTTGTTGGCAAGACTTAACACAGTTAAGTTTGTAAGATAAGCGAACTCTTTAGGCAATGGACCCGACAACATGTTACTTGAAGAGAGCAAGTTCTCTCAGGCCAGTAAGATTGCCGAAAGAAGCTGGAACTGAACCTGAAATCTGGTTTACAGATAAAGAAATCGAGTAGAGATCAGCCAAACGACTAACCTCGTCTGGGATGGAACCAACTAATTGGTTTTGCGTGAGGTCAATGTAGTACAGCCTAGTTAGGTTTCCCAAATTTGGTGGAATGGGGCCTTTTAAGTGGTTCGTGTTCAAGTCTAGCCAGATCAGTTTCATCAGCAACTCTATCTCTTGGGGAAGCAAACCTGCGAGCTCATTGTTGCTGAGATCGAGTGATTCTAGTGCAGTAAGATTTGCTAAAGTTATTGGGATTTCACCAGTCAAGTGATTGTGATCGAGCAAAAGTTCAACTAAGTTTATCAGGTTTCCTAGAGAAGACGGTATAGTTCCTGATAGCTGGTTGCTGAAAAGGTACAGCCCTGTTAGTTTGGTCAAGTTGCCAAGGCTTTTAGGTATTGTACCGCTCAAGTAGTTGACATCAAGTGAAAGATAACGCAAGTGCAGCAGGTTACTTAGAGAGCCTTGTATCGACCCTGTTAATTGGTTTCTGAAAAGGTATAGCTCTCTTAGTTTGGTCAAGTTGCCAAGGCTTTCGGTATTGGGCCATTTAACAAGTTTCTACTTAGTCTCAGATATCTCAGACTGGTGAGCTTCCCTAGATCCAGTGGGATGGGCCCCGTGATCATATTATTCCCGATGTCAAGAACAACCAGGGTTCTCAGGTTCCCAAGGGATGCAGGGATATGAGAAGTAAGGTTGTTGTACGAGAGCTGCAACAGCCTGAGGTTATCCATGTTGCCCAGCTCTGGTGGTATCTTTCCATGGAGCCAGTTGTGGCTAAGATCAAGGTAGGAGAGCACTGGTATGGAGGAGACAGTTGGCGGGATTTCTCCATGAAGGTTGTTGAAGCTGAGGTCGATATGTGTGAGGAACGGTAGTGCTGAGAAATTGAGCTCACCGAGGCGGCCATTGATGCCGGCCTTTGGCAAGGAGATGTTGGTCACAACTGGAGAAGCATGTCGCCCATGGTGTATGACACCACACGCAACACCGGTCCAGTTGCTGGTGCACAGGCTGGTTCCCTGCCGCCATGAGTCCAATGCTGGTGAGTGCCGCAGGGTAGACTTCCACTGGAGGAGGGCCTCCTGCTGGGATCTTAGAGACACCCCTCCACCCACACCTGTGTGCAGCAAGAGGCATAGCTGCAACAAGGCAAAAATTAGTTTTAGCGTGGGTGTCACCTTTGAGTGGAGCTTTGCCATGTTTCTTTTCCCTTTCTAGTCTTCATTCAATGTTTGCTGATTTGCTTGTCCCAAAAAGGTTTGGATGGGTGTATAAGTAGGTCTATTATAATAGCCTTTCTGTAATCTGACACGCTGTCAACCTGGCCTGTGGTGCCGGAAGAATGAGAATTTTCAATAGTGTGTGCAACGGGAGACCCGTAAACAAATGTATTTTCAAGCCATATGCTTTATCTTTAAGATTTTGTGTATACCCACAGAAAATCGGTAACTATTTTCTGAAAAAGAAGTTTGTTCTAGCCTTTGCAAACAACCTTGGTTCTTATTACAATGTCTGAGCTTTTAAGGTGGATGAGAATGTTTGTGTTGCTAGGACCACAAGGGTGTAGCTCAGTGGGTGGTTTCTCCAATACTTAGGATAAACCACGACATATATCATACCACAGAGAAGACTAGGGGAAGAGAGAGTGAGAGAGAGGGAGAGAGATGGAGGATGGAAGAGAAGTAGAGTCACATACCACGGCTTGGAGGAGCACGAAGTCGAGGGGCGGCGCAGAGCGGTGGAGTCCCAGCGGCGAGGGACGCAGTGGGGCATCCCATCGCTAATTCGCTATAGCTCCTTTGGTTGGTTAGTGTTTACAGGTCATGTTTCTGGCGGCTACGGTGAACCTCGTGCTTTGCGTCTCTCCCCCCTTTATATGGCAGTAGATCGTTGGATGCCTGGACACAATCAAGGGGTCTGTTTCGACCGTTGGGTCGAAACGGATGAGATCAATTCTAGCATTGAAAGAAAAAAAAAAAAAACAACATAGAGGACCACTTGGGTGTGCAAGATTCTGCACAATGGTGAATCTCAATTCTATAGTTATATTTTATTGTTTACTAAATATGCAATAGCATAAGCAAAAAAGAATTTGATTCATGGTTAAGACAACCTTGTATGAAGTATAATTTCAATTTTTGGGCACTCGTTTCTCCTTTATAATTCAATAACATATTCAGACTTCTAAAACTGTGGCATGGGGATTTTTGGTCTGTTTGGTTCAGCTATGAGCTATCAAAAAGTTCCTGTGAGCTATGTAAAAAAAAAAACTTTTTGTGAGTGATACATTTGTCATGAAGAAGTTATATGATGTCTTGAATAACCATGAAACATGCCCCTCTCTCTATCTCCGCTCTTGGAAAAACAGAAGCCAAAAGCCATAAACAGGATTTAAGTTGATGCAGAAATTATACAGCAACTGCTTTTGGAAAGTAACTTCTGATTCCAGCTGTAGCAGAAGCACTCCAAACTATACTGTGGTAGTTTCTGGTAGCGTACAAATTAAACAGCCCCTGATCTCAACTGTTACTTTCGAACCACTTGTATATATGATATCTATAAATGAAGGACTTCATCAATAATTGAAATCTGCTCTTATTCCGGTCCACATATTGTAGCAATACAACATACAGTAGCTTACGTATATCTCATGGCAATGTCAGGATCGATATAGATAGATGTATGGATGGATAGATTCAATTTGGCATTATGACTAGGCTCCAAACTTATTGAGCACTCAGGCCCCTTTCTTTGATGTGTTTGGCACAATTTGGCGTGCTATATCTTTCTGGTAAGGATCCATATATAGATAGATGTATGAAAGGATAGATTCAATCTGGCATTATGACTAGGCTCCAAACGTACTGAGCACTCAGGCCCCTTTCTTTGATGTGTTTGGCACAATTTGGCATGCTATATCTTTCTGGTAATAGAATTGAACATGTGAAAAAATATTAAAATAATTTTTTGTTGAAGATTTTTTTTGTACCCCGTCCAATCTAAAGGTTAGTTGTATGTTCTAGCTTTTTTAGCATGTAGATACATAACAAAAGCTAAGTATGTAATAAAGAATTGAAATAACTTATATTTAGAATGCAGGGAGGGAGTAATATATCTCACTGTATTTAAATAACTTGAAATAACAAAAGCTAAGATCAACCAGAAAACTAGAGTAGTGCCGGTCCTGCTGGGTCAAGAAAAAAATAGATAGATCAAATAGGTCGAAGACTTCAGTAGTGCCGGTCCTGCCGGGGCAAAGCATGGTTTGCATTCGTGACAATGATAGCCTTCCAAGTGATTGATACGGTTGCTGACAAAGTCACATTATATCTCTGTCACTGTATGTATGCAGAGAATTATTGCTCAATTGGACAAAAGGACCTCGTCACTGTACTGTGGACCTAATTAGAAGTCAAACAGCAAAGTTTGAATGCTGCCGCTACTTGATGGACCTAATTAGGTGTGTGTGTGTGTGGGTGGGTGGGTGGGTGTGTGTGTGTGGGGGGTGGGGGGTGTTGGATCAAATCTATTGATGGTCATTGGTGCAAGGACACTTTGGGATGGAAGGCCAAATCAAGCTCTGAACCACAAACCAAAAATGAAAAGAAATTTAAGTAAGAGAAAAAGAGATAAGATAGAGAAAAAGAAAGCAATCCAAACATCGCCACCACCACCACACAGATGAGTGATGTTTGGCTGTTACCATAACAGAAAAATGTAACAAGGGCTGACTGTTGCTGTAACTTATGGAAAACTCAATATTGTGTAGAACGGACTATGGTTCTTATTATAAATACTATGTTTTGATGTCACATCGTTTGTTGAATTTTTTTTTTTTTTTTTTTTTTTTAACTTTGAAGTACCATGATTAACATCTGCAGCAAGAGTTCTTTTTGCTTCTTTTTCCTACTAACGTTGGGTGTTGGTGTTGGAGGAGCCAAGCAGGGCAGTCTGTCAGTTGTGGTTTGTAGCTGAATAAACCTGTGCTGAATTAGTAGACCATCAAACCTTAGACATACTTGTGCACGTTCTATGATCCTTAGGCTAAGTAGTTACCTATCAGGTTCATGGACCATTCTCTATTGAGTTTGTTTAAACGCAAAAATTCATATTGTTCATCAACATGAATCAATTACTTATAGGCTTTTTGAAGCTTCTGCCTTTTCCAATTTCTGAATCAATCTTTTCAGAATCCACGTGTGACGGCTTCCTGAAAAAAAAGATGTGCACATCAGTAGAAACAGAAGCGTACTATTTTAAGAATAAAAAGATACTATGAAGAATTCAATTTTGAAATTACTTTACAGGACTATCTCATGATGTTTTGCGTGTGAAAGTACATCACATGATTGTTCTTGTGTGATTGCACAAACACTTTCAACATTGTTGCCACACAACTGAAAAATATTAGAAACAAAAGAAAGTCGTCCGCTGCTTCCGAAGGCTTAAGCCACCAAATCAATCAATGGTCTCTGTACAGTATAATGGGATGTATGAAATGTACTGGGACTAAAATACACTCTCCGGCTATCTGCAACAAGGGATGGATCATTATCATTAGATAAAGTTGTACGAGGACCTAGCCATCAAACTTCATGTTGACTATTGACATGCAAACAGCACAGTGAAATGGATTTTTTTCTCAAACACACAGTGAAATGAAATTTGCTGTTACAGAATGCTCAAGCTATAATGAAGACTTCTTTTCATACAACCACACAGACTGCTCACGACAGTCAAAACCACACAGACTGCTCACGACAGTCAAAGCACCAACCATCGAAGCACAGCCGATGCAATATAAAGATGGGCTCAGCACAAATGTTGAAAACTAGTTTTATATTCACAAAAAAGAAGAATTTTTTTACTATGGTTGTGGAGAAGTTTGACGGCTCACAAAAAAATTGAAATGAAGAGCTGTGAAAAAAAAAAAAGTTGTGGATTCGATCTAGAAAGCACAAATTTGAGCAGGAAAAAAGGGGAAAAAAACTAGGAAGACAATGAGCTGATCACCTACCTAAAGTGCGATCAGCTAAACTGGCTGAATCACTCAGCCAACAACGAATGGGCGACCACAGAACAAAGGAGAAACAAAAGGACTAACTGGCTCACTGCCTGCCTGTGTTTTATTCAAGGTTCACGTTCAGCACATACGACAATATGTTTTCACATATCTATAGACTACATGACCGTCATAAAGTCAGTTGCTTCTGTGCCCATGGGTAATTTTTCTGATGAAAGGGAAGGAATAAAAAGAGAGAATGACACTAGGTGGAAGTTGATGCGAGAAGCTTGCAGAGAATTTGCACAGCCATGTCGTAATCTTGCTGCTTTGGGGTATCATTTTCACATATATAGTTCACAACCACGACTCACCTTCTAAAACCTGATCCATCATGGGCATTATTGTGCTTAATGGGATACTGCATGAAGTTAGTGGAAGGCCACACATTTACCAAGGCTTCACGTTATGCTAAAAAAACATCAATAATTGGATAAGATTCATAAAAGTTTTACATTTCTGAGTAAAGTACAGATTGTCAACTCTTTCAAATGCAACACTATTGCACCCTCACATTTAGACCGGAGATATTATGTACTGATATATTCTCCCCATGGGGCGATTATTCAATACAAGTGCTTCTATATCTTCCAACAGTACACACTTTTAAATGCTTATTGACACAACATATATGAATTTACACTTATCCATCAATTATTTCTTCAGGTGTATGTGCATGAGAAGGCAAAACAGAACGTGGTTTGTGGAGAGCCAATTTCTGATAGACATTCTGCATTTCTGGCCTGATTTGAGAAGTTTGCAGGCAAGCGAATGCAACCGACAAGCAAAGAGATTTCTTTCTCCTCTACCATAGTTGGTGATGATAAGCGTTGGTCCAACAAATCCTCTATTGCAAGTTCATGATGTTGTTCCATGGAAGCAATCAACTGTAGCTCTCTTGGGTATCTCCCCATCATAATCTCTAGCACAACGACTCCAAAACTATATACATCACATTTTGTCGTCACCACCGATGTGTAAGAAAACTCGCATCAAAATGAAGCACCAAATCAACTATCAAACATAGTGACAAACCAAAGTGAAATATTTCATGTTTGCAAATGGTAACATGAATATATTTTCTACTATCTATATGCAAGAAAAAGCTAACTGACCACATACCAGGTGCTATATAGCCATATGTTCCTGCTAGCTCACTCCAATTCGATGAATCGGGTTTGAGCATCCTTGCTATTCCAAAATCTAAAACATAAGCATTGAATGCTACATCTAGCAAGATGTTGTTGCTTGTTATATCACGATGTATTATCGGTGGGTTGCATTCATAGTGCAAGTAGTAGATAGCTTGAGCCACATCTCTCACAATGGCAACTCGCTTCTTCCAGTCCAACTCCTTCGCCAGATTCTCAGTTTCCAAGACCATATGAAGGTTTCCTCTCTCAATGAAATCATACACTAAAAATTTGTACCTTGGATGGGAGCAAAATCCATACAGCTTGACGATACTTCTGTGTCGTATCTTTGTCAACACTTCAATCTCACTAAGGAATCTCTTCTCATCACCAATCCCATCATCAATTGGGTGAAGTTTTTTCACCGCAACTATTCTACCTCCTTGAAGTTGTGCCTTGTAGACTGTGCCAAACCCCCCTGATCCAATGATGTACCTATCACTGAAATTTTCTGTTACCCTAGTGATGTCCTCAAACACTAGTTTCCCATCAAAATTCCATACCGAGAGAACGTCTCTTGTATCTATAACTTCTGTCATTTGTGATCTTTTCCTTTTGCGAAGGATCATAACTAACACAACAATTGAGAGAATAATAACTATGCACACTAGGATAGAAGCAACTAGGACCAAGCGATGAATTCTAGCTTTTTTGATATTCCTTTATTGGAGCAGAAGAGCATTCAGGTATGCCTGAGATAATACCACAGAGGCCTTTTGTTATGGAGGAACCATTTTGCTGAAGCATTTTGGAACAGTCTTCCTGCTGGAAGAGGCCCTTCCAAGTCATTGTATGACACATCAAGTGTTGACAAACTACCCATGCTACTAATGGAGGAAGGAATGCTTCCACTAAATTGATTATGGGAAAGGTTTAGGACCTCCAACATTACCAAGTTCCCGAGTTCTGCTGGTAGCTTGCCCGTGAGTTTGTTGTTGCTTAAATCCAACAACCTTTGTAGCCCTCCTAGACTACCAATAGTCATTGGCACATGTCCACTTAAGTTGTTGTCGTTAATCCTTAAGGATATTAGCTTACTATAGCTCCCAAGCTCTTGTGGTACTGATCCACTCAACTTATTTGCAGATATATCGAGGTACTGTAAAATTTTCATCCGACCAAATTCAGGTGGTATATTTCCTGAAATTTTGTTTTGCGATAAGTCGAGGAAGTACAGGTTGGCAAGATTGCATAATTCTTGTGGTATACTGCCAGTTAGGTTGTTGGCATGTACTGTGTAAGTAACTCCAGCTTTGCAAGTTTGGAAAGCTCGGGGAGGCAAGCTTCCGGTTATCATGTTTTTTTCTATAGCAAAAAGGTCAAATTGATGTTTGCAGCCCAGGTTTTGGACAAATGCCCAGAAAAATGGTTTCTGTGCAGTCCTACTTCGACAAGTCGTGGGTATGGCCCGAAGGATGATACATCTCCTATCAATTTGTTGTCACTAAGGTCAAGAAACTTCAGGCTCCTACATGTTTCAAGGCTTCTAGGAATTGGGCGAGTGAACAAGTTGTTGCTAACATCGAACTTTTCAACATTCCCGACTTTGCATACATCGGAGGGCAGTTCCCCTGACAGAGAGTTCTGGCCCAATTCAATTGTTGTTAAGTATGTGAAATTAGCAAATCCTTGTGGTAAAGGACGACAGATTGTTCAAGAAAAGACGTAGGTCTTGTATGCTTGTGAGGTTCATGAAAGTCTCTGGAATGAAGCCAGAAATCTTGTTCATAGATAAATACAAGGTGCGGAGATCCACCAAAGCGCCAATCTCTGCGGGGATGGATCTGACAAATTGGTTGTCAGCGAGGCTAAGATCGTTTAGCTTAGTAAGGTTTCCCATGCTTGCGGGAATGGGGCCACTTAGCCGGTTAAAATGCAAATCTAGCTGGCTTAGATTGGGTAGCACACCAATCCCATGTGGAATGGGCCCCGAAAGATTGTTACCGTCAAGGTAGAGCAATTTTAGTTTGGTCAAGTTGCCAAGGCTTTTAGGTATCTGACCACTTAAAAGTTGATGCCGAGGTTCAAAACCTCTAGATCGGGGACGTTCGAGCTCCTCGGGATTGGCCCGGTGAGCAGATTTTGTACGGTGACGAGAGTAAGTAGTGTTGTTAGGTTTCCAAGGGATGCTGGGATATGGCCTGTGAGGTTGTTGCAGTAGAGTCCCAGCTGCGTAAGGCGTGCCATATTGCCGAACTCAGATAATATGCTTCCATTAAGCCAGTTGCTGCCGAGATCAAGGTAGGAGAGTGCAGGAAGGGAGGTGATGGCTAATGGGATTTCTCCACGGAAGCTATTGTCGGTGAGGTCAATGACTGTGAGGAACGGGAGCGCCGAGAAGTTGAGCTCACCAAGGTAGCCGTCGACGCCAGCGCTTGGCAGGGGAGATCTCGGTCACCGCGAGGCGCGACGGCGGCCACGGTGCACGGCGGCGCACGCCACACCTGTCCAGTTGCTGCTGCGGGCTCGCCCCCTCCTTCCAGGAGTCCAGCGCCGGTGGGGAGTGACGCAGGTTGGACTTCCACTGGAGGAGGGCAGCTGACCCGAGATGCACGCCTCCATGATGGTGCCTTTGCTGCGTCCGCGTGCAGGAAGAGAAGGCACCAACGGAGCAACAAGCAGAGGATTAGCTCTATGATCGCCATATGTGCGTAGTTTTCTTCCTTTCTGTTGTTATTAACAGCTTTGGGAAGATGCGATATATATAGATGTTTGGGGGCTACCGTGTGCATAATTGGGTTGAGCCCCGGCGAGAGAAGTTTTAGAAAAAGTAGCTAGTCTCAATATGACAAGATAAGATTACGTGAATCTCGATCTATCAAGAAAGTAATTGGCGCATTTGGCTGCAGAAATTTGTTAATTAACAGTTCCATAAAAATTGTTAACACACAGCACATGCATGTGTATATATTGTGCATAAAGCCCAAGAAAGATAATCTCTCTCCATTTAAAAAAAAATTACAAGAAGTTTTGATTTGTTTAGCTACATGCATCGGTCGATACAGAGGTTGTAATATAAGTATATTTTCTAAAAAAAAAGATGTTTTGATTTTACTAAATATATAGTTTTTTTGTTACGTGCTTAATTAGATATACACTATAGACGCATATGGATGTATAGTTTGTTTTTTCGCTTATAAGAGCATTTTAAGAGTACCTAATATTTTCTTCTTGATTTTTCCAACTCCTAAAAATGTATAGGGATAAATAAATATGGCCATCACCAAGAGTTTCTAATAAATCGCTCCTAAAATCATATTCCAAAAGCATATTCCATTCAGTCCATGGAATTTTCATAATTACCACCATCCAACATGTGTTTGCAGCTCGCGGACAAAGGCGAGAGACCGACAGACTGCTGACTCTGGCCTGTCCTCCTCTGCCGACATGGGGGCTTAGCTGGGGCTGAGAGCGCGCGAACAAAAACCGGGGACGGCGGTCAGCCAGTCAATGAGCGAGCGAGAGGGCAGGCCAGCCTGCGCGCGGTGTCGTCCTCCGAGATCAACACGCGCTCGCTACGCGCCTTCGTGGCGCGCTGCGTGTACGCCGATCTGCATAGCCGCCTCCTCCAGCTACTCCGGCGAACCGCGGTGTCTGGCTCAGCTCCCCACTCCGCGCCCATCCGGAATCTGGGCAGGCATGGCAGGGCACAAGGTCCAATTCTGAGGACGACCAATTCTCCTACCGACGGAAGGACACGCAGTGTTAGACTGCCTACGTGTGTAGACTGTAGACTATCGGTGTGCCGATGGCCAGCAGTGCCTCAGCACCTCTATTTGTATCACGTACAGCATTTAGAGAATACACCGACCCCATTATGAGCATCCTACCATTCTCACATGGTTTCAGAGGGTTACGATCCTGTGACCTAACCTAGGTTTCCGCCGCCCCCGGGAGATCCATCTCCGCGGGGGGCAACGCCCTCTAGGATGCGCCGCGGATCCCCTGTGATCTCGCCCGCCGTCGTCGTCAACCAGAAGCATAAGGCGCAGCTCTTCCCATCGCCATGGCTGCATCACTCGTCGGCGTCGCCATGGCCCTGCCTTCAGGACGCCCGCCGCCTTCACGTTGTCATCCCGGCCACCGCGCCGAGCTTTCCGTCTCTTCGCGCCTCCCGGCCAGCCACCCCGGGGCGGAGCCCCTCGAAGCGCCGCCACATAGCTTGCGCGCACCGCGCGTGCGCGGCTGGAGGGAGGTGCCAGATCACGCAGCAGGACGGACGCGCTGAGCACAGCCCGGTCGACATCGCCCGCTGGCTGCAGCGCCGTGGGCTCTGCCCCCCGCGCCCTTTGTACCAGAGGTCGCCACCTGCTACTGTGTTTTTTTTTTTTTTTTCGAGATCGTGTTGCGTCGCCCTGGCGTTTATCGTCGACACTCGAAGGCGAGGTTGTTGCTGCGCTATCTAGGCTGCAGCAACTACGCTCGTGGTCAAGCCTCCCTCGCCGGTGTCGCCGCCTGTTCAGGTGGTAGTGCCACTCGCCGCCGGTCCTCGTCAAGCAGGCGCACGATCCACCTCTGCGCCTCGGCCGTCCTCACGCGGACACCGCCCGCGGATCTTCTGAAGGAAGACGAAAGTCGCCACTCCTGCTCTGGCGTGACTTTTTGCTGCAACTTGCGCCGTCGCCACCCCTGTCCTGGCGTGATCCAAGTCGAAATCGCACTGTCTACCATCATCGCCACGCTACCGTCCTGCTGCTGTCCTCGGCAAGAAGCTGCTGAGTTTTACTCGAGTACCTCGACAACGCTTTGGACTCGCGCTTTGCCCACGGCTTCGACCACGTCCACCTCGACCTCGGCTATTTCGGCGATAAAGGCTATCATCTGCATGAGTCTCCAGTCAAAGCTTGCACGCCGGCATTCCGACTGCGGGGCGATATATCTCCATTGTTCTCCAGTCTGACCGTTCGTGTTGCTGCTGCTACGACTGCGGGGGTGTGTTAGACTACCTACGTTTAGTGTGTAGACTACATATGTTTAGTGTGTGAGTACCCGGTCTTGGTGCTTGGGAGCCTCCCATTGATTGTAGGCATGGTGACCAGGCATCAATGGCTAGGAGTGCGTCAGCACCTCTATTTGTATCACACACAACATTTGGAGAATGCACCGACCCCATTATGAGCATCCTACCTTTCTCACAGGCAGCGCTGC
The DNA here is from genome assembly GCA_015847255.1 of Hyparrhenia diplandra. NCBI lineage: Eukaryota > Viridiplantae > Streptophyta > Magnoliopsida > Poales > Poaceae > Hyparrhenia > Hyparrhenia diplandra. The sequence goes on from JADLZK010010976.1 coordinate 89,387, forward strand.
GGAAACGAAGACTGGAAGATGCAACCCTAGCTGATGCGGATGCATAGTGCAGATGCGGCATATTGTGCAGTCCAGCCTGACCGCGGCTCTGACGAAGATGCAACCCCAGTTGCTCGTGATCCAGGAGGAGCAGATCTGCGTCCACATCCCAGACGGGGCAGATCCGTCAGCGCAGCTGTATCCATCCAAGGCCCTGCAGAACTCTTCACTCCAGTTCCCACTCCGCCATTCCAGCGGCATACCTACTGTTGCTCGTATGGGATAGATTCTGGAAACAGACTCGTCCCCGATGGGTCCTCAACGATACGGAAGCAACCTGGCCTTCTACAACGACAACAGGCAGGGTGGCTTTGACCTTCTTTTTTTTTTGCGATAAGGAAAAAATCCATTGATACTAAAGCAAGTTACATCCTCTTATTACAAAAGTAAACCAAACTACTTCACCTCCATTGGTGGGAGACAAGAAACCTTGAAAAAGCCATAAATTCCACCATCCAGGATCACCATCCCAAACGGATATGCCACGGACGCAAGCTCCGATCTGAATGAACAGGGCCATCTCACCATCCACCGCCGTCATCCTCATACCCATCACTTTTGCAAAAGAGGAATAAACTGCTAAAACTCCACATGCAAATATAATGAAATTGGCGCCGCCGATTACGTCGTCGAACTCATCGTCGTTGCCTTCACCAGATTCGTCATGAGAGAACACAAGTCCAACCGACATCCAGATAGATATCGTTGAAAAACTAAATCTCACTAGCCCATCGCCATGGCTGCATAGAACCCTTCGCGAGACAAAGGAAGGGCGGAGTACCTTATTCTCCATCAATGGTGATGTCTTCGTCTTGCCATCACCGCCGAGGAACGACATACTCCATTGCTCCATCGGCGATCTTGACGACGCCTTTACGCCCGGGCCAATCTCTTCGATTGGATCTCGGAGAAACCTTGAACCTTACTATGAAAAAAAATTATTAAAACGATGGATCCCCACTCCCTTCAACCCCCGGCGTGATGCCGGAGGAGAAGGGTGGCTTTGACCTTCAACAAGCTGTACACCGGGATCAAGGCGGTCATAGTGCTCACGCAGGCGCCTTCCTACTGAAGGAGCTATTCCTCGGCATCTCACGACGCTCCTCTACTCGGGCTCGGGCACCGCCGAAAGGGCCACCAGAAAAATGACGCACCTAGCCCGGGAACAGCGAGAGGAGTGGGTGGGAGCCTCCGCAATTCCATGATGACACACCTCTCCCGACTGATGGTATCTACTAAGACCCAAGTTTGTTTTATATCTGAAACTCCCAACTCTTCAATTTTAAAGCTTCTAGCAAAAATCATTTTAATTTTAGTGACGCTTTTGTGGTTCCCTTGAATGGCCAATCGGGTGGCCTCTGGTTGATATGGAGTGATGAGGTTGATGTTACTATTGTTGACCACCATCATCACTACATCTTTGCTCTCTGTACAAACAAGGCCAGCCACCTCCAATATGGTCTAGTTAGTGTGTATGCTGATCCTCATCACCGGTTGTCTAGTTTTATCTGGAGTAGTGTCTTGAACTTTGTTGAACTTCATGGTAGTCTACCTATGCTATGTATGGGAGATCTTAACGATACTATGCATGCTTATGAGAAGTTAGGTCCTAGTACTTGTAGATGCAGTTTGTATTTCTAAGTTTTGTGGTTATATTAAGAAGTGTGGTTTATTTGATCTAAGCTATAGCGGACATGCTTATACGTGGACCAATAGGCGCTTTTCTTCCATTCCTACTTATGAAAGACTCGATAGATGTTTAGGCAACGCGGAATGGTGTATGACTTTTCCCAACACTACGTTTTACAATCTCGCTATGATGTATAGCGACGATGCACCTATCCTAGTGATGCTTTATACAACTCGCCCTCGTATTAACAAACCTTTTAGATTTGAAAACTGGTGGCTGTTGGATAACGACTATCATGATATTGCTAGAACTAGTTGGGAAAAATCTACTAAAAGCGCCAATAAAGGCTTAATAGCTCGATAGAGGCTCTACCGAGGGCTGCGCCAGTAGCAGCCCCTCGGTGAAAGATCGCACGGGAACGAGCTTCTACCGGCGCTATTAACGGCGCCGGCATGCCTCTACCGAGGGCTCCTCCCCCTCTCGCTAAGTTTGGCCCGGCGTTCGACGGCGTTTGCCACCGTCGGCGTTAACTTCGTGAAGAGCCCCCCTCTCGCCAAAGGTAGGTACTTCACCGAGGGCCATATTAACCTCGCTCTCGGTGAAGTTTAATTTTAAAAACACGGACACCATCTCTACCGAGGTCGGGCTCAACCACGCGCTCGGTAGGGCTATGGTCGTTTCACCGAGGGCCACGCTTCGACCATAGTTACACCGAAGCGCTGTTTTTCACCGAGGCGGCGGCCATCGGTATACCTGGGAATATGGGGATCTCGGGCCCCATATTCCCCAGGACCCCGAGTGCTACCCTTGGTGGATTGTAGTTTACCAGCCGTCGGTTAAATATCTTTGTCATGGGATGTGTAAACAAGCTTCAACAATATGGGTACACTCTGCCTACATTCTCCTTTTTGTTGATGACAGCTAAAAGTAGGAACATGCTTCATATGTTGCGGATTTCTTTGCAAACCAGGCTTGGAGGAACCAAAATGATGTGGTAATCTCGATATGTTATTTTTTTAAGTATATCTCGATATGTTAATTTATCACCTAGCTTATACCTAGAATTGATGTGGTAATCTCGAGATGTTCTCATATTTTTTTTCCAATAATTACAGGTTTAAGCGTATGACTTAACCCTTTGGTTGTAGTTATGCATCCATTCTTACCCGCACAATGTCTCGATTGGGTTATGTTTGGACATGGGCTAATCCAATACCAACAGCACACGGATGGATGGATATCGTGCAAAGGGGTTGTCCGTAAGATTGGAGACCCAGCGACATGTCCAAAGACGGTTAAACGTCGTCGAGACACCATGTCCTCGTAGTTGTGAAGCAAAGGAGGATGTATTAGTGAGAACGTTGGTCTACATTTGGGACATCCGTGTTTTGCGGATCGGTGACCTACACTTCAGCTATTTTTGGCTAGAAGACCGCAACTTGATGAACTTGTAGTGAAGTTGTAGTTATAGTACAACTTGTAGCCTGGATGTGACTTGTTCTAAATTATGCACTTTTAAATTATGCAAGTTCGTATGGATGTGATATATATGTGACTTATTTTAAATTATGCAAGTTTTTAATTAGGCAAGTTTGTATGGATGTGATATATATGTGACTTATTTTAAATTGTGTTTGTATAGGTGGAATGAGAAATCAGAAAAAAAAAAAATTAAGGTCAATTTACCGAGCGCCAATGCGGTGGGTAGAGTGACCATATTCTACCGAGCACCAATAACCGCGCTCGGTAGAGTCGACGGCGAGGCGCCGTCGGCGATGCCGTGACGCTGTAGGGCGTCAACTCCACCGAGGGAGGCTCTTTGCGAGAGATGGCTCGGTGGAGGCGCACTCTACCGAGGGGGCGACATTACCGAGAGCTTTCTTTCTCAGAGAACGGCACTCGGTAGTCTGTAGACTCTACCGAGAGCTCCGCGTAGGGTGCTCGGTACACTCTCGGGCGCTCGGTGGAGGCCACGTGCGGTAGTGCAGGCTATGACTAACAACTTGCACGGTAGGAGTGCGTACTTAAACTTTTAGTGGTTTCTGTCTAAGCCAAGGTATTTAAACATTTAGTGGGTTCCGGCTAGTTAAATCGAAAAATGTATCGTTTGAGTTCAAACTATCCGTCTCGTGCAGCAAAGGTCTAAAACACGCCACACGTACACTAGGTGTCTACGCATGTATGCTTGTATCTAGAAAGGGGCGCACTAGTGCCCGGACATCCGAAACCAGGGTGTGTTCGGACACCCGTGGCAGCCACTGCTAGCCAGCCCACTGGGCCCCGCCCACACCTGCCCCCCGCCCGTACTCTCTAACTAGCAACGGCCTCCACGGGCGTAGGCACGCACCACACGCCCCCGGTCTCCGCCCATACTCGCTAGCTAGCCATGCCAGCCATGAGGGGAGTTCGAGCTAGACCTCGGGCTCTACCATGCAGCAACACATCCGATCTAATTTTGAAACAGCCAGGGACCACGGATGAAACATACACATGAAGGTAGTTGAAACACTTGAAACTTCAATTTGAAACACTAGAAAAACACACCCGATCTACTTTTAAAACAAAGAGAAAACAACAATTGAGACATATGACTGAAACTAGTTGAAACACTTGAAACATCCCTTCTGAAACATCGATGAAACATATCTCTAAAACATATGAAATACTTTCGATCTACTTTTGCAACATACAAATGTTTCGGTTGAGACATCCCTCTAAAACATCCGAACACAAAAAGTGGGCGAGGACCGCTCGCTAACCTGGATGAGCACCTGCGTGCGGCGAGGGCTGCTCCACGTCATGGGCGAAGCGCCTCGGGCGGAGCGGAGGATAGGATTGACGCCACCATGGCGGAGCGGGGAAGGGGCTCCCCGTGGCTCGCCCGGTGGACGAGGAGGTGGCGGTCGCCCGGACCTCGCCGACGCCGCCGCCACCTTACGGGATCTTGTGCGCGTTGCCGCCGCCAAGCAAGAAGGAGGTTAGAGGAGGGGCTCCCGTGGCCATCGGCTGCACCTCCACAAGGGGCTCCCGTGGCTTGCGCTGATGGAAGACGAGGCGGTGGGTGGGACCAAGAAGAACGAGGGCTCTCGTGGGTGGTGGGTGGTCGGGGGCGAGGAGCCAAGGGCGGCGGCATCCCAGTGGTTGGAGTCGGAGCAACATGATAGATAGCGGAGTGAGTGGATAGGAAGGCTTCTCCGTGGTGTCTTGGGGCGCCCGTCCCTCGGCCTACCGTCTGACACAGCCGAACGCCCGGTTCCAACAGTTTTCGATCTAGAGCTAATTGGCTTGTAGTCCAATGGTAGGACGGTCCGGTGGGACGCTACTCACCGAGGGTTCAAATCGATTTCAGACCTTTTCACGGGATTTTCCCAGGATTTACCGGCGTTATGCATTAAGTGGTAGCGGCGTTCCCGTCGACGACGAGGCGCCAATGGTGACTTCGAGAATGTCAGATCTGCGGGTGTTCAGTTCTTCGGAGGTGCTCATAGGGGTAGGGTTTTGCGTATGTGTGTTCATAGGGTGAGTGTGCGTGCGTGTTGTGAGTGTCTGCGTTGTACTGTGTCATTCTCATAAAAAAAAAAACAGTTTCCAATCTAGAAAAGGAGTTATTCTCACTAAAGACAATCGTACGTAGTAAACTGAATTGCAATGGAAGTAAAACGTTGTTGTTTTCTTTATGGAAGCTGTGCTCCTTACTTTTGGCAAGAAGAAGAAGAAGTTGCGCCATCTGCTGCGTGGAGCTTGCATGCAGTTGTTGCGTTACATCTCCATCATCCTCTATTTTAGCAAACCCGCTCACCGCAGAATTTCTAATGATGTGGAATTGCTTTGACACCCATCCGTCGCCATAATTTCCAACCGAAGCGCATACAGTACAGCCACAATTCCAAGTTGCGATGTTTATTCTTAGTGCTGTCCAGACTTGGCTGGGCCTAGCCCGTTGCCTATTGGATCCGCTGGGCGATGGCCCTAGTCGTGATTGGGCCATAGGCCGAGTGCTCGCTCCTTCTCTCACTGCTGGGGTCGCTCGGCGATGGCATTGGCTGGCAGGGTGCCAGGGGCCCAAGTCCTAGAGGCCGGCGAAAGATGACAGCGACCTGCCAGCTGGAGTTGCTTCACGTGCATAGCCATGGAATAAGGAGAGGAGAGTTGTGAGGGGTAGTAGGAACTGGAGTCGGAAGAGCAATGAGATGATAATGGACGGGGCCAAGAGTGTTGCATCTTCTCTTTACCTCCAAAGCTTGGTCTTGGATCAAACCAAGAAAAAGACAAAGCATTTTACTCTCAGAATAATGAAGAAACAGAGGAAGACCAAGCTCACTGGCTACCTGCACTTTATTAAATATTTACCGTCTTCATGACTGGCATTACATCGATCTATTACTTCGGTGCGCATTGGTTAATTATTATACTGAAAAAGAAATAACAGAAAGAGAAGATGACACTGGTTGGAAGTAGATGTGAGCATCTTGCAGGGAATTTCTGGGGCCACGTCCACAATCTTCCTTTGCGTATCTTGTACTGATTAACGACTCTTTCAAATGCAACACTCCCTTGCATTTATAGGAGATACTATATATATACTGATATATCCTCCCTTTGCAGCTATTATTCAATACAGGTGCTTTTTATTTTGCACTGTACGCTACAGACTTTGAAATGCTTTACACAACATAGATGAACTTAGATGAACTTACACTTATCCATCAATTATTTCTTCAGCTGTATGTGCATGAGAAGGTGAGACAAAAGGTCGTTTGTGGAGAGCCAATTTCTGATAGACATCCTGCATTTCTGGCCTGAATTGAGGAGAAGTTTGCAGGCAAGCAAATGCAACCTCAACAAGCAAAGAGATTTCTTTCTTCTCCACCATTGTTGGTAATGACAGGCGTTGGTCCAACATATCTTCTATTGCAAGTTCATGATGCTGTTCCGTGGAATTAATGGACTGTAGCTCTCTAGGGTATCTCCCCATCACAATCTCCAGCGCAACAACACCAAAACTATACACATCACACTTTGTTGTCACTACTGATGTGTAAGAAAGCTCTGCACCAAAATAAAGCAACTAACAACTGTCAAACATAGTGACGAGAACCAAATTGAAATTTTCATATTTGCAAATGGTAACATGGATATATTTTCTATATGCAAGAGAAGCCTAACTGACCACATACCAGGTGCAATATAGCCATATGTTCCTGCTAGTTCGCTCCAGTTGGATGAATCAGGTTTGAGCATCCTTGCTATTCCAAAATCCGAAACATAAGCCTTGAAAGCTTCATCTAGCAAGATGTTGTTGCTAGTTATATCACGATGGATTATCGGTGGGTTGCATTCATGGTGTAAGTAGAAGATAGCTTGAGCCACATCTCTTGCAATCTCAACTCGCTTCTGCCAGTCCAACTCCTTTGCAAGATCCTCGTTTCCAAGATAATATGAAGGTTTCCTCTCTCAATGTAATCATACACTAAAAATTTGTACCTTGGGTGGGAGCAAAATCCATATAGCTTGACGATACTTCTATGCCGTATCTTTGTCAAGCACTTCAATTTCACTAAGGAATCTCTTCGTCACGAATCCCTTCTTGTGTGGGGTGAAGCTTTTTCACCGCAATTGATCTCCCTCCTTGAAGTTGTGCCTTGTAGAGTAGACTGTACGAACCCCCGGATCCAATGATGTACCTATCACTGAAATTTTCTGTTACCCTTGTGATGTCTTCAAACACAAGTTTCCCATCAAAATTCCATACTTGATAGAACATCTCTTGTCTCTGTAACTGCTGTAATTTGTGATCTTTTCCTTTTGCGAAGGATCATAACTAAGACAACAATTGAGAGAATAGTAACTATGCACACTGGGATATAAGTAACAAGGAGCAAGTGGTGAATTCTAGCTTTGTGATATTCCTTCATTGGAGTTGAAGAGCATGCAGGCAGGCCTGAGATATTACCACAGAGACCTTTGTTGTGGAGGAAGTATTTTTGTGATGCATTTTGGAATAAATGTCCGGGGATTGGAAGAGGCCCTTCCAAGTTATTGTATGACACATCAAGTGTTGACAGACTAATCATGCTACCAATGGAGGAAGGAATGCTTCCACTAAACTGATTATGGGAAAGGTTTAGGACCTCCAACATCACCAAGTTTCCGAGTTTTGAAGGTAGCTTGCCTGTGAGTTTATTGTTACTTAGATCCAACATCATTTGTAGTCCTCCCATATTACCAATAGTCGTTGGCAGATGTCCACTCAAATTGTTGTTGTTAACCCTTAAGGATATTAGTTTAGTACAGCTCCCAAGCTCTTGTGGTATTGAGCCGCTCAGCTGATTCGAAGATATATCGAGGTATTGTAAATTTCTCAACTGACCAAATTCAGGTGGTATATGACCTGAAAAGTTTGTTCTCGATAAGTTGAGCGAGTACAAAGGTTGGCAAGATTGCTTAATTCTGTTGGTATACCGCCGGTTATGTTGTTGGCATGTATTGTAAGTAACTCCAGTTTTGAAAGCTTTGAAAGCTCAGGGAGGCAAGCTTCCAGTTATCATGTTTTCTCCCATAGCAAAAATTTGCAAATTGATGTTTGAAGCCCGTGTTTTAGACAAATACCCGAGAAAAGTTGTTTCTATCCAATGATGCATGGACAAGTCGTGGGTATGGCCCAAAATATGAAATATCTCCTGTCATTTTGTTGGAACCAAGGTAAAGAAACTTCAGGCTCCTACATGTGTCAAGGCTTCTAGGAATTGGGCACGTGAACATGTTGTTGCTAACGTCGAACCTTTGAAGGTTCCCACCTTTGCATACATTAGAGGGCAGTTCCACGACAAAGAGTTATTTTGCAATTCAATATCTGTTAAGTATGTCAAATTAGCGAATTCTCGTGGCAAAAGGACCTCGATAGCTTGTTCCAAAAAAAGATATAGGCCTCTTAAGCTTGTGAGGTTGTTGAAAGTTGCTGGAATGGATCCAGAAATGTTGTTTTCATTCAAAGATAAGGTGTCGAGATTCACCAAAGCACCAATCTCTACAGGAATAGATCCGACGAACAGGTTTGTTTGGAGGTTAAGCAAGTTTAGCATAGTAAGGTTCCCCCATGGTCGGGGAATGGGGCCGCTTTAGCAGGTTATGAGACAATTCTAGGTCACTTAGATTGGTAAGCAAACCAATCTCGTGTGGAATGGGCCCCCTGTCAAATTGTTACCATAAAGATAGAGGATGTTTAGTTTGGTCAAGTTGCCAAGGCTTGTAGGTATCGACCGCTTAAAAGTTGGTATGTAGGGACAACAAGTCTTCTAGATCGGGGAGGTTCCCAAGCTCCTTGGGGATTGGCCCGTAGAGCAGGTTTCGTCCGATGGAGAGAGCAACTAGTGTTGTTAGGTTCCCAAGGGATGCAGGGATACGGCCTGTAAGGTTGTTGGAGTAGAATCCTAGCTGGCTAAGGCGTGGCATGTTGCCAAACTCAGTTGGTATGCTTCCATTCAGCCAGTTGGCACCAAGATCAAGGTAGGAGAGCTCTGGTAGAGAGGTGATGGCAAACGGGATCTCTCCACGGAGACTATTGTAGGTGAGGTCAATGTGTGTGAGGAATGGGAGCGCCGAAGTTGAGCTCACCAAGGTAGCCGTCGAGCCCGGCGTTTGGGGGGGAGATCTCGGTCACCACCAGAGGCTCAAGGCGGCCACGGTGCATGGCGGCGCACGACGTCACGCCCGTCCAGTTGCTGCTGCACGGGCTCGTCCCCTCCTGCCATGAGCCCGGCGCTGACGAGTTCCGCAGGGCAGACTTCCACTGGTGGAGGGCCGCTGTCTGGGACCCGAGATGCACGCCTCCATGATGCTGGTGCCTTGCTGCGTCCGCGTGCAGGAAGAGGATGCACCAACGGAGCAACAAGCAGAGTATTAGCTGTATCGTCGCCATATTGTGGTGGTTTTCTTTGCTTCTTTCTTTGGTTATTAACAGCTAGCTTCTGAAGGTGGCATTAATTGGTATTTGGGTCTTGGGGGGTGTGCTGCTGCATGAAGTTGTCAGCTATGGTACCCGTATACAGCCATGCTGGAGAGTATGGGATGTATATATAGTGTTTTTCAGCTATGCTACGTGAATTAGTGGCCAGGTCACCATTTGGAAAAAAAAAGTAGCTAGTCTCACCAATCTGTTACGATTATGTGAAGATGGCCAAACTAGATCTATCTAGAAAGTAATTGACATGTACTCTTCATCACTGCCGGTTCGTAATCTCCTATCAACGTTGATTTTAGTTCCTTGACCTTGACGATAAAAAGTGGGCCGTGATAATCAGTCATTACCCGATTTGATTCATAAAAAATATTAATTTTTCTGTGTTGTACCGTGGTTATTATCGCCAGTTTGTAATACAAACCGTGTGGGTGAAAATAATTTTCACCGCAGACCGTCAGTTGGTGATACGAACTGGTAGCAATAATAGCTAAGACTAAGGAAAAATACTACGGTAATACTATGACTCATACGTCCGATTCTTCCGGACGTCTTTACTAACGATTCGCTACGGTGCCGCGCGTCCTCATCCATTCATTTCTCTCTAGCCTTATCTCCTCGTCACACCGCTCATTCACAAGCCACCACACCGCTCATGCGTCGTTGCTTCCCATCTGCTCGCGCGTGCCCCATGGGTCGAGCATGTGACGCCGTCTCTCTCTCTCTCTCTCTCTCTGGCCAGCGGCAACGCCCTCACCCACCCGGCGCTCTCGTTCCCCACCGTGGCATCCTCCTGTTCCACTCCGACGGCTTCCTTTCCGCCACATTGGTGCCTCTTCACCCACCCGGTGGCTTCTTCCCCACCGCGGTATCCTCCTCCCCAACCTGGTGGTGCCCCTCCCACACACCGGCATCCTCGTCCCCATCCCGCCGGTGCCCCTCCCCGCACACCTGCGGCCCCTCTCCCACGGGAGCTCCCAATGGGTACAGATCTGGAGGCCATGGCGCTCCATGTGCTAGGAGATCTCTCCCCCCACCCTATGTTGTAATTGTATGTATCAGTTGTTTTAAAAGGTTCAGAGGTATGTTGCAGTAGAAGCATATAGATGTTATAAAGTAGATTGGGGATGTTGCACATGTTGTAATTGCAATAACATGTTTCGAGGGTCTCAAATGTTTCGAGAGATGGGCGTTGCTACAGTACAAACTTTACCTCCAAGGAGGTAAGATCTCAAATCAATCTCAACCATTGATTTTATGTTTCATTGTGTTTTTTGGGCGCATATTTGCATCTCAAAGTTGCATATGTGTTCACACATTTATTGCATATGTTTAATTTTGATTTTTGCATATTGTTGCAATGGTTTCAAGTGAATTTCAGGTCCGTTTGTCAAGTGTTTTAGAAGCATGTTTCAAGTGTTTCATTTGCCTTCGAGACGAATGTTTCAATTTTTACATCCTAATGTTTTGAAGTAGATCAGAGGTGTTCGTGATATGTTGTAATGGCGCCGGTGGCTGACGGACAACGGCTTGTCGTAGGGCTTCAGCTCCTACCTCGTGCAGCGCATCTCACCCTCTCCGACCCCTCCCTCCCTAGTCCCTTCCCTTCCCTTCCCTTCCCTTCAGTTTGCTTCTCTCCATCTCGCCGCAATAGTTTGAGCTCGTCCTCAATATGGAGATCGGCGGCATTGCAGCAAGATGGGACACGGGGGGGGCATGGTATGAGACGCAGGCGCCGGCGTGGGAGGGACGCTGGTGGGGCATGCTGGTGCGGGATGGACGCGGGGCGAAGCCCATCTTCGTATTTGATGTGGGATGGATGCGCAGGAGCGTGGACGTCCGGGCGCTAATTCGGCCGAAAAATACAAAGACCGCTGAGCGAGACCAAAAACAACGAGATCGAATTACCCGAATTTTTCGATTGTCGATTCCCGGCTAGATTGGGCGGAATAGACACCCAATTGGCGATCGTCGGGAGGAGGAAGAGGGAGGGGAGGCGCACGAGGCCGCGCCGGGCGGCTGGAGGGCGCTGGGCGCCCGGCGGCTGGGGCGGGGGCGTGGGGGCGGCGGTGGCGCAGGCAGGCAGTGGGGCAGGGGGGGGGGGGCGGCGCGTGGAGAGGAAGGAGAGGAGATTGGGATAAATTTTCTTTATTTGCTTGTTGCCCGAAAGATTACAGACCCCTTTACTTTTATAGCCCGGCTAGTGGGACTTGTATCTCAAGCAATCTCTCTAAAGGTTTCCTTATAGATTGGAATACCTTTTACAAGCATATCCTATTTATTTATTTCCTAATAAGGGTCTCCCTTATAGATGAGATATCCCCTTGCACAAAAAAACGCCTAAAGATAATCCTAGATATTTTCCTCCTTTATTTCGAATTAATTGCCGAAGAATCCGCGGAAAGGAGGGGACGGCAGCCTGAGGGCGAGGCGCGCGAGCCCAGGGGGGTGGCGCCGGCGCTCCGCTGGCTGTCAGCCTGTCCCGCTGGGCCCTATTTCCTGGGTCATGAATCGATCCTTGGGTATTTGTTCGGTTCCAGATTACCAAAAGGACGGAAATGTTGTTGATGTCATCGGCCTCTACTGTCAGATACCCGAAGAAGCCAATATTTTGTCCAACCTCAAGTCTGCACAAGCATGACTGCATGAGCTAAGTACGTACCGAAGTGTGAACTCTGAAAACATGTATCCGTCTCTTTTGTGGAATCCTATGTCATACATTATGAAATCTAGGATTGGAGGGCTAACTCCCACTAATCAATTCTCTGAGTAAGAGGCAAACCGGAGGATTGTTTTTAAAAGTTCAAGGTGAATATGTCCTCACAATCCATTATGACTTGTTCTGTGGTTTCTCACTGAAAACGCCCAAACCAAATAGGGGATATTAATTCTCCTTTCAACTACTGCTCCTCTTATTTTCTCCACGAAGTCAAAACTGTCAACTTAATTCTCTCCACTTTCACCACTAATTTAGTAATTTCATTGTCTTTTTCGCATGTAATTAATTACCAATAGCACCGTCCTAGTCCAGATACACTATCATATCATGATCCCAGATACACTATCATACACTATCATATCATGATCCTAAAACCTACTCCCGGCCTCTGTACTCGTAAAGGTTGATATTTTGGAGAAGGTTTGGATCAAACATTGGAAATATAAAACTTTTAAGTTGTTGAGTTTATAAATATGAAAACTATATGAACAGATTTATCTTGAAAAATACTTTTATAAAAGTATACATATATCACTTTTTCATAAATATTTTTATAAAAATAAGAGATTAAAATTGTATTTTGGAGATCATGTCCCTGTCCTAAACGACATCTTTTATGAGTACGGAGGGAGTATAAGTTTTTTGTTCCTTTACCTATTTGTTTATTTCCGTATATCCCACTTTAGGCCGGACATCCACCCATTCAGTCATAATGGGCTGACGTGTGTTGCCCGATTCATTAATGGCTTCCGCCTGGTCAATTGGTCGTCCACAACCATGCCACGTTACTGGCTAGCATTCTGATTTGGCCGTCCAGATCGTCCTTGTGTATATGCTCCTCATCACTAATCATGACGCATGCTTGCTATATATAACAACAGAGTTGGGTGATTCGGTGAATCATTCACCGGAGGTTGATCATGAGTCGTCCACAATACGTTGACAGACTCTGAGCACTGACTGTGACTGCTGACGACGACTGCAATGGGGGAGAGCTTTACCTTTACCCAATGGATTAGACTTGATTGGTCAGTCATCAGGACGATATATATTTGGAAACTCCAGATGATAAACGACTTGACCATCTTGCATGAATATGAAGTCTTGACAACATGGATTTTACCCAATTCGCACGAGGACCGCCGAGCGGCTGTGGCGCTACGACAACTCGGTCGACGCGGTGGCGCGCTGGGTGTCCGCGAGGACCGCTGAGCCGCGGATGCTGGCTCGAAGCCGGGCGAGGCCGTGGTGGCGCCCGACGAAGTCACGCCGTCGCCGAGCCGCCCGTCCATCCGCCCCCTCCCTTTTTTCCCGGTCGAGGCGCCAGCGCCGAGGGCGCGCCATCATCCTCATGGAGGAGAGGTAGCATGCGCAACCACTATTCCCGTGCGGGAGATGGCCGTGGGGAGGATCTGAGCCGAAGGCCCCGGGGACGTGGTCACGTGGATCCACATGCGGCGGTGAATGTAGCGGTGGTTGTTACCACCATAGAGCCGCCTGTGAGGGCGCGACCCTCATCCTCATCGGAGGAGAGGTAGCCGAATGAAGGGGCGAAGATTACCTTGATCCGATTGATCACCAAGATGAATGATCTAACTAACTGAGCTATTCTCTGTGGAGAATGTGAAGAGCTATCGTGGTTGATAACGTGTTGTGAGTAGAATTGTGAGTAAAAGTGAATGACACAGAATGTAGGCAAATGAACTCGTCATCTTTATTGATTGATCACGGGGTTACATATATAGGGAGGAGAGAAGGAAACTTCACCGTCAAGTCACCATAACCTCATGCACACGTTATGTGGCTGTGGGAGCTTCCCGTGCGTGCAGTCATGCGGGGAGGAACTCCTATGCGGTTGTGCCTTGACTAATAAGGAACCACATGCGGTGGTTAGGATGAGTGCATGCAGTCATGCGGGGAGGAACTCCTATGCAGTTGTGCCTTTGACTAATAAGGAACCACATGTGGTGGTTAGGATGAGATCATCCTGTACAATATATTCATAACAGTTTTCTTTGCTTCTTTGGTTATTAACAGGTAGCTTCTGAAGGTGGCATTAATTGGTATTTGTGTCTTAGGTGTGCTGCTGCTTGAAATATATAGTGTCGTTTGTAAGCTAAGCTTCGTGTAGTGGCCAGGTCATCAATTAGAAAAAGTACCTTGTCCCAATCTGATTACGTGAAAATGGCCAAACTCGAACCATCTAGAAAGAAATCCAAAAAAAAAAGTTGTCACCTTAATTGTCTCTGTTAACTTTCGCGACACTAATTTCCTTGTCTTTTCGCATGTAATCACCAATTTGGAATTTCTAATGCATGCCTCCAGATACACTATCGTAGCATGATCCAATTTGTTTATTTCTAAATATGCCATTTCCGTTACGCTTTAGGGCGGACATCCACCCAGTCATTACTAATGGTCTGACGTGTGTTGCCCAATTCGTTAATGGGCCAGTTTGGCCGTCCACATCATCTCTCATGCGTGCTCCTCAGTCCTCATCACCAGTCATGACGCATGCACGCAGCCCAGGGTGGTGATTCGGTGAATCATTCACCGGAGACTTAGTGTCGTCCACAAAACGTTGACAGACTCGGAGCACTGACTGGCGACAACTGCAATGGAGAGAGCTTTACCTTTACTCAATGGATTACACATGATTGGTCAGTCATCGGCAGGATATTTGGAAACTCCAGATGATAAACGACTTGACCATCTTGCATGAATATGAAGTCTTGAGAACATGGATTTTACCCAATTCGGTCCTACTAGCTAAGGAAAACACTAATACTACTATTTATTATTACACCATTTAGTTGAAACACATTTAGATTTTGCACTCTCTCCATCCCAAATTATAAGTCGTTTTAAGATTTTGCACTCTCTCCATCCCAAATTATAAGTCGTTTTAACTTTCTTTGGTACAACCAATTTGATACACCCACCGTACTCTCGTAAAGGAAGTCGTTTTGAATAAGGTCTAGGTCAAACATTGGAAATATAAATCATCAATTACTTTAAATTGTTGAGTTTGTAAATGTGAAAATTATATGAATATATTTGTCTTGAAAAACTACTTTTATAAAACTATACATATATCACTTTTCCATAAATATTATTATAATAATAAGAGGTTAAAGTTGTGTTTTGAAGACTGTGTCTTAAATGACATAGCAGCTTGCATCCAAGCATACTAGAGTATGTTGTTTTGAGCTACTCGGCTCTTCCATAACCGTATGAGAGGAAGAGTGCACCTGCGGCCGGGCTATGACTAGCGGGAATACACGACTGGTGTGTATAACAGAAACTCCAGCAAACCCTCTTTTCCTTAAAACCATCTATTAATTGAGACTAGTGCTATAAGGCCACTCTCAATGAAGTTTCATAAGGTGTGTCATGCACATTTTAATAGGGTGTCATGTCAGCACAGTTGAACTTTTTGCATGAAACGAGCAGGGCAGAGAAGAGATTCATTTCATCCCCGCGACACTTTTTGGGTGACGTTGCCAAGTCCAAGGAACCGGTGCGAAACTTGCATTGAGGGGGATCGATCGTTTCATGCGCGACTTCTCCGTCGTCTTCAGCGCGCGCGTACACTCCCCCGCCTCGTGCCGCTGCGAGCAGAGCGAAGCCGTATCCGAGGCGGCCGCGACTCCGCCGACCATCATCGCAGCGGTCGAGGATGCTACGTTTGCCACGGCCGCGACTCGGCGGGCGGACGCGGCCGCGGCGCGGCGCTGGATGAGCTTAGGCGCGGGTTCCACCGGCTGTCACTAGTAACGAAATCTTTTTGCGTGGCGGGCTTATTTGGTTTTGCGTGGCGGGCACAGCCGCCCGTCACCGAGAGTGGCGGGCAGCTTAACGTGCCCGCCACGGATAATCTCATTATGCGTGGTGTTGACGTTTCTTAACGTCGCAGAAGAATCCGCAAGCGTACGTAATTGTCGTTGTAGCTTTCACCCGGAAATATTCAGGTATCGTATTTTCCACTGAGTGGAACGGAGGTACTCTCTCCTAACTAGTTCGCCCAAGGACACACAAGGCCAAAGATGGGAGGATTATCGAGAAGGGTCCCTACACCTTTAGAGTCTATGGTTAGCCGTCTCTCGAGTTACTTGTTCACTTCGGGCACCGGCCAACGCCCAACCGGGCAGCTTCCCGGCAATTAGCTCACGTCACGGCCCGAGCGTGGGGGATTTCAAGGGGACGGTCAAGGCTTGTCACGACCCAGCCGCCTACCCCCACAACCGTGGGATGCCGCCAAAAGATAGAAAACCGCTAGCCCAAACACCACGTCTAACGCTAGTGATTATCACTCTAGTGTTTGCCGGGTTCCCCGGTCAAAGGGTTCCACCACTAGAGTCGACCGAAGGTACAGCTATCGATCCGCAAACAAGTAGATAAATCGTGGATAAACAAAAGACAATAAAGATTATCGAACCGTTGAAGCTTACTTAGCCAAGATCCCGTGAAGGAGCCAAGTCTGAATCCACCGAGGTACAAGGTTGGGGAGACACCGACAAGTCGGCGCTTCCCCGCTCTCGCCCCTTCACATCTCTCCTCCGCCGATCTCTCTACTACTTAGGTAGGGCCTAGACCCATTGGAGTGAGGTAGAAGAGTAGAGGGAGAGTCCTCTTAGAGGAGAGGGAGAGACTCTTCCTTGGAATGGTGTGTGTTGAGAGAGGAAGAGAGGGGGACTACTTATACACTTGGAGGAGGGGCCTAAGTGCTAATTTACACCAAAACCGACCTGGTAAACCTTCCTAATTAGACCAAACCGACCATCCCACGTCGGTAACCCCCATAAGGCAGGTTCATGAACCGCCTCCCGAGGTCGGGGCGAAACCGCCTCGGGGAGGGTGCGGCGCCGCGGTGTGAGGTGGTGCGCGCACCCCTGGCCTCGGCTTGGCCTCGGGTCTTGGTGGGTTGGCTTCCTTCGTCTTGAAAAGTTGTGGGCGGGCTTGGCTCGCCCAATTTTGATGTTTTGGGTCGATTTGCTCCTCGGGCTTGTGTTTTGCAATAATGCGCTTCCCCGGATGGCGTATTTTGGTCGTATTTCCACCTGTATTTATTATAAATCTGCAAAATAAAATACTAGACACTACAAGTGGAATTTTATTAGTGATAAATGTATATGAGTATAGAAAGGTATAGTTTTACTCCCTTTATGGTAGTAAGTTGACGGGAAAAATATGTCGTTAGTGACCGTCAACACGTGGCGGGCGGCTTAATGTATTTACCGTGGCGGGCGAGTTATGTTGCCCCCGCCACGCGGCTTAATTAGTCCCCCGGGGACTGATTGTTAATCAGCCCCGATCACCACCGCTAGTCTACAGCCCCGAGCCTCGCTACGTAGACCCATTTGGGCCGCCGGCCACGTGCCTCGATTTTTCTTTTCCATCGGTGCCTGTTCCGCCTTCATTTGCCATTTTTTTTTGGTTTTGTCCTTTTTTACTTTCATGATTTTTTTTTTTTTGTTTGACACGTGGGATATCTATAATCGGGATATCCCCAAACCCGAGCAATAATATCTGAAGCAAATGAGCTCTTGGGGCGGGAACCAGTTTCCGCCCCGCTTGAGCTCTCAACGCGAGCTCCCTGCGCGAGCTCTTTGTGCGAGCTCTGAGTCCGAGCTCGGATACGACTCGCGACCTCGCAAGCCAGCGGGCATCTTTCCGATTCACTTGAGCTCTTAGTGCGAGCTCTTTTACGCGAGCTCGCCCAAGCTCGAGCACGAGCTCTTGTCGGGCTCTCGAGCTCATGAGACGAAAGACACCACTCCGCCTCGCCCGAGGCCCGGAGCGAGCTCATCCTGCTCGGCTCTCGAGCTCACAAGAGCAATCAGCGTTTCTCCGCCCGTGACGAGCTCTACGGCCATACCGACAAAGCTAAACCGAAAGGCTATCTTGAGGTCATGTCTCGCGAGGCGACAGATAGGCATAATCGAGTATGGCTGCTGCCCGCCGCAGCCTATGCTCAAGGGTGGATATCGCCACGAAGAATCTAATCTTCGCACTGGTCACACACGCAACGGTCAAGCACTACAGACAAAATAATAGGATACTCTAGGTGCCCGAGCTCTACTAATGAGCTCTCGTCCACATATTTCTCGAGACACGCGGGGCCCCCGAGACCAGACAAAGATCGCCACACCGGGCAGCGGCACAAAGGCGTGCCCGACGGCCGATGGGATGTCTCTCGTTGTGATGCGACGAGGGTGTAAGAAAGCACATCGAACATCATTATGAGATCTCCGAGCTCGAGCTCGGGTCTCGGTCAGCCATAGACTACAAGATCTGCGGCGTCAGGCCTCGATGCCACGCCAGTAAGTAGGCCGGCAAACTACGAGCACGCGCGCCTGGTGACCCAGCGTGCCCTACCACATCGACGTTCATGCGTTTCACCCCTTCTTTTATATTCTCACATCTTTGGTCCTCCTCCCGGTGGCACCCATGTATCCCCCCTTATGACTATAAAAGTGGTCCTTTGGCCATCGGGAGAAGGCAAGCAACCAGCTCACAACACACCCACTCTCGACAACATCTACAATATTGGCACTTGCCTCAATCGAGAGACTTCGGGACCCCTCCCCCCTCTCGACCAGCTTGTACTCGCCCGGCACGAGCCTTTGAGCTCGGATAGTGACCCCAACTGGACTAGGGAGCTAGATTTGCCCCGAACCAGTATAAACCCTATGTCATTGTCTCTTGAGTTAGGCCATCGTTGCACACATTAGCCAGTCGATTACTGTGACCGTGGTATTAGACCACGACAGTTGGCACGCCAGGTAGGGGCAGCGCTAGTGTGACGATCACCACTTCGATGGCTCCCTCCACCACTTCACCGGCGTCCGACGCACCACTGGCGCTTCGGGATGTTGTCCTTCGCCGGCACCAGCTCCGAGGGATCCCTCGTCGGGGCCACCTTCCCTCGGCCGGTACGGGCCGCAGCACCGCAGCTGATCCATGACATGGCCGACTTCGTGTTGGCTCGCTCCCGCCGGGATTCGACTTCCGTGCCGGCGAGTCCTGTTGATTCAGCGGGCCTGCGGATGTTGACGGTAACCAACCGCAATTTAAACACCGTCAACATGACACCAAAACAACCTCCCTAGAAATAGGGATTTCAACTAACATATTCCAAAGTTTTGGTGTTTATTTGGACTTGCAGGTACCAACTCAAGAATGATCACTTTGGGCCAAAAATACAAAAAAAAGAAATAAAATCAATAAATAGAAAAAGGCCCAAAGAAGCAAATGGCAAGCCCAAACAAGAATCGGGACAAAACGTCAAAACCAGGCCGGGCCAAGACCACCACACAACTTTTCACAGCAAGGAGGCCCAGCCTGCCGAAACCCGAGCCAGGCCGACCCGGGCAGGGTGCGCGCGCACCACCTAGTGCGGCCGCACCATGGCTGAGGCGGTTCGGGCCCAGCTTCGGAGAGGCGGTTTGTTACCTTCAAAAGCGCGATGAAACCGACGTTGGATGGTCGGTTTGGCGCATATGGAAGGGTTTTCCTAGGGACGGTTTGGGTGTTTTTAGCACTTAGGCCCCTCCCCTTGTGTATAAATAGCTCCCTCCTTCACCTCTCTACACAACAATTCCAAGGAGAAACCAGTCCACTTGTGCAAGAGAGTAGAATTAGTTCTTCTTCTTCTACTTCTTCTATATCTTCTTCTAAATTCTAGAGAGTGAGAGAGGGAAAAGCTAGAAAGAAGCTTTGTTCTTTCTACCGAGGAGTTGCCGGTTCGCCCCTCGGTGTTCCTAGCAGTTCCTAGGAGGGGAGTGCCGGGACTTGTCGGTACTCCGCCCGGCTTGTACCTCGCAAGCTACTTACACTTTGGTGAGGAGTCTTGTGATTATCTTGCAGCTACTACTTAATTTCCTTCGTATATTTCTTAGCTGTTGTAGACTTTTGGGATTGGTAGATTGTCTCGTTAAGAGCGTTAGTTCTTGGTGAAGGAACTCTTTTGACCGGGGAACCTTGGCCAACATCAAGAACTGTGACCAATAGTGCAAACGTGGTGTTTGGACTAGCGTTCACCTACCTTTTGCGGTGCATCCACGGTTGAGGGGTAGGCGGCTTGGTCGTGACAAGCCTTGTTCGTCCCCTTGAAATCCCCCCCACGTTCGGGCTGTGTCGTAGAGCTAATTGCCGGACACGTCCTTTGGGCGTGGGCCGGTGCCCGAAGTGAGTAAACAAATGACTTTAGGAATCACCGCACGGAAAACTTAGCCTATAGATACCTCGCTACTCTTAGAAAACAAACCCTTGCCTTAGGTTGACACAGACTGAAACTGCCTGCCGCGCGACCGTCCTTGTGTAAAAAATACGATACCCAGCGCTACCACCGGGTGAAGTGCTACAACGGTATTTCCGTGCGCTTGCGGATTTCTCGTGTGCGTAAGAAACACCAACAAGCATTTCGGCGCCGTTGCCGGGGACGGTTGTCGTAGTTATATCTCGAGCCTAGTCGACTTTGTGATGGTAGTATCCTTTTAAACAAAAATACCAAAAAGAGTCCCCGTTACTCATGGAGCAACCTACCCTACAAATCCCGTCCGCTCCTAAGGGCGAGCTCGTAGAACC
Organism: Hyparrhenia diplandra; assembly: GCA_015847255.1. Taxonomy (NCBI): domain Eukaryota; kingdom Viridiplantae; phylum Streptophyta; class Magnoliopsida; order Poales; family Poaceae; genus Hyparrhenia; species Hyparrhenia diplandra. The sequence goes on from JADLZK010010976.1 coordinate 110,321, forward strand.
ACGCCCATCTGCGGAAGCCAATCATAGCTTCAGTATGAGCTCCGCCCCGGCTTTATAGCCATGGTTCGAGGCCGAGCCTTTTCGGGCTCGGAATATGAAAACCCCTATCATCACTTACGGGAGTTTGAGCAGCTCGTGGCTGCGACAATTGCAGGCATGACACACGACACGCCGAGGTGGAAGTTGTTTCCGTTCTCTCTCACCGAGAGGGCGACTCAATGGTACGCCCATAGCGTAGGGTTGGTAAACGAGAATGGGAAGAACTGCGAAAATGCATTCTCGGTAGCGTTCTACCCTATATCTAGAATCGCGCCCCGCGACACGAGATACTCAACTTCCAACAAATAGAGGGTGAAACCTTAGGTGCAGCCGGGATCGGTTTACCACGCTTACACGATCCGGCCTGCACTGCCCATACGAAACCACGTGCTTTTACAAACATTGCTATTAGGATTGGACAGGGCAACCGCCCTACCGCTTGATTTAGTTAGCCGGAGGGTCATTCGCAGACACAAAAACCACAGCGGAAGGAGAAGCTCTCCTAAACCAAGATTCTTGAGAATACTCCTCCGCTAGAACCCATCCGAGTAGAACCCAAGCGTAAAACAAGAGGAAGTCTCTTCGCTTAACGCTGAACCCGTCAAACCTATAGAGAGACCCTCGCCCGAACCAGTAACGCAAGGAGACCGCATGTACGGATCTCCCGCTCTTCGAGGTTGACTTTTATCGACCAATTCGGTGACACCTCGAATTACGAACAATGGAAGAAACCACCTGTCCCAGTTGGCCCTAAACCACCCCTGGACGAACTCTTTCTCCAGGAGTCTATTAAGGAGCTAACAGCTATAATGAGCACGGAATGGTTGCGAGAGGAAGGACCTTCTTTCAAGAAATTCGAATAAGTGGCCCTCTACACCAATCTATTGCAGATATCGAGGGAAACATGGTGGAAGTCATGTATAACCCCTCTTTGTGGGGATAAACTTAATGTCCAAAACCTTTGCACAAGCTTGTGACGAGGGGAGCTGTTAGGACCCCCACAAAGACGCGGACCTTGCGCATAGCACCACATTACCACCATTGAAAGCCGCGAGGTTATACATGAGCAAATCTTCCAACACAAGGATGTCAAGTTGTCTCTCGGATTTTCATATTTTTGATATCCAAGACTTCGACATCCTCGATCGGGCATCCCTTGGAGAAGATTCTTGATCTATCAACATCCGGGATTTAGATGTCAAAATCGGGAAGAAAAAGTTTTTTCTATCCCAGTTACTCGAGCTAAAACTTCGGTAACAGAACCCTTCCTTGAGTATGACATGCCCGAGGAGGTCATGGGAGTTATGCTATATGAGAACCCGAAACAGACCTAGAAAAGACGCCCAATTCTTCATTGAAGAAGAGGACGATTCGTGGGAACTCATAGAACTTTCCAAAGAGGAAGAGCTGACTCGGCCTCCGGTTGAGCTTAAACCCCTACCCCCGTGCCTACGCTATGTCTTCCTAAATGGCGATTCACAAGCTCCTCGCCATCATAAGCAATAAGCTTAGTGACCGTGAAACTACCCAGCTAATAGCCGTTTTAGAGAAACACAGATCGGTCTTCGGATATTCCCTTCAAGATCTGAAAGGGGTAAGCCCGACACTATGCACACATCGCATTCCTATTGACCCTGACAGTACCCCATCATGCGCCCAGGCGTAGGCCCAATAATGCGATGCGTGAAGTCGTGAAGAAGGAAGTTCTCAAGCTTCTTCACGCGTAGGGATTATTTATCCCGCCTTCGTTGCATTTCTTAAGCGCAATCACTAGAAACAAGGTTTAGAACCCATCTCTAATAACGGCGCCAGAAATGCGCCGTTGACATTCCTAAGTGAAACCACCGTGTCGGTGATAACACTAGGCACATCAACGGTGGTAGATCTTGCCTAAGAAGATATTCATCCATAAGCGCACGGATCTATCATTGTAGCATTTCACCCGGAAGTATTCAGGGGTATCGTTATTTATATTTTCCCCAAAGGAAGGCATGGTGGAAAAGGATCTAATAGAGACATGAATAGGATAACATGACTATGTAATGGACCAATGCTCATAACAGGGATATAAAGGAACGGTAAAGGGATAACTTGACACACTCACGTAAGCCAAACTCAAGGATAAAGATAAATAAGGAATAAAGAAATACCTAAGTGGAGCATACAGATTCTAGTCATGGGCTGTGCATAGAACCGGTTGATAGTTAGGGCAACACGCATGAGCGAGGAGGTCGGAGCTGAGAATGAAATGGACGGGGAGACCTCTCCGAGCATCCGCCCTAATGGAAGGCATTTACGAACTCCTATAGCACACACCTAACGTGGGGGATTTCAAGGGACGGTCAAGGCTTGTCACGACCAAGCCGCCTACCCCCTCAACCGTGGCATGCACTCATATTCGAAGGATACGGCATCCGGACACCACGTCCGCATACTAGGACACTACTCATGTCCCCATGGCCCCCACCCTACGGATGGACGGAATAGGACACGAGCAAGCCCCGAAGGACACAACGAACCGCCATACAGCACAATCCCGACACTACCCAATTATATTGCATGAATGGTTTAAGCATAAAGTTCTATATGACGATATCACAACATAGAAACTATAGACTAGTTCATGTGTCATGATCATGTCAAGAACAACATGTTAGATCATAGGATAAATCACGAGGTATAGAAATAACATGAAGACTCTAATCCTAATGCACAACCAAGATAAGATAAGAACAAGGCTTTGGAAGAATACCATAGAAAGATTTATTCCGGAATCCATCTTCCAAGGAGCCAAGCCCTCCTTGGTAGCTTTTTGCCTCGCTCCACATCCTAAACTACTAATCCTACTAAGAAGAGGAAGAAGAAGAAGTAGAGAAGAAGAAGAAGAAGAAAGGGAGGAGAAGAAGAAGAAGAAGAAGAAGAAGAAGAAGAAGAAGAAGAAGAAAGGGAGAAGAAGAAGAAGAAGAAGAAGAAGAAGAAGAGAGAGGCTACATTGTGAGGTGTGTGTTACAAGTGAGGGAGTGCCCATCTATTTATAGGACCTTCACCATGGGATCCTATCTTGGCTAAGCCATTTGGTACTAATCCTGCACCGTCTTACGGGGCAAGCAAACACCGCCTCCGGACTTTTCAGGTCGAGATGGGCCACGGGGGACGAAGATGGGCCGTTTTTTGGCCTCCGCGAGGGTGCGGGCGCACCCTAAGGTGCGTGCGCACCAATATGGTCACTGTTTGGGCTGAAACTTTGCATGAGCACGTGGGCCTCGGAGTTAGCTTTCGTTTCGAGTATTCGTTCGCTGAAATCCGATTTCATATGAGAAAGTTATGCCCAAAATATTGAACCCATGTCCTACGGCCCGTTTATCATTTCATGTTGGATTCGGCCCTCGACTTCTTGGGCTTGTGTTTGGATATTGATATTTTATGGGCTTTTCTCCTCTCTTCTCCTTGCTTTGCTTATGTCCATTTAGGGCCTTGTTATCTTTCATTTGCTTTTGGCCCAATTCTACGTGTTTGGTCAATTTCTCCCTTGGGCTTGATGTTCTTTAGGAATGCGCTTTGCAGGGAGGCGCCTTTTGGTACATTTTCCACTTGTTTCTTATATAAATCTGTACAATAATAATTTGGACACTACAAGTGGAAATATGTCAATAATAAAAATGTATATGTGTGTAGTAAGGTATAGTTTCACCCCTTATTGGTAGAATGTTGCGTTAAAAAAATATGTCGTTGGTGACCAGTCAACAAACTCCCCAAGCTTACCCCTTTGCACGTCCTCGAGCAAAGATAAGTACTTGGTTGTTGATCAGAAGTTGCTACTATGCCGATTATGTTTCACAAGTGCCAGGGGTTATAATAAGATTTTCTACTAGAGTTTGAATAAAATGGCATGCCTTTGCTCACCATTTATTACCTTTCATCGTAAGCGGGGCTTTTTAGCTTTTCTCAAAGCCTTGGGCGGTTTGCGGATAGAACGGTTACAAATGTAAATACTTTTCATTCATCCTTTTGATCAACTTTCTTATCCGGGGTTTATTTATTTAAGTTCTATTTTATTTTATTTTTTTTTTCGAGAAAGTATGGGCTTTGTTATATATATATATATATATATATTTTTTTAGAGAGGTGGGCTCTGCTCGCCCTAGACTTTTGTCTTTTATTTCCTCTCTTTTTTTTTTTTTTTGTTCTTTTTTTTTTTTTTTTTTTTTTGGAGATGTGGGCTCTACTCGCCCTCGGACACATGTCCATTTTTCATCTCTTTTTCTTTTTTTTTTTTAGCATAGCCCATATCATTTCTCTTTTCTTTTCAAATTAGATTCCGGATGTCAAGTTTCTCTTTTGGGACGAAATCGTAGCAAATCCATTTGTACCATATCATACTTGGCAACAACTTAGACTAGATAGAGCCTATGCAACCCACATGAATTTTTTTTTTTTTTTTTTTCGGATGAGTTTTTAGACTTAGCCACTAAACCCAAACTTTAGAGAAATTCGAATTATAAACTAGGCAGCGCAAAACATAAAACAGAGCAACTATTCATCATTTCAACGGGGGTAGAACTAAACATTTCTACAACACATATATATGGAGTGGAATAAATCTCCTCTCTCTCTTTCTTCTTCCCCCTTTTTTTTTTTTTTTATTCTCATACCTCATCATTCATATAAGATAAGAAAATAACCGAATGGAATGTGAGATACGAGTTACCTTTGTGGGAGTCCTCCCCAAGCTAGCGTCGACTTACCTTCGGTTCATGAATATTGCTAGCTTTGTGCACGCCATGATTTGATCTTGATTAACGTCTTACATTTTAGCGTGCCAAAAGACTCCCCAAGCTTGTCTTGTGATGAACTTGGAAGAACGGGACAACCATTCTTGGGGTTTCAAAGGTTTTATTTATTCATTTTCATTTTCATTTTTTGGGTTCACGACAAGATCTGTTCTCCATTGTCATCTCTAGGACACCCTCTTGAATTTGATAATTTCCTACGAGGGGTTAGTCGATATGGCCGACCAAAATTTACACTAGTAGTTTTGTTTCAATAATCAAACTTCGACTCCATGTCTAATCTGATTAAGGTAGACTTTTTTTTTTTTTGACCTAAAAGCGCCATGCTCAATTCAAAAAGTCTATGGAAGTAGGATCATCGGCTAAATGATCATAACTTCCAAAACCGCAAATATCTTGGCATAGAAAATGGAAGCATGAATTGAAACAAGATTCATCCAATGGAGATAAAAAGGCATTGTAAAAGGCGAACAAAAATGATTATGTATTTTTTTTTTATATATATATATACTAAAAATTTATTCAGAAAAAATATATTTTATTTAGGAAAATATTTTTCTTAGTTTTTTCATAGAAGAATTTATTTTATTTATAAAGATTTTTATTTTAGTTTTTTTCTTTCAAAAATATTTACTTATAGATTTTTGTGTAGTAAATATTTTTGTTTATTTTAATAATAAAATATTTTTATAAAAACTTTTTTTTTTTTTTGCATGGTAGCGAAAAAGGATGAGAGTGAAAAGTTCACATTACCATGTTTTTGGTCCTCCCCAAGCTAGCTCAAAGCCCATTGGATGGGGTTTTACCCCGTGCGGTTGGCTTTTTCTGCATGGTTGGTTAGTATATGGTAGATTCGGCGAGTGGACTTACCATCCTTTGCGATTACCAAATTTTAAAACATATGCGGGGAAGGAGCAAAAAGCGACTTGTGTTGTTGTTGTTGTTGTTTGTTTGTTTTTTTTTTTTCATTTTTTTTTTAATTGAAAGTTTTATTTTTTTAAGGGAGGACGAAAAACTTCACCAAACTTTTCACACTCAAACAAGGCTAAGATAAAAATGCAATGCAGGTCTAGCCTTGACTTATCTCCATCATGAAATAATTTTTTTTTTATGGAGATAAGTATGAGTAAAAAAAATTGGTGAATTATTACCTTTGCATACGAGTGTGTGTGTGTACCAGCCGCACATGAAGGCAAAAGTACGTTGAAGTTTTGCGGTGGTAGCTTGATGATCTATCTCTCGGGCGGGCCACAAGGCTTAGGTGATACACACATGTAGTGTATATGGACCATGGGCCTTAGTGGTCACAAAGGTGTAAATGAGGATGTTCCTCCTTTCCTTTACTTTTTTTTTTTTTTTTTTTTTTTTTTTTTTTTTCTCTCTCTCTCTCTCTCTTTTTTTTATATATAGGACCTTTGCGTGCTGAGTTTACTTGACCGGCAGCTTGAGGATAGAGTTGAGAATTGCTGCGTCGGTGGCATGATGATCTTGGTTTGGTTATGACTTCTGGCTAGGGGAGGGAGGGAGGCATACCAAACTCACTTCAGTGGGCGACAAGGCTTACACAAAGAATGTGCATGATTCATAAGCCTTGGCGCTGCGACAAAGTCCTTGGGAGAGAAGGATCCCTTCTTGCTTATATGGAAGCAATCTTTGGGCGGAGTCGAGGTGCCTTCATCATTTTTTTTTTTTTATTTTGGCCATGTGGGCCCAACCTGCTCCTCTCTCCTCTTATTATATTTTTTTTTCTTCTCTTTTTTTTTTTCAACAATCATTTTTTTTCTTTTTTTTTTTTTGATAACACCTTCTCTTTTTTTTTTCTATATATATCTCTTTTTTTTTTTTCAACTCCTTTTTTTTTTTTCTTTTCTTTTTTTAGCAAGGGGGAGGCTAATCTCTTATTCTTCTCTCTTGTTTTTTTTCTTTTTTTTTTTTTTTTTTTATGATCCCTTGTGCGTGGAACTTGATATTCTCGCCATCTTCCCTCACACGCTTGGACTTTCGTGAAAAAGTCAAGTGTGCAAAAGTCGAGGTCTCCTTTTTTGAGTGCGTTCGTCCGCCCAAGAGCATCAAAGTTTTCTTAATGATCTAGCGCCCATGTTTTTCAAGCGTCGCATGCCCCTTTGTTCTTCTTAGTCTTCACCGAAATGGTTAGCGACAAGAATACCGAAGGTGCATACTAACTTGATAAACATGTCCCTTTTTTTTATTTATAAGATTTTTTTTTTATAAAAGATTTTTTTTATAAGAGTTTTTTATATATATATATATAAAAGATTTTTTTCTTTTAGATAAGCTTTGTTATGAACAAAGGTCACTACACATGCATATTATCATAGCGAACATGTTCTAAAAGATGCCTTATAAAAAACCAATGCCTTCCCGACAGCGGCGCCCGAGAAATGCTTGTTGCATTTCTTAAAGCGCAATCACTAGAAAGCAGGTTTAGAACCCATCTCTAATAACGGCGCCAGAAATGCGCCGTTGACATTCTAAGTGAAACCACCATGTCGGTGATAACACTAGGCACATCAGCGGTGGTAGATCTTGCCTAAGAAGATATTCATCCAAAGCGCCGCGGATCTATTATTGTAGCATTTCACGGGAAGTATTCGAGGTATCGTTATTTATATTTTCCCAAAGGAAGGCATGGTGGAAAAGGATCTAATAGAGACATGAATAGGATAACATGACTATGTAATGGACCAATGCTCATAACGAGGGGATATAAAGGGCGGTAAAGGGATAACTTGACACACTCACGTAAGCCAAACTCAAGGATAAAGATAAATAAGGAATAAAGAAAGACCTAAGTGGAGCATACAGATTCTAGTCATGGTTGTGCATAGAACCGGTTGATAGTCGGGCAACACACATGAGCGAGGATGTCGGAGCTAAGAATGAAATGGGACGGGGAGACCTCCGGGAGCATCGCCCTAATGGAAGGCATTTACGAACTCCTACAAACACACACGAGCGTGGGGGATTTCAAGGGGCGGTCAAGGCTTGTCACGACCAAGCCGCCTACCCCTCAACCGTGGCATGCACTCATATTCGAAGGATACCCGGCATCCAGGACACCACATCCGCATACTAGGACACTACTCATGTCCCCATGGCCCCACCCTACGGATGGGCGGAATAGGACACGAGCAAGCCCCGAAGGACACAACGAACGCCATCCAAAGACAATCCCGACACTACCCAATTATATTGCATGAATGGTTTAAGCATAAAGTTCTATATGGCGATATCACAACATAGAAACTATAGACTAGTTCATGTGTCATGATCATGTCAAGAACAACATGTTAGATCATAGGATAAATCACGAGGTATAGAAATAACATGAAGACTCTAATCTAATGCACAACCAAGATAAGATAAGAACAAGGCTTTGGAAGAATACCATAGAAAGATTTATTCACGGAATCCATCTTCCAAGGAGCCAAGCCCTCCTTGGTAGCTTTGCCTAGCTCCACATCCTAAACTACTAATCCTACTAAGAAGAGGAAGAAGAAGAAGTAGAAGAAGAAGAAGAAGAAAGGGAGAAAGAAGAAGAAGAAGAAGAAGAAGAAGAAGAAGAAGAAGAAGAAGAAGAAGAAGAAAGGGGAAGAAGAAGAAGAAGAAGAAGAAGAAGAAGAAGAGAGGCTACATTGTGAGGTGTGTGTTACAAGTGAGGGAGTGCCCATCTATTTATAGGACCTTCACCATGGGATCCTATCTTGGCTAAGCCATTTGGTACTAATCCCGCGCCGTCTTACGGGCAAGCAAACACCGCCTCCAGACTTTTTCAGGTCGAGATGGGCCACCCGGGGCGAAGATGGGCCGTGTTTTGGCCTCGCTGAGGGTGTTGGGGCGCACCCTAAAGGTGCGCGATGCACCAATATGGTCACTGTTTGGGCTGAAACTTTGCATGAGCACGTGGGCCTCGGAGTTAGCTTCGTTTCGAGTAAGTATTCGTTTCGCTGAAATCCGATTTCGTATGAGAAAGTTATGCCCAAAATATTGAACCCATGTCCTGCGGCCCGTTTATCATTTCATTTTGGATTCCCCTCGACCTCTTGGGCTTGTGTTTGGATATTGATATTTTATGGGCTTTTCTCCTCTCTTCTCCTTGCTTTGCTTATGTCCATTTAGGGCCTTGTTATCTTTCCTTTGCTTTTTGGCCCAATTCTGCGTGTTTGGTCAATTTCTCCCTTGGGCTTGATGTTCTTTGGGGAATGCGCTGCGGGGGGCGCCTTTTGGTACATTTTCCACTTGTTTCTTATATAAATCTGTACAATAATAATTTGGACACTACAAAGTGGAAATATGTCAATAATAAATGTATATGTGTGTAGTAAGGTATAGTTTCACCCCTTATTGGTAGAATGTTGACGTTAAAAATATATCGTTGGTGGTGACCGTCAACAACAACCACGATGATTGGGTTAGCCGATCCAAGTGGTCCCTAAAAAGGGAGGAATGATGGTCGTTGAGAACGCTAAAAAACGAACTCATTCCACAAAGACAAGTCATGAGGGTGGAGAATGTGTATTGATTATAGAAAAACTTAACAAGGCAACAAAGAAAGATCACTTCCATTTGCCCTTTTATTGATGAAATGTTGGAGCGGTTAGCGAAACACTCTTTCTTGTTTCTTTGACGGGTATTCTCGGCTACCACGGATCCCGATCCACCACGATGACGAGCAAGACCACGTTCACATGCCCATACGGAACCTATGCCTACCGTAGAATGTCATTTGGGGCATGTAATGCACCTGCTTCTTTTCAGCGGTGCATGATGTCTATCTTCTCGAGACATGATCGAAGAGATCATGGAGGTCTTCATGGACGATTTCTTCGTCTACGGTAAGACCTTTCGAAAGTTGTCCCGAAGAACCTAGACCGGGTCTTGCAGAGATGCCAAGAAAAGGACCGGTACTTAAGCGGGAAAAATGCCACTTCATGGTCGAGAAGGCATCGTTCTCGGGCACCTGCGTGTCCAAGAGGGGGATAGAGGTAGATAAAGCCAAAATAGGCGTTATCGAAAAGCTACCACCCCGGTGAACGTCAAAGGTATCCGTAGCTTCCTAGGACACGCAGGGGTTTTATAGAAGATTTATAAAAGATTTTTTTCGCAAATCGCTAGACCCCCTTACGACCCCGTTAGCCAGGGCGTGCCCTTTGACTTCACGGATGAGTGCTTACACGCTTTCGAAACCCCGAAGAAAGCACTCATCTCGGCTCCGATCATCCAACCCCCGGTTGGTCGATGCCATTTGAAATCATGTGCGATGCCGGTGACTATCTTTGTTGGAGCGGTCTTAGGTCAAACCAAGGACAAAAGCAGCATGCCATCGCATATGCTAGCAAAACTCGGCGAGAGCCCAAGCTTATTTACGCCACAACAGAGAAAGAACTCTGGCGGTAGTCTTTGCTATCGAAAAGTTTCGATCCTACTTAGTGGGCTTAAAAAAATAATCGTCTACACGATCATGCTGCTGCCCTTAAGTACCTTCTTACCAAAAAAGGATGCGAAACCTCGCTTGATCCGCTGGATTCTCCTACTCGGGAATTTGACATAGAGATAAAAAGATAAAAAAGGGAGTAGAAAATACGATTTGCGGATCATTTGTCGTCGCGTATGCAGGTAACTAACATGCGGGGAACTACCAATCAACGACTACTGCGCTGATGACATGCTACTCAAGGTGTCGCGACTTCAACCCATGGTACGCAAACATTGTGAATTACATGGTTGCAGGCTATGTACCACCCGGGAGAACAAGTGGAAACTCCAAATGGAGAGCGACGACACCTATGGGATGACCCATATCTGTATAGGTGTGTGTGGGGACGGCTTGCGAGAAGATGCGTACCAAGGGAGGAAGGAATGCGGATCATCGAAAAATGTCATGCATCTCCCTACGCTGGACATCACGGGAGTATTCCGCACACAAGCCAAAATTTGGCGGTGCGGATTCTACTGGCCGGCGATGTACGACGACACAAAAAGAGTTCATCGAAGATGTTACAAGTGCCAGAAGACTGGGAACATCACAGCTCGTGATGCAATGCCCCTACATTACAACCTTCAAATAGAAATACTTGATGTGTGGGGCATTGACTACATGGGGCCATTCCAGAAGTCCCATGATTGCGAGTACATCCTGGTGGCAGTAGACTACGTATCAAAGTGAGTAGAGGCACTACCATGCAGAGCTGCTGATGGCAAACACGCACGCAAGATGTTCCATAAAATCATCTTTCCCCGTTTCGGAATGCCACGCATGGTGATCAGTGACGGAGGATCGCATTTCAAGGACAAATCATTCAAGGCATTCTTGAAGGAGCTCGGCACTCTGCACAATATTGCCACCCCCTATCATCCGCAAACCAGCGGGCAAGCCGAAACCTTCAATAAACAAATCAAGAACATCCTGCAGAAGACGGTCAACGAGATGGGGAAGGGCTGGAAAAACAAGCTACCCGATGCTCTCTGGGCATATCGGACGGCCTACAAAAGCCCCCATCGGCATGTCACCCTATCAAGCGGTCTATGGCAAAAACGCCATTTACCGATTGAGTTGGAGCATCGAGCTCATTGGGCCATCAAGGAGTGGAATATGGACGTCGGACTCATTTGGGAAGAACCATCGAGACAAATCTACGAACTAGAAGAATGGCGAGAGAAGGCGTACCATAGTGCAAAAGCTCTACAAAGAGCGCACAAAAAGATGGCATGATCGCACATCAAGATCAAAGAATTCACCACGGGGAGACAAAAGTACTCCTATTCAACTCCCGGGTGAAGTTATTCGGGCGAAGGGAAGCCGAGAAGCAAATGGAAAGGACCATACACCGTCATCAACACATCGCCACATGGCGCGATCACAATCCAAGATGACGCGGGTGAGATACAAAAGGTAAACGGTCAACGCCTTAAGCTTTTTTCTTCGAACCAAGATTCGATCTTAACCAAGAGCTCGATAGAATAGATTTATGCTTCGAAAATTAATTTATAATGATCAGCATATAAAAAAATGTATTTTCATAATTAAAATTGTTACAACTAAAAAAAAATTTAATTAAGGTAATAATAAAACATAAAAAGTTATCTATATATTTTTACTTTGTTTTAAATAAAGTATTTACCTTATTATTTTCTTTTTACTTCACTAAATTTATCTTTGGTCAATTGCTACACAAAGGATATTTACTTTCTAAAATTAATCAAAGCATAAACTATTTTCAAAATTCAATTTGAGGATTAATTAGAGATCGGCAAAAGAAAGGAAACGTTTCTCGTAGCGGCAAAACCAGTTCAAAACTTTTCGAGAAAGGAAATGGATGTGACCGAAAACTTCGACCGGGGGACACACGGGTGGTGCTTGTAGCGCACCACCAGTGCGCCCGCACCACGGCCAGCCCCGCTCGATGCGGGATTTAAGCCCATCACCTTCTCCTTTCTCACAACCTGCTGGTAGTAAGGTGTGCTCGCGAGATTTCGACACCGCCAAACCGAGAGAGGAGAATTTGTCCTATAAAATCCACCCTCCTCCTCTCCATTCCTCACACCACTCCTTCTTGCTCTTCTCCTCCTCTCAAATCTTCCTCTCCCAAGCTAAACAAGCAGCAAGGCTCTCTCTCTCTTCTCCATGGCACTAGTACCCTTTAATAGAGAAAAGCCATGACTTTCGCTTCCAAATATCTTGAGAAGAGAGAGATCCCAAAGAGAGACCTAGCCCTCCTACCTTCCCTAGTTGAAACTCCGACACCAAAGAAAAGGAAGGCAAACGGAAAGGAAAATATCCCCATAGACAACCAAGAAGAAACCATAGTATACTCCAATAACCCGACAAAACATCTCTCCGGTTTCTTCCAAAGATCCGATTCTTGCTTCCCATTTACCCTAGAACAAATGCCAAATGGGAGTGGAAGAAGCGGGTTCCCAAACCTCGATCCGGGGACGGCTAAAAAAGGATTCTTCTGGGGGGCGACATTGTGCCCCAAGAGGGACCTACGGTTGAGAGTGTAGGGAAGAAGATCACAGATCTCTCAAGCTATGTCCGAATCCTTAGAGGCAGGCTAGCGAGAAAGGCATAAGCGCCAACATCCGCCTTAGGAAAAGCTAGCGAACTTACACGCCAAGTATGCATGAGGAGCTTCGACTCACTTTGCTAGAGAGATGGGGGTAGAGCGCCGGTGGATCTCATTGACCTTTTTCGAATAAAAGAGCTCTACCTCCCTTTTCAATAATTAGGCGCACTAGTTTTAATTTTCAGTATTTCCCTTCCAATTATTTTGTAATTCCTTCAAGGTGTGCGCCCCAGTTTGAATTATTTATAAATTCAATAAAGTTTTGTTATATTATCGTCCTATGTCTCCACTTGTTTTTGTCCTTGTGCAAAAGAAAATTAAAAATAGGTACAAAAACAAGTGTGGGGGAGGCTCACAAGTCAAAGGTACGCAATTTATTAAAATTAAATTTTGACTTGTGACTCTTTAAAGATGCTAAAACCTGAATCAAGTTAGCAAAACTCCATCTCTTTGTCTACCAATTGATACATGGCATGCATACATTTTATTCCTCGCCAAAAACAAGATCTTTGTTGAGCAACTATCCATTAGGGAACCCATGCTTATCTAAATAATTGATCTTTGTGACATGGTAGAATGAGTTGACGCTTGCTCTCTTACGCAACAAGACTTGGTTTTATCTTGAAAAATTTAAAATAAAGCATGCTCATGGTTTGACTTAGCCAAATCCTACCAAAGCCTAAAAAAAATGTCATGAATATCCACTATAGCTACTTCCTACTGTATTGAGTTTTTTGGGAGGCTCCGTTGATCAGCGTTGAGAGAGGCTCATACTCCCAAGATCGAAAAACACATACACCTACATACACACGCCAGTTTCTCACAATGAGAATTGCGCACAACATGTATCTTCACCATCCACCAAATAAATACTCCATTCATACCATGATCACCTCCTGTTATCAAGAAAAATGCGAGAGAGAAAGAGCAGGGAAAGAAAAAAAAAAAAAGAGATGAAAAATGGACACGTGTCCAGAGAGCGAGTAGAGCCCACATCTCCAAAAAAAAAAAAAAAAAAAAAGAGAAAAAGAAAAGAAGCCCTGTATCTCTCTAGAAGCATACAAAAAAAGAAGGAAAGAGGATCATGAGTCAAGGAGTAACCACAAAGAAAATATATATCATCAATATTTTCCACACACTTTTGCACGTTTCGGTCTAAGGGTATGGCACCTCTTTCCAACGATCGCAGCTTGACCCGACAAAACATGCAGAGGAATACGTATGCATCACTCCATTCAAGGATCCACAAAACCCTACAAAATAGGATGAGTGAGAGTGATACAAACAAGAGTGCTTTGAGAGGAAAATTCAAACAAGAGTGATTTTGTGAAGATCAATGCCATAAAGAGCAATGCTATTTCTTTCAAAAAATTCAAAAACTTACCAAGTCTTTTGCGCATGAGTAGTAGCAAGAAGATGGAAGTTCATCTTTGTTCCATTGCTCAATTATCCTAAGATAGCTTGGTAGCCACCATGAATGCTCACAAAGGCGGTAAGGCTTGGAATAACTTTGTATGCAAGCTTACATCTTGGAGATTGAACCACTTTAGTCCACATTGCCTTCACTTTCGAGGACAGTAAAGGGCTAAGTGTGGGGAGTTTGTTGATGGTAACCAACCGCAATTTAAACACCGTCAACATGACACCAAAACAACCTAGAAATAGGGATTTCAACTAACATATTCCAAAGCTTTTTGGTGTTTATTTGGACTTGCGGTACCAACTCAAGAATGATCACTTTGGGCCAAAAATACAAAGAAAAAAGAAATAAAATCAATAAATAGAAAAGGCCCAAAGAAGCAAATGGCAAGCCCAAACAAGAATCGGGACAAAACGTCAAAACCGGTAGGGCCAAGACCACCGGACAACTTTTCATGTAAAAGCGAGGCCCGGACTGCGAAACCCGAGCGAGGCGGGCCGAGGCGGGCGGTGCGCCAGCGCACCACACCGAATGCGTCCCGCACCCGGCGAGGCGATTCCGGGCCCAGCTTCCCGAGGGGGCGGTTTGTTACCTTCCAAAGCGATGAAACCGGCGTTGGATGGTCGGTTTTGCCGCATATGGAAGGTTTTCCTAGGACGGTTTGGGTGTTTTTAGCACTTAGGCCCCTCCCCTTGTGTATAAATAGCTCCCTCCTTCACCTCTCTACACAACAATTCCAAGGAGAAACAGTCCACTTGTGCAAGAGAGTAAATTAGTTCTTCTTCTTCTACTTCTTCTATATCTTCTTCTAAATTCTAGAGAGTGAGAGAGGGAAAAGCTAGAAAGAAGCTTTGTTCTTTCTACCGAGGAGTTGCCGGTTAAGCCCCTCGGTGTTCCTTGAGTTCCTAGGAGGGACGGAGTCTTGGGACTTGTCGGTACCAGCCCGGCTTGTACCTCTGCAAGCTACTTACACTTTGGTGAGGAGTCTTGTGATTATCTTGCGACTACTTAATTTCCTTCATATATTTCTTAGCCATTTGTAGACTTGTTAGGGATTGGTAGATTGTCTCGTTAAGAGCGTTAGTTCTTGGTGAAGGAACTCTTTGCCGGGGAACCTTGGCCAACATCAAGAAGCGTGACCAATAGTGCAAAGCGTGGTGTTTGGACTAGCGTTCACCTACCTTTTTGCGGTGCATCCACGGTTGAGGGTAGGGCGGCTTGGTTGTGACAAGCCTTGTTCGTCCCCCTTGAAATCCCCACGTTAGAACATTATTAGGTAGAGCTAAGTGCCGGACAACGTCCTTTGGGCGTGGGCGGTGCCCGAAGTGAGTAAACAATGGACTTTAGGAATCTTTGCACGGAAAACTTAGCCTATAGATACCTCGCTACTCTTAGAAAACAAACCCTTGCCTTAGGTTGACCACGGACGAGAGAAAAGCTCTTGCTTGGCGGCAGTCCTTGTGTAAAATACGATACCACGCACCCTTGCGGGTGAAGTGCTACAAGCGGTATTTCGGTGCTTTGCTTGCGGTTTCTACGTGTGCGTAGAAAACACCAGCGACGGACCATTTCTTCGCCGACATTGTGGGCTGCTCCCGCACATCTTGGAATTTTTGAGCCGACTCAAGAGCTCTTCCACGGCGTCACCTTCTCCATCACCAGCGTCGTCTGCGGCTTGCGGGCGGGGCCGCTCCACCGGAGAGTTCCTCATCACGTGCGAGATGTACCCGGCCGGGTAGCTCATCCCTGCGGGCGCCCAAGAGCAATGAGCTCCGGGGATGGCGGCCTCGAGGCGCGCTCGGTAGCTTGAGCTGGCGGGCAGCGACCCGCTTCGTGAGTGCTACATGTGCCAAACCCCAAAGTGCGGTGCTGGCGTCCGCAGTGAGGGCGAGATCTCAGAAACACACCCTGCCGCTTTCGGGGCGGGGCACGGCGGATCCTTAAACGACATGCCGCCCTCGCGGTCCATGAGCGCCTTGACGAGCTCGGGGCGAGGGGCGCGGAGATCGTGCGGGGGCGTGAGGCACTCTCTCGGAGGAAGAAGGACGACAGCGAGCTGTGGCGAGCTCGCGGGAGGAGCCTTAGCGCCGCCCGCGAAGCCCAGGCAAGCGACCTCGGCCGGTCTTCGGCCGGCGACCCGTCCTCGCGGCGCCTCATGCTCCTACACTTGTGACCTCCCCGGGGCAGCGGCGGCCATGAGGCGAGCGGATCACCGGCGGCTACGGTCTCATCGGGAGGGGAGAGGCCCCGTGGGCGATAGGCGCTCTGCGTCACACCATCGGTTCGGGGAGGAACCGCAACTTCCTCCGCAGGGAGGCGGTGCGAGGCGACTCCCCCAGAGATTCATGCGCAGAGTCGGCGAGCGCGGCGCGTGGGATCGCGTTGGGCCGCGGCGGGTAGGGCGGCGGAGCGGCCGGCTCCCGAGCCGGGACCACCACGGCGACGCCACGCGGCTCCTACAACAAAGGAGGGAGGCCGCTACGGCGGCCCGGGAGGACCACGGCCGGGCCCGGCTGCGGAGGTGAGGCGACTAGCGAGGCTCCCCCTCGAGCTTGCAACACCCGAGCTTCCGGGGTGGATCTCGCGGCGAGCCGACTCGGGGGGAGGCGTCCGAGGTGTTCGGCTCCGGGTCCATGGGCGTGTCGTTCCCCATGCGCTTTTCGAGCTCCGACCTCCGTCAGTACAGCGGGGAGGCCGGACACCAGCGTGTGGCTCGAGGACTACCGCCCTCGCGTACCAAGCGGGGGAGCCAACGGCGAGCTCTTCATCATCCATAACCTCCCCCGTACCCGGCCCGACACGGCTCGGTCTTAGCTCGAGCATCTACTGCGAGTGCGATCGGCGGTGGCGAGACCTCCGCGACATCGTCGTCGTCGGCAACTTCCGGACCTACTCCCGCCCGGCAACCGCGTGGGATCTCGGTACAAGCGAAGGGAAGAATGAGCACTGTCGACTACATCCGGCGCTTCTCCAAGCTCACACCCAGCGAGCTCACCCGGCGCCCGCAAGCGGAGATCATCACCGCCTTCACCTTTGGAGCGACTGCGAGACCCTCATCCATGACTCGGCATCCACAAGCCCAAGGCGGTCCAGCGGCTCCTCGACCTCACCACGAACCACGCCGAGGGGAGAGGAGGCCATCTTCGCGGTCCTCCATGGCACCACTGCAGGCAGGGCAAGGAGATGGTCGGCGCGAGGGGCGCCGATGGGTCGGCGTCCGCGCTTAAGAAGAAGAACAGAACAAGCATCACCGCCGAAGGCGACCGTAGTGGTGGTGACAAGAAGAAGAGGCGGGCGGGCGCGGCGCGAAATGCCCCCAAGGACTACCGAGAAAAGATGCTCGAGTGTCACTGCTAAACCCGAGGGGTCGGTCAAGCACAAAGGCGAAGGTGCAACCTCGAGGAAGTTCATGACCAACATTCGAGGGGGGGGCGGCGAAACAGCGAGCGATGGCGAGGTCGGCAAGTAGGCGGGTGACAAGGGCGTCTTCTTCGAGGATGGCACGGTCAGCGTCGTCCTCGGGGGACCGCCGGCGTCTGAGTCAATTTTGCGCGAGCTCACCACGGCGTGAGGTCCTCTTTCCGAGCCCGCCACGCCCTCCCTACCTCAAGTGGTGGGAGGCGGGCTCATCACCTTTGACAAGAAGGACCAAACCCGTGCACATTCTTCATCGGGCGGTTCCCCATCGTTTGTCGTCCCCATCCGGCACCAAAAAAGCGCCTTGGCAAGGTGCGATGGGCGGAAAGCGGCGGCCTCAACCTCCTCTACATCGACACCATGGAGGCTCACCGGCATCCGCGTGAGCTCGCCTCGGGCCCTCGACGGGACCCCATCCATGGGGTCGTGCCGAAGCGGCGGTCCCGCTCGGCGGATCGACCTCCCGTCACCGCCCGGCGGCTGAGCTTCACGCAAGAAGGTGCTCATCTTCAGTGCTCCCCTTCAGAGCGCGTACCACGCGCTATTGGGCCGGCACCGTGTTATGCAAAGTTCATGGTGGGTGCCCAACTACACGTACCTCAAGCTCAAGATCCACGGGCCCAAGGGGCGTGATCACCGTCAACTCCACCATCGAGCGTGCCTTCAATAGTGACAAGGAGGCCGTGTAGTACACGGACGCCATCATCGAAGTCCGTCGAAGCTCGCCCCCGAGATGCTCCGCGTGGGTCCAGGAGGAGGACTCTAACGAGCTCAAGAAGACGGGGAGCGCGTCCAGCAAGGCGGCGATCTCATCCGGCGAGCTCGAGAAGGCGGCGGGATCCTTCGAGCCGGACGGGACGCCAAGGCGATGATGGTGGACGAGGGAGGGCACACCGTTCGAGTCGAGTGCCGAGCTCGCCCCTAACTAGGAAAGCAAGCTCGTCGACTTCCTCCGCGCGAACCTCGGCGTGTTCGCGTGGAAACCCTCGAACATGCCGACATACCGAGGGAAATCGCCGAAGCACTCCATGAACATCAAGCCCGGCTCTCAGCCGGTGAAGCAGCGACTCCGGCGCTTCAACGACAGCAGGCGGCAGGCAATCGCCGAGGAGATAGATAAGCTCTTAGCGGGCTTTGTTAAGGAGGTGCTTCATCCCGAGTGGATAGCCAACCTGTACTAGTTAAGAAGAAAAATGGGAAATGGAGAATGTGTGTTAATTATACGAATCTCAACAAGGCATGCCCAAAGGATCCGTTTCCTTTGCCACGCATCGACCAAATCGTTGACTCCACCTCCAGGTGCGAGACGCTCTGTTTTCTTGACGCCTACTCCGGCTACCACCAGATCGCGATCAACGAGCTCGATCAGCTCGCAACCTCCTTCATCACTCCCTTTGGCGCGTTCTGCTACATGACCATGCCTTTCGGGCTGAAAAATGCTGGCACCACCTTCCAGTGATGCATGCAGAAGGTCTTCAAAGAGCTTCTCGGGAAGTGCGTTGAAGCATACGTCGATGACATCGTAGTCAAAATGAAGCGCACGAGCGAGCTCATTCCCGAACTCAAACAGGTCTTTAGCAAGCTCCGTGAGTTCGGCGTTAAGCTTAACTCGGAGAAGTGTGTCTTCGGGGTCCCTCGAGGGAAGCTCCTCGGTTTCATCGTATCCGACCGTGGCATTGAAGCCAACCCCGAAAAATCGAGGCCATCGGGGCGTGGGCCCGATCAAGAACGTCAAGAGTGTGCGGCGACTCACGGGGCTGCCTTGCGGCGCTAAGTCGATTCATAGCGCGGCTCGGTGAACGGAGCCTCCCGCTCTACAAGCTCCCGAAGAAGTCGGTGCGCTTCACCTGGACCGACGAGGCACAGGCCGCTCTCGATTCTCCGAAAGAGCTCCTTGTTGATGCTCTTTTAATGCTTGCTTTATGACCATCAATATGCACATAAAATAATAAGATTCCATATAAAATGATAATGAAATTTTATTTATCTAACGAGTTCCACGAAGTTTCGATGCTCTAGTTGTTTTGCGAGGACTTTCTAATTTTTTGCAGATAAAAAGTATCAAAAATGGCAAAACGGAGTATACCATTGCGAAGAGCTCGTCGCGCTGATCAAAATGGACATATCATTTGCTATATTTGGACTCGAATAAGAAGTTATCACACAAACAAGATTCACATGAAATGATAAGCATACACGTCAGCGGGCCAATCAGAAACTGCCACGTGGCAAGCAGCAGCGAGGCGGGCCCAGGAGCCCACGCGCGGGAGCGCGCGCGCGACACAGCACACGGTCAAAAATCGAAATTCACCGGCCACTCCGGAGGCGACACGTGGCGGGGAATTCTCAACGCGCGCGCGGGGGCGCAGTGCGCCGTTCGGCTCGGTCCCGCAGGGGAGCACGTGGCGTACGGAGACAGGCCGCGACAGGTGGTGGCGTGGTCCACGCGGTCTGTGGGCAGCTGGACCGGACGGTTCGGTCGGTTTTGACCGATTGAACCCGGATTTCCTCCCCTAAAACGCAAGACAGCCAGCAGTTCACCGGTTTTGCTCCGGTTCCAGGCCTTCCCGGCCGGTTTTCTTCCGGTTTTCATTGCAGGTCGGTTTGGACAAAAAATGCCGTGACTCAAGGGCAACCATCGACCTCAAGGACGGCTGCATGGCCCATTTAGCAATTAGCCCCTCCTCACTCCAATATAAAGAGGGGCTCTCCTCTCATGTAACACAACACACTACACTACACTTGAGCACAACTTCCATACATTCTTCACCATGTAGTGGTGTCCCTCTAGGTGTTCTTCACCTAGTTGTAATTTAGAAAAGAGGAAGAGAGTGAGAGGAGAAGAGAGGAGGGCCAGGACTTGTCGGATCCTTCTCAACCTTGTACCTACCTCTGAGCCGACTCCTTTGTGAGTACTATCCGGGTTATCTTATGGTAATTTCTTGATTATTATTTGACTAAATTCAGTGCTTACTTTATTTTTTACTTATGGATCTGTTGGTGTTTCTTAGCGTAGCGACAAAGTCATAGCGCCGCGGAAAGTACCGTTGTAGCACTTCACCCGGAAGTATTCAGGGGTATCGTATTTTCCACGAGGAAGCGGGTGTAAAGTCTCTGCGAACTAGTTCTCCCAGGGCGATGAGATGAAAAGTAGTATGGGTAGTGAGGTTTTCTAAGGGTAAAGATCCCGAAAGTGAAGTTAACCTTGTCACTAACGATTTGCTTCGGCCACCGGGCGCACACTCGGTACGCCAAGCGATACCAAGCATAGCACCTACACCATACGAGGCGTGGGGATTACAAGGGACGGACGGGCTGTCACCACTGCTCCTACCACCTCGTCCGATACGTATATGGAGCTTAAAAGCGAAGGTAGACTATAGCCTAGGCACCACGCCTATGCTATCTTCCACTACTCTAGCGTGTCGACAAGGCTTACCCGTTCGGGGTCCTTCTACTAGAGCACTCGTGGCGGCGATTCAACAAACAAATAATGAACAAAGATAAATTACTCAAAAACTTAATCTTAGAAAGATGAACAACGATAATTCTTACTCCAATTAGTAGAATGATCGTAGAGGTGCAGTGTAGAGGAAACCGTCACTCGGACTTCCTTCCAACTCTTCCTCACTCACTCCCTTTTATTCTATTGGGTGGATGAATTGATGAATGGAATTGATGTAGTGTGGGATGATGTGATGATGTATTACAAGAGAGGCAATGGCCTCTTTATATAGGGAAAGGAGGGAGAGAATGGAGGGCTATCCTTGTTCTAGGGAGGTTTCGGGAAGTTTGGCGGGAATTCTTGGCGCCATCCCGAAAAGCACCGCATGCAACCGCCTCCTCTCCTCCAGACGCGGGTCAAGGCAAAAGCGCGGCGGGATCGGAACTCGCCCCACGGCGCCGCCCGTACTTGCGGCGTTCGGCATGGGTTTGGCCCATCTCGCGCCGTGCCTTTGCAGGTGGGCATGTGGCCCATTGTAGGTCACGTCCTTGGGGGTGCTTTGGCCCGGTTTGCATCGGATTTGGCCTGGTGGTGCTCCCCTTGTCCAAAGCGTAGTTTTGATGTGCGCTTTCCGGCTTTATTTGGCGTACTTTTACCTGTTTCCACGTTTATACCACGCAAAACATATTTTCTTGAATACAAGTGGAACTAGATTAATAGCAAAGGTTTGTGTGGCAAAAGTAACGTTATTTGTCATGTTATATAGTTAAGTTGGCGGTGTAAAGTGTATGATTTTGACCGCCAACAACTCCCCCACACTTAGTCTTTACTCGTCCTCGAGTAAAGTGCAAGACCAAGTGGGTTAACCTCGAGTATGAAATTCAAAGTCGCATAAAGATTATTCCAAACTTCACCTCCTTTGAGAGCATTCAAGGTGTCTACCAAATTATCATGAATAATTGAACAATGGAACAGCAAAGATTCCTATCTTTTTACTTCTACTCCTACGCATAGACTTGGTTTTGAAGTTTTTGAAAAGAATAGCATTGCTTCATGGTTAATTCTCACATGAGTCTCTCATATATGTGGATTGTTTCCTTACCAAGAGCTCTTCTTTTGTCACTTGCACTCATCCTAATATTTATGTAGGGTTCTCGAAGATCTTAAGTGGTGACAAGTGCATACTTACCTTGTATGTATTGTCGGGTCAAGCTCCGGATCTTAGGAGGGAAGCGTCATAACCCCAGATCGAAATGTGCAAGTGTGTGTGGAGTATCAGGTGTAAAAGCATATTTTGGGCACTCCATTGCATTTAGATTCTCCTTTAAGTTGTAATGCCTTTGGAAAGAATATGGGCTATTTGCTAAAAGGAAGTTTTTTTTTTATTTTTTATTTTTTTTTATTTTGATGAGGGCGGGCTTCTTTGGCACGCCATCTTTTATTCTACTTGGACACGCGTCCATTTTTTCCTCTCATGCTTTCTAGCATGGAACTTTTCTTCTTTTTTTTTTAGCATAGCCCATATCTTATTTTGGCATATGAAGAAGGTGAATGGAGATATCATAATGAGAATGCAAGGAGTGATTCTTTTAGGTGGATGGATGGATGCATATTGTGCGCAACTTCTTAGTATAAGAGTTGGCTTTATTTGGTAGGTGTACGTGGATTTTGATCTTAGGAGTATGAAACTCTCTCAACAATGATCTCAGAACCTGACAAAACTCAATACAAAAGAAAGTAGCTATTTGTGGATATTGAATAGAGGCTTTTGATAGGGAATCAATCTAATTTAAACCAGGAGCATGCTTGTTTTAAATTTTCGAAAAAGAAATCAAGTCTTATTGCGGAGGGGGAGAGAGTAAAATTTCAAGTCATCTTACTATATCTCAAAAGCGCAATTATTTAGATAGAGTGGGGTCTCTAAAATAAAGTTGCTCATCAAAGTCTGAGGGGTTTTAGTGAGGAATAAAATATATCTTGTTGAAAAACGTTGAGAGATTTATAGAGGTGGAGTTCAAGGATGGTTAAATCATTTTAATGATCATACATTTAAACCTTGTTCAAATGGGGAGAGTATAGGATTTGAATTTTCACTTTATGTAGAGTATATGTAGGTTTCTCCCCCACACTTGTTCCTTTGACAAATTATAAAGATAGAAAATACAAAAGGGACAAGTGTGCATCCAAAAAGATTTGTTTTGTTGATGTGTTCAAATTTAAACTTCAAAACTTTTAGGAGATGTGAGAACGAGAGTTTTGCACAAACCACCATTTGAAGAGGAAGGAGTTAATGGTAGTCGTTTGTCCCGTCCTTCTCCATCGTGAATTTCTCGATGATTGTGCATTTGTGTTGGGGAGATCTCAGATGGGTGTAATTGTATACTTGAGAGATCTCCCCCACACTTATTCTTGTACCTGGTTTATTCAAACAAACAAAACAAAAACATATGGCTCTATCGGCATGAACAGTGGAGCCTTTATTGAGAATTTTTATTTTACTTTATCTATTCACCTTATCATTACTCAAGCAAGGCTAACATCAAGGAGCAGTGTAAGCAAAGCCTTGACTCATCTCCAACATATGATGCTATCATTGATCATGACAACAAAGCTCTAAGTTCATTAACCAAGATTTAATACCATGTCAAAGCTTGATTAAAGAAGGTCATTTTAACCTAAGCACCATGCTTAATCCAAAAGACCTATGAATGTATTGTCAGCGGATTCATCAAACTAGAGCATGCATCGAAAATCGAGAAAGCAAGATTTTTGTGTAACCGTATGGAGATAAGATTGAGTAAGAGTGTTGGTGAACATTTATTCTCCTTTACGTACACGGATATACTTACCGGCAACATTAATGGATGAAATGTCGAAGATGTTGCAACGGTGCGCATGATGGCTCGATCCGGTGCTTCTCAAGGCTAGGCCACACACACACATTTATGTGTACGGACCATGGGTCTTGATGATAGCGACAAAGGATCGAAGCGAGCCCTTCTTGCTTATTGAAGCGATGAAGGGTGGAGTCGGGCGGCACATTCGTATTTATCTTGACCATGTAGGCGAACCTTCTCTCCTCTTACTTTTTTTCTTCTTTTTTTCTATATATTTTTTTTTTTCTTTTCGACAACTCTTTTTTTTTACTTTTTTTTCTCTCTCTTTTTTTATATCTTTCTCTCTCTTTTTAGCAAAACCAGGGCTGACATCATCATATTTTTTTTTGTAAGGCCCCTTTGTGAATGGAACTTGAGATTCTCACCATCTTTCCCCCACACTTGGACTTTTGTGTAAAAGTCAAGTGTGCAAGGTCTAGGTCTCCTTTTGAGCTTGTTCCATCACCTATGAGCATCAAAGTTTCTTGTTGATGTGGCCCCCATGTTCTCAAGCATCGCGTGCCTCCTTTGGTCTTCTCAATCGATCTCCCACCGAAATGGTTAGCGACAAGAATACCCGAAGGTGCATACTAACCGGTTTTTTATGAAGATAATAAGTGAGATAATATATATATATATATATATATATATAATATTTTGTTTTTAGTCGGGGGTATCTCCCAGCAGTGCTTTATTTATTGGTCATTATTTATTGGTCATAAGCTTAACCGCGGGAATTCTTCTTGCGACTATCAAAGGGTGGTGAGGTTCCCAACTTTTCCACTAAGCATTGACCATTTAAGATCAAGCTGCAAGGTTAGTGCCATCGTGCTACTACGGGATCGACAAAACTTGTGATACATGAGGACATACACAACCATCCTCTTAGAGAGTACGTGAACGAGGATCAAGAGGAGGTTGGGATCCTTGTAGGAGCACGTGGTCAGAGGTGAGGCAAGCTCTAGAGATCCAAAAAGGTGAGCATGAAACATGAGGAGTCTCAAAGGAAGATTTTTCATGCTCAATAGTGGTTTCTATCTTGGTCTCTAGAGTCGAGTGCCTCGGGCATGTCTATGGCACATGAGTTCTTATCCTCAAAATGTATGTCATGAAAGACAAATGTTGTATCTTGACCATTGTTAAGAACAATGTTTTGTTGCCGGAGAGGGGCATGCCTTGTGTTCGGCGAGGGCGACGGGTGTTTCGTTTCACAAAGATGTGAGAGGGGCTTGGGTGAAACGAATGGGCTTATAAGCTTTGCCTCCTTGAATAGGTTTGGGTTGGAAAGGTGCTTCTCCTCTAGGATTTTCCACGTGAGAGGCGGGAACAATCTTTCCCAACTTCTCATCATGGCTCCTCTCTATAGGCCCTTTTTTTTTCGTGAATAAGTTTTCGAGAGGGTAGCCTATCAAAAAAATCAAAATCAAGGATGGGATGGAAGTGTAAGCACACCTCGGCTTTCGAGGTTACGTCATCAACCTTGAATTCAATCGGGGAATTCGAGGGATGAAACATTCATTCCTTCGGTGTTCGTGATTCGGAAGAGGGCTCAACGGTCGGTTCTAATGGTGGTAGGGAATGGTTCGATGAGGGCTCCTCAAAACTTGACATGCCCTTGATTGTGGAGGGAAAAAGGTTCTACAACGGGAGAAGCATGCTTCTCTAGGATGTGATTAAGGATTCTCCTCTGTTCTGTTGTAGGTTTAAGTGCAAATGAACCTCGATGTCATGTCAAGGCATAGGGGCGGTGTCTATGTCAAGACCGAGAACAAAAGATATGCAAGAGCACACTATCGGGTAATGACAAGTCTAGGCGGTGTGTATTAACATAGCAAACCTGGCCCAGGCTGCACCTAGGACTCTTTCTCATCCTATTTGAGATCAAGGATTGTCCATGGTAGGGAGTTGATGGGGAAGAATGGTAGACAAAAATTGCCTTTGAGTTCTTCTAAACCCCCATTCAAACTTCCTATGACATTAGTGTACTATTGTTTTGCTTTCCCTACGAGGCCCCATTCAAACTTCCTATGACATTAGTGTACTATTGTTTTGTTTTCCCTACGAGGGAGAGCAGAAACAAATTCCACATGAGAATTTCTCATGTCATGTCAAGAATTCTCTAGCATGAACACGTCTCCTTGAAATCTTGTAAGAGGTTAATAGGGTTGTCATAGAGCATGACTCCCGTGACCTCCTCGGGCATGTCATAACATGGGGAAAAATTTGTCACTGAGTTTTTAGCTCGTGTGACTGGAAAATGTTTTTTCTCCCCTGGTTTGACATCTAAATCCCCAGATGTTGATAGATCAAGTATTTTTTTTAAGGATGCCCGATTGGAATATCAAATTCTTGGATATCAAAAATGTAAAAATCTAGAGAAATCTTGACATCCCGTGCGAGAAGAATTCGGTCATGTATGATCTCTTGGCAAAAGCCTGTGTTGTTTGGGTTCTAAAGGCTTCCTTGTCACATTTTTGTGCAAGGGATTTGAATGTTTATACCCATAGCAGGATTTTACATGACCTCCATCATTCCTTAATATAGTCCACGGAGAAAAGTTCTCCCGGGGAGTGTTTTCGTGAAATTTGGGATTGGTGGTTTCTTCCATTGTTCGTATGTCGAGGTGTTCTTGAATCCTTCGGCAAAGGTCGACCTCGAAAAATAGGAGATCCTACCATGCGGTCCCCTTGGGTTTTGGTTCGGGCAAGGGTCTCTCTATAAGTGTATCAGGTTCGGCAACAGCCGAAAAGACTTCCCCTTCGATCTTGGGTTCTACTCGGATGGGTTCTAGCGGGAGAGTATTCTCAAGAAATATGGTTTGGGAAAGCTCCTCCCTTCGCTGGGTTTTTATGTGAAAACGACCCTCCGGTAGTTATGTCAAGCGATAGGATAGATGCTCTATCAAAGGGTTTTCCTATTTCAAGCCTAAAATGGCTTGGACCTGAACCATGGCTATTAAGCCGGGCGGAGCTCAAATCTCGAAGTTTGTGATTGGCCGAAGATTGATATGGTTCTAAGAGCTCGCCCTTAAGAGCAAAAAGGTTTTGAAGGGTTGCTCCATTAAAAAGGGTATTTTTTTTTTTTTGGATACACAGGCGAACTAGGTTCGGAGATAATTATGACAACCGTTCCCGCAACGGCCCGAGAAATGCTTGTTGGTATTTCTTAGCGTAGCGACAAAGTCGCAAAAGCGCCGCGGAAAGTACCGTTGTAGCACTTCACCCGGAAGTATTCAGGGGTATCGTATTTTCCACAGGAAACGGGTGTAAAGTCTCTGAACTAGTTCTCCCAGGGCGATGAGATGAAAAGTAGTATGGGTAGTGAGGTTTTCTAAGGGTAAAGATCCCGAGTGAAGTTAACCTTGTCACTAACGATTTGCTTCGCCACCGGAGCGCACGGGGTCGCCATAGCGATACCGGCATAACACCTACACCATACGAGGCGTGGGGATTACAAGGGATGGACAGGGCTGTCACCACCTGCCTCCTACCACCTCGTCCGATGCGTATATGGAGCGAAACGAAGGTAGACTATAGCCTAGACACCATGCCTATGCTATCTTCCACTACTCTAGCGTGTCGACAAGGCTTACCCGTTCCCGGGGTCCTTCTACTAGAGCACTTGTGAGCGACGATTCAACAAACAAATAATGAACAAAGATAAATTACTCAAAAACTTAATACCGAGAAAGATGAACAACGATAATTCTTACTCCAATTAGTAGAATGATCGTAGAATACGAATGTAGAGGAAACCGTCACTCGGACTTCCTTCCAACTCTTCCTCACTCACTCCCTTTTATTCTATTGGGTCAAGGCAAAAGCGCGGCGGGATCGGAGCCTGTCCCACGGCAGCCGCCGCACTTGCGGCGTTCGGCGTGGGTTTGGCCTGTCTCGCGCCGTGCCTTTGCAGGTGGGCTTGTGGCCCATTGTAGGTCGCGTCCTTGCGGGTGCTTTGGCCTGGTTTGCATCGGATTTGGCCTGGTGGTGCTTCCCTTGTCCAAAGCGCAGTTCTGATGTGCGCTTTCCAGCTTTATTTGGCGTACTTTTACCTGTTTCCACGTTTATACCTGCAAAACATATTTTCTTCGAATACAAGTGGAACTAGATTAATAGCAAAGGTTTGTGTGGCAAAAGTACGTTATTTGTCATGTTATATAGTTAAGTTGGCGGTGTAAAGTGTATGATTTTGACGCCAACAATCTCCGTTCGACCGAAGGCTCTAGTTTTACGTGAAACTAGTTTCGTACTCGCTAGCGTAGACGTGGTGTCTGGGCTAGAGTTTGCCTGAGATTACGCCCCATGCTACGGAATAGTTGTGGTAGCCCCGGAGGTGACAACTCCGACCAGGCCTTTGTAGTCCACCACGTATGTATTGGTGTTTGCGTAGAGCCTTTGGCAGCTTTCTCCCGATTACTGCTTCCCAGTCTTTTTGAGAATCGAAAAGGAACAGCTGGCTCCGAAGTAAGTGGAGTTTAGTAAGCCTGAACCTTGGTATTTAGTAATCTCGAGAAAACCTTAGAGAACCCCTCTCTACCGACAAAAATATTTATCTATCTTATCTCTTGGACGTACTTGATCCCTTCTAGTTCACTTCTCGTTCCCCGTGGAAATCGATGCCCTGAATACTCGGGTGAAAGCTACAACGATACTTTCCTTGCGCTTTTGCGGATTTATACGTGTGCGTTAAAAATACCAACAAGCTTTTTGGTGCCGTTCTTGGGAGCGGTAGCTGTTCTAGAATCGAACCAAGTCGTCAGGTGTATCCTTTTTTATTTTTATTTTATACACCTCGCCACCATTACCATCCCTACCACATGGATTCCACTCTAATTTTTAATCTTCGGCTCTAAAGGGCGATTCATTGGAGCCAACACCACCATTCACATCATATACTTATAAATGGCTATGACCTTCGCCCTGCTTTTATAGCCATGGTTCGGGAGCAACCCTTCGAAAAAAAATCTTAAATTCTAAAAAAAATATAGAGAAGGAGACTCTACGAGCATCCAGGGTTAGGTTTACAAATCTTATAAAATACTAGCCCATACATTTCTTTGCCTGACCACATCCTAGTTAATCACTTTCATCTTGGTCTTAGCAAAGAAGCTGCTCTTGAACTTGATCAATCTTTGGGAGGCTCGTTCGTACGTAAATCCATTAATGAGGGAAATTCATTCTAGAGAAAATCCTTAAAAACACCCCTTATCTTGGCATCTATGATGAGCTTCCCATAGAAACAAATAGAGTCCAGCCCAGGACAATGAGAGGAGGCACCTACAACCGAATTTGAAATTCTTTCAAATCCTTCCCATAATTTGGTAGTTGAGGAACCTCCCATTAAGGGAACATGCTATCACACTTCTTGGGATGATGAATCCCATCCTTTAGCATGCCCCTTTGAATTCAAGGATGACCTTTTTGTTGATGATGATTTTGGGAAATCCTTAGAGCTTCCCAATTCAACATCATCATATGCCTCGAATTCCTTGATGAGACATAAAAAAAGAACACTCACAACACATAGAGGGTGGATCAATTCATTTAGAAAAACATTTCTATACCCTCTATGCCCACGCTCATTGTCTCATCAAAAATCCATTCCGGATCTCGGGGAGAATTTGAAACAATCTCCGCAATAAAAATGACATATCCTTAATGCTCCCCACGAAGCGAGAAATGAGAAATTTCATTAATAAGCATGGAAGTTATTCCTTAATTGTCCCATCCATTCGATGCTTATATGAAAAAAAATATCTCACAAGTCAATCGTAACTTCGGCCACCACTTACAAAATCTACAGACCCCTTCACTCTCTATGTTCATAAAAAATTTGAAAGAGGTGTTGTAGATGATTCTGTCTATCACAAATTTGGCAAATTTTGTGGTGTCTTGGCATGAGTTCTATAAATCAACAACAAAGGTTGGTGTTGGAGGGAAACCACATCACCAATATTGATTTCAATTTCAAAAGGTTTCCCAAGGATGAGCTTTCATCTTTAACAAAGCACTTTCGGGAGATAACCCGATCTTTTATAATTTCCTCTAAAAAAACATATTATTAAAAATATCATCCTTTTATTTTCATAAATAATTTATTTAATAATATGACTTTTGAAAATGAGCTTAAGAACATATCCATGAATCTGCTCCTTCGGATATTTTTGTCACTAACCTTTCAGGTTTTAACAAAAAGAACGAAGGGTTGGAGCACAAGGTAAAACCAATTATCATTATTCAACAATGAAGCACATTTGACGGAGAGCACTACCACCCAAACTTGATTTTGTATCTTGCAAAACTCAAGTGTGGGGGTGAATGACTCTAAACATCTCATAACATGCTTCATTCATTTTTCCTTGGTTTCTCTACCTTGTTTCACACCTATGCCATTCTCATTATTCTAAAGTCACAAAAATTATTATGATTAAAAAAAAAAAAAAAAAAGATATATAAAAATAATAATATTACGAGCCCAGGGTGCCCGATCATTCTTGCATAATCAAAGCATCACCCCGCCATCGCATAGATTGGAATATATATATGTGCACACTAACTCTATGCAGATGGAGAGAGGTCACCGTCAAAAAGGAAACAAGACCATGATATGTGACGGAACGACTACATTGCATCACTCACAATTTAATCATAAATTGTGAGAGGTAGGTCGATCAAGTTAAAAGAACCAACCCAAAAAAATATTTATTTTCTATTCCAAATTTATTTTCCCCCTTTGCATATTTTCTTGAATTATCATTTATCTAGTGCTTTCTTTGGGTTGCTCCTAGTCTTTGAGCTGTATTCGGGCGCCATGCCTAGTCTAGGTAGATGACAATTTTATTGTTGTCTGTCACTTCGGTGCTCCTAGTCTAGCTTGTAGTCGTCGGATGTTAAATGGTACCATCTCGACATCATATCTTTGGCTTCGCCAATTTGTATGATGATTTCGCTTGATGGTCAATGCTACAAGCAAAAGCTAAAGCCTAGATTGCATGCATTTAATTTGTTTTTTTCAAAACTATGGCATGTTTATTTAAATTCATTCATCCACCCCTGTAGCACTACTTTGCATATAAAAACAAAATGGTTTCTCGATTCATCATTCAATGTTCGCACATCCGTTTGAATCAATCTCATGTTTATGAGTTTCATGCTACCTTTCTCTTAACTAGTATGTTTTAGTTTGGGAGTGTAGGTCAATTCGAATGATCTTACTTCCATAGGTCTTTTTAAATTAAGCATGGTGCTTAGGTTAAAAAGCCTACCTTAATCAAATTAGACATGGAGTCAAGTTTGATTCTTTGAACCAAAACCGCTAGTATAGACTTTGGTTGTATGCCTAGACTAACCCCTACGGGAATTTCACAAATCCACAAGGGTGAGTCTTTGAGATAAATTCATAACAGAAGTAAATCAAGTTCATTTTTCGTGATCTTTGAATGAACCTTGATCACATAAAAAATGGTGCCACCGTTCGGGTATTCTCTATCACTAACATTTACAGGAACAAAGAGGTGGCATGACAAGAGAATAAGACACAAAAGAGTTTACACCTAGAGATAAGATCTTGATGTTCAATTCAAGGGTGACACTCTTTGTTCCCGGAAAACTTCGGAGTAAATGAGAAAGGCCATTCAAGGTAATCCGGACTTCGTCACATGGTGCCATCATGCTCCAAGATGATGAAGGTAATGTATTTAAGGTAAATGGCCATCATTTAAAAGTTTTTCCTTGAACCATAAAATGAAATTGACTCGATTGAATTCTTGCAATTTAATGGTTCAATCTAATGTTCAATCTTGTCTAAAAAATATATGAATATTAAGAATTAAAAAAAACTATAAAGAATTGAGAATAACATGAAGCTTTGACTCTCTCGGTGTTTTTCCACCAGAAGAGTCCATGTTATTTTCACGTGTCTTTGAATAAAAACAGATATGGCTCTAAAGAAGTGTGGGGGTGTGCAACAATCCATTGAAGAATAGGAAGCACCAAACCATATCATGAACTAGTGGAGGAACATTTACACCACTCGGTTTGATCATTTTCTCCCCACTGTTCATATGCATGCTTCCGGTTCTACAATTGTTTAAATCTACAAATTTAAAAAGAACCAAGTTTGACATTTAGATTTAAAATTTGAA
Organism: Hyparrhenia diplandra; assembly: GCA_015847255.1. Taxonomy (NCBI): domain Eukaryota; kingdom Viridiplantae; phylum Streptophyta; class Magnoliopsida; order Poales; family Poaceae; genus Hyparrhenia; species Hyparrhenia diplandra. Next base: position 142,538 of record JADLZK010010976.1, read on the forward strand.
AGTAAATATTGCTCTTTGAGTTTGGCCTACATAAATTTTGTTCCTTACATATCCTTAGTGCTTGTGGGGAAAATATGACATAGGAAAAACATATTGCCTAAGTTGTTGTGAAGTGAGATATGGCTTTGGCATGGAAATCCAACCTTTTCATTCGAAGTACTTGGAGAATTTCTGTTTTATAAAAATGCTAAAAATCATAGTCTCACATACTCCTCAATGGTGAGAAAGTTCCTACCAAGGCCGAATATCATGGTACAATTTGAAACCTTCTACATATGCTACTTATTATTGCATTGAGCTTTGTCAAACTTTGTTGACCCGTGTTGAAATATTTATCATGCTCTTAAATCAAGATCACGTACACACCACCAAATATATGCACTTTGCTCCTACACTAGGAGTAGGCGCAAAAAACATGCCTACCACATAGATCCATCCAAAAATGCTCTACTCCTACATTGGGAGAGAACAAAAATATATTCGTTAGGTTTCTTTCAAAATAAATGCTCCAAATAGTTGGTCATATCTCTCTCAAAAGTCTTCCAAAAAGAGACATGAGGCTATCATCAAAAGAAAAGAAAAAAAAATTGAGAGAAAACAAAAAAATGGACAAGTGTCGATTTTAAAACAATGGGTACTTAGATGCCCGTCTCTCTAAAAAAAAGAGAAAAGAAACAAAAAGATGAAAAAGATAGCCCATGCTCTCACAAATATTTTATCCAAAGTCCCAATAAAAAGAGATATTTTGAGGAGCATAGTAAAAATAGAATAGCCACTATATATATCCACACACTTGCACATCTTGATTTGATTGTATGACATATTTCTCCATGGATCCATTGTTTGACCTAGCAAAATATGCAATACAAATGCCCACAAAATTTTTCCTACCTGAGCTCCACATAAGCCTTTTAGAAGTAGGAAGAAAAAAGAAGGCAATGCTATAAATGCCTTGGTAAGGGGAACATACACCCGAAAGCGATTTGAGAGTGCCATTTGAGGAGTACATGTGAACTGTGCTTTATTCTTAAAAAAACAACTCCAAGTTACTAAGATGTGGAAATAGGATAACTTTGTTCCCAACCGCCCAAGAATATATGTTAGACACTCCACATATCCCACGGTAATGAGGTATGTCTTGGGATGATCTTTATGTCGGGTTCATAACTAGAATTGCTATGTTTATACTTACTTTATCATTAATCTTTACTCGGGACGAGCAAAGAGCCAAGTGTGGGGAACTTGTTGATGCTCTTTTTAAGGCTTGTTTTATGACCATCAATATGCACATAAAAGGATAAGATTCCATACAAAATCATAATGAAATTTTATTTATCTAACGAGTTCCACGAGTTTTCGGCCTTCTAGTTGTTTTTGCGGGACTTTCTAATTTTTGCAGATAAAAGTATCAGAAATGGCAAAACGGAGTGTACCATTGCAAAAAGAGCTCGTCGCGCTGATCAAAATGGACATATCATTTGCTATATTTGGACTCGGAATAAGAAGTTATCGCACAAACAAGATTCACATGAAATGATAAGCCTACACGTCAGCGAGCCAATCAGAAACTGCCACGCGGCAAGCAGCAGCGAGGCGGGCCCAGGCGCCCACGCGCGGAAGCGCGCGCGCGACGCAGCACGCGGTCAAAAATCGAAATTCACTGGCCACTCCGGGCGACACGTGGCGGCGGGAATTTTCAACGCCCGCGCGCGCGCGCAGTGCGCCGTTCGGCTCGGTCCCGCAGGGGGGCACGTGGCGCGCGGAGACATGCCGCGGCAGGCGGTGGTGCGGTCCACGCGGTCTGCGATCAGCTGGACCGGCCGGTTCGGTCGGTTTTTGACCGATTGAACCCGGATTTCCTCCCCTGAAACGCAGCACAGCCAGCAGTTCACCGGTTTTGCTCCGGTTCGAGGCCTTCCTGGCCGGTTTTCTTCCGGTTTTTGTTGCAGGTCGGGTTGGAGGACAAAATGCCGTGACTCAAGGGCAACCATCGACCTCAAGGATGGTTGCATGGCCCATTTAGCAATTAGCCCCCTCCTCACTCTTATATAAAGAGGGGCTCTCCTCTCATGTAACACAACACACTACACTACACTTGAGCACAACTTCCATACATTCTTCACCATGTAGTGGTGTCCCTCTAGGTGTTGTTCACCTAGTTGTAATTTAGAAAAGAGGAAGAGAGTGAGAGGAGAAGAGAGGAGGAGCCGGACTTGTGGGATCCTTCTCAACCTTGTACCTCTCTTGAGTCGACTCCTTTGTGAGTAATATCCAGGTCATCTTATGGTAATTTCTTGATTATTATTTAACTAAATTCAGTGCGTACTTTATTTTACTTATGGATCTCCGATTCGGCCAGAAGGCTCTTGTTTTTTACGTGAAACTAGTTTCAGTACTCGCTAGCGTAGACGTGTTGTCTGCGCTAGAGTTTGCCTACCAGGATTACGCCCCATGCTACGGAATAGTTGTGGTAGCCTTTGTTGGCGGTCACCAACGACATATTTTTAACGTCAACATTCTACCAATAAGGGGGTGAAACTATACCTTACTACACACATATACATTTATTATTGACATATTTCCACTTGTAGTGTCCAAATTATTATTGTGCGATTTATATAAGAAACAAGTGGAAAATGTACCAAAAAGCGCCTCCCGGAAAGCGCATTCACCCCAAGGGAGAAATTGACCAAACACGCAGAATTGGGCCAAAAGCAAAGGAAAGATAACAAGGCTCTAAATGGACATAAGAAAGCAAGGAGAAGAGAGGAGAAAAGCCCATAAAATATCAATATCCAAACACAAGCCCAAGAGGTCGAGGGGCGAATCCAACATGAAATGATAAATGGGCGCAGGACATGGGTTCAATATTTTGGGCATAACTTTCTCATACGAAATCGATTTTTGTGACGAATACTCGAAACGAAGCTAACTCCGAGGCCCACGTGCTCATGCAAAGTTTTAGCCCAAACGGTGACCATATTGGTGTGCGCGCACCTTAGGGTGCGCCGCACGCACCGCGGAGGCCAAAACGGCCCATCTTCGTCTGGTGGCCCATCTCGACTTGAAAAGTGCGGAGGCGGTGTTTGCTTGCCCAGAAGGCGGCGGGATTAGTACCAAATGGCTTAGCCAAGATAGGATCCCATGGTGAAGGTCCTATAAATAGATGGGCACTCCCTCACTTGTAACACACACCTCACAATGTAGCCTCTCTCTTCTTCTTCTTCTTCTTCTTCTTCTTCTTCTCCCTTTCTTCTTCTTCTTCTTCTACTTCTTCTTCTTCCTCTTCTTAGTAGGATTAGTAGTTTAGGATGTGGAGCTAGGCAAAGCTACCAAGGAGGGCTTGGCTCCTTGGAAGATGGATTCCGGGAATAAATCTTTCTATGGTATTCTTCCAAAACCTTGCTCTTATCTTATCTTGGTTGTGCATTAGGATTAGAGTCTTCATGTTATTTCTATACCTCGTGATTTATCCTATGATCTAACATGTTGTTCTTGACATGATCATGACACATGAACTAGTCTATAGTTTCTATGTTGTGATATCGTCATATAGAACTTTATGCTTAAACCATTCATGCAATATAATTGGGTAGTGTCGGGATTGTCTTTGAATGACGGTTCGTTGTGTCCTTCGGGGCTTGCTCATGTCCTATTCCATCCATCCGTAGGGTGGGGGCCATGGGGACATGAGTAGTGTCCTAGTATGCGGACGTGGTGTCCAGGATGCCGGTATCCTTCGAATATGAGTGCATGCCACGGTTGAGGGGGTAGGCGGCTTGGTCGTGACAAGCCTTGACCGTCCCTTGAAATCCCCCACGTTCGTGTGTCTTTGTAGGAGTTCGTAAATGCCTTCCATTAGGGCGGATGCTCAGGAAGGTCTCCCCGTCCATTTCATTCTCGGCTCCGACCTCCTGCTCATGCGTGTTGCCTAACTATCAAGCGATTCTATGCTGAGCCATGACTAGAATCTGTATGCTCCACTTAGGACTTTCTTTATTCCTTATTTATCTTTATCCTTGAGTTTGGCTTGAGTGAGTGTGTCAAGTTATCCCTTTACCGTTCCTTTATATCCTGTTATGAGCATTGGTCCATTACATAGTCATGTTATCTGTTCATGTCTCTATTAGATCCTTTTCCACCATGCTTTCCTTTGGGAAAATATAAATAACGATACCCTGAATACTTCGGGTGAAATGCTACAATGATAGATCCGCGGCGCTTGCGGATGAATATCTTCTTAGGCAAGATCTATCACCGTTGATGTGCCTAGTGTTATCACCGACACGGTGGTTTCACTTAGGAATGTCAACGACGCATTTGGCGCCGTTATTGGAGATGGGTTCTAAACCTGTTTCTAGTGATTGCGCTTAAGAAATGCAACATAGCCGGGAGGTGACAACTCCGACCGGGCCTTTGTAGTCCACCACGTATGTATTGGTGTTTGCGTAGAGCCTTTGGCTGCCTTCTCTAGATTACCGCTTCCCGGTCTTTTTCGAGAATCGGAAAGCAATAGCTGGCTCCTATGTAAGTGGAGTTTAGTAAGCTTGAACCTTGGTATTTAGTAATCTTGAGAAAACCTTAAAGAACCCCTCTCTACCGACAAAAATATTTATCTATCTTATCTCTTGGACATACTTGATCCTTCTAGTTCACTTCTCGTTCCCCGTGGAAATCGATACCCTGAATGCTCGGGTGAAAGCTACAATGGTACTTTCCGTGCGCTTGCGGATTTATACGTGTGCGTTAAAAATACCAACACTCCCAACCCACCCACCCGTACTCACGCCGCCTAAGCCGGAAGAGCCTATGTTGCTCTACATCGCGGCAACCTCACGGGTCGTGAGCACGGTGCTCGTGGTCGGCGTGAGGAAGAGGGACACACACTCCGTGTGCAATGCCCAGTTAACTTCGTTAGCGAAGTCCTCTCCGACACCAAGACCCGGTACTCGCAGCTCCAGAAGCTCGCATACGCCTTGCTGATCACACGACGCAAGCTACGCCACTACTTCAACACCCATCCCATCACCGTCGTCTCCAAGTACCCGCTCGGCGAAGTCATCCGCAGCTCCGAGGCCACGGGGCGCACGCATCGCCAAGTGGGGCATCGAGCTTATGGGATCCGACATCTCAGACACGCCGAGGGACGCCATCAAGTCCCAAGTGCTCCACGACTTTGTGGCCGAGTGGACCGAGACGCGACTCCCGCCCAAGCCTGACGACGGCGAATATTGGGTCCTCTACTTCGACGGCTCGGTGAAGAGATATGGCACGGGGGCTGGGCTTGTCTTCGTCTCACCGCACAACGTGCGCATGAGGTACTCGATCCGCCTCCACTTCACCGTGTCTAACAACGTTGCTAAGCACGAGGCCTTAGTGAATGGGCTCCGCATCGCCGCCGAGCTTGGCATCAAGCGACTTAAGATCCGGGGGTCTCCGAGCTCGTCGCCAATAAGGTCATGAAGGAAGTCGACTGCGTCAACCCCCGGATGATTGCGTACTACCGAATGGTGCGTGAGCTCGAGGAGCACCGGCGGCCTCGAGCTCGGACACATCCACCGCCAATATAACAGCGACGCCGATGTCCTCGCCAAGCTCGCGTCGGTCGAAGCAGGTCCCTCCCTGGGTGTGTTCGCCCACGACCAAGTCGTCCCCCTCGATTCGACTCGAGGGTGAGACCTCAAGCTCATGCACTGACCTCGCCAAGACGCCCTTCATGCCATTCCCCAACAAGGCCGAACCAACATCGAGCTCGAGCTCGCCGATGGAGATCGGCGCCGTCAAAGATCGAGTCCTCGCCATCCTGCGCAAATTTTGCATGCACCGGTGCCGGTGCTACCGCTGGCGCGCCCGGATGCATGCGTCCGGTGGCCACCCGAGCGCAGAGGCTATTGGTCCGCGTCAGGTGCCGAATCGCGCCAAGCGCGGCCACCGCCGGCGTCGGCGCGGTAAGTGCGCGTGCGTGGCCCGTTCAACGTGTGAACTTCGCCTGGCTGGCATCCGCGGCACCGGCGTCGGCGCGCGAGCAACGGCACACCAGGCGTGCCTTCCTCACCCGCGGTTGCGCTGATTACCGCGCGCTGGCCTTCAGTCCAGCGTCCGATGCTCCGTGCGGCGTCGGTCACATTCATTTCATGTGAAGAGTTCGTTGTTTTGTCGTCGTTTCTTCACCGTTGCTTCAAATCAAATTCCGTCACTTGTTCCATGTTGCCAACACGTCGAAGAACGCCCGAGAGCTCGTGTGTTAGCATTTTGAAAACATTTTCACCAAGTGCGAAGTTAGCTCTCTAGGTTAGAATGCATACATATGATGTTTGAACCTAGAGGCACATGAGGATCGATGTTTCTGATGTTTTCCCCTCTTTATAGTACGGCTTATCGATCCTAAATCACTCACACCCTCTATGGTGTCTTGAGTGCAAAATCAAATGGCCCTTTGAATATACCTTTGCCTTGAGCCCATTTGATCCTCGAACCACTCCAAGTTGAGCACTTGATCATCTTTTGGATCACCTCGATCCATCCATCATGACCTCCATGCATCACACTTGGCTTGACCAATCTCCAACTAATCAAACACTTAGCATAGAGAGATTAGTCCTAGGATGTCATCAATTAGCCAAAACCAAACTAGAAATCTTCACGGGCTGGCGACGATGGCGGCGCATTAGGCGGCATGCTCCTTCCTGGAGGCGTCCCTAATGTTTCAGCGTCAACAGAGCCTCCGCCCGGCTCCGACAGCCGTGTTTGACTCACCCACCTCTATAGGTGGGGCTTTGTCGGGAAGGTATGGCGTGTGTCTTGTGCGATTGCTATCATCGCCATTGAAGGTGTGGAGTTTGCGGGTGGCTAGGATGAGCTATAGTTCATGGGTTGGGAAGCTGTTGGCCGTAGTTAACGTCAATTTTATACTATCAACTTTTGCATGAAATGATATAAAAGGAATTACAAACACTAGATGTAGGGTTTGATTCTAACAAGTTCCACGAGTTTGGTGTTCTCACTTGTCTTGCGGGTTTTCACCGAATAAAAGTATCTCAAATGATGGATTTTTTTTTTTTGAACAAGTCGGCAGGGAAGCCCCCTACCTGTTCTTTTTGCTTTTTGTTGATTTATATGTACAAAAATACGTAAAGGTCCCTAGGACCAAAGAGAAAATAGCAAAGATACATTAAGTCCTATTCTCACACCACGATTTCAAGGGGTCGGCTATCCTTTTCATAGCTTTGATGCAAACTAGGCTAAGATCTTCCAATGAATGGAGTTCTCAAATGATGGATTAGAGTCCATTGCGAAGAGCTCATTTGAGATGATCGAAATGGACATATTACTTGCCCCATTTGGAATCTAGAATCAAAAGTTATGAACCACGACCATTGGTGTGAATTCCAAGGACCTAGAAGACACCAGAGAACTCCACGCCAAAGCCTGGGCCCACCTGCCACATGGTGGGGCCGCCCGGCACCATGTATGGTGCCGGCCAAGACCCAAGTTGGGCCAAACAGGTCCAGCTTTTGGAAGCTTCCTCCACCGACCTATGGGAACCCTAGAATCTACTCCGGAATATTGGTAGATCAAAGACTTGATACATTGTGCTTGACTTGATTGTTCTATCTTTCAATTGCTCAAGATCTAAGTGAAAGTGAAAACCCAATGGTGAAGATCATGTATACTTTTTAAGGTGCAAAAGAGACAAATAAAAAGGGACTAATGTTCGAAACTCTAATAAAAAAAGTTTATATATAGCCCGGGTTCTCTTCAATATTTTCAAAAATAAAGATTGTTTTGAGGAGCAAAAGTAGAATTATTTCTACCATCATCCATACATTTACCTCTATTATACCCTTATTACCATACCATTTATACATACCTATACACATACACATCTTGATTATATGACTTGTTTCTTTGGATCCATTGTTTGACTTTATAATATATGTTTAGTAAGTACAATTGAGAATTTTGAGTTTTATTTTGAAAACTTTACAAAAACTCTAGAATATTGGTAGATCAAAGACTTGATACATCATGCTTGACTTGATTGTTCTATTTTCAATTGCTCAAGATCCAAGTGAAAGTGAAAACCCCATGATTGAAGATCATGTATACTTTTTAAGGTGCAAATGCATTGAAGCAACTGCTGATCTTAGTTTGTTTTTAATAAATAGCTTTGCTAAGGGACTAGCAAAGGGTAAGCTTGGGGAGCTTGTTGACGGTAGTTAACGTCAATTTTTTACTATCAACTTTTGCATGAAATGATACAAAAGGAATTACAAACACTAGATGTAGGGTTTGATTCCAACAAGTTCGACGAGTTTGGTGTTCTCACTTGTCTAGCAGGTTTTCACTGAATAAAAAGTATCTCAAATGATGGATTAGAGTGGACCATTGCGAAGAGCTCGCTGAGACGATCGAAATGGACATATTACTTGCCCCATTTGGAGTCTAGAATCAAAAGTTATGAACCACGACCATTGGTGTGAATTCTAAGGACGTAGAAGACACCGAGAGAACTCCACGCCAAAGGCTGGGCTCACTGCCACGGGGTGTGTAACACCCCGATTTTTACCATTTTCAAAATTCGCGAAAAATTTAAACTTTTTCGACAATCGTGTTTTGACTTGACACTTGGATGATTTTTCATTTATTTTGACACCACAGTTTTTACTCATGATTTTTGGTGAAATCCAAAGTGGAGTTACAATTAATAAAAGGATAAAAAGAGTAAGAAAATAAGAGAGAAAGGAAAGAAAAGGAAAAGGAAAAGAAAGAAAAAAAGAGAAAGGAAACCACTGGCCCATCCTCCCTTCTCTTCTCTCTTTGCCTCCCGCGTGGGCGGCCCAGCTCCACCCAGCCGCGACGGCCCACCTCCCTTCCCTTTCTCCTCTGCCACCGACGCAGCGGACCCGCACCCCCCCTTCTTCCCGACACGCCCGGCGACGACGATTCGGGCACAGCCCGGCTGGGCCCCGTATTGTCGCCTCGTCGTACCGCCGCCCGGTAGGAGAACACCGGGGCATAGTGGAACACGAGCATTCAAGCGAATCGGACGATCCTGGCGGGCCGGCTCGGCGCTGCACCCAAGACGCCACAGTGCGGCGGCGACCGCCGCACAGCAAGCCCGGCCGAGCTTGCTAGCGAACCCCGCCATGACCAAGCACGCGGGCGTCGACCTTCAAATAGCAATGCAGCGGCTCGGCCGAAGCGACAAGGAGGTGCCGCCTCGGGCACCCATGCGCCGCGAGGAGGACGGCGACCTCGCCGAGCAATGTCGGCCACCGCGATGTGACCAAACCTAACGGTCGCCGGAGCTCCATAGAGCGATGCCACGGCGGCAAGACCCGCAGCGCACCCCCCGCCGCGGCGGAAAATATCCGAGGGCGAGAGAAATATCTCGTTGGAGGCTGCCGCGGCGAGGCTATAAATAGCCCCGTCCGGCCCTCCATCCTGCCTCGCCGAGCACCAAAGAGCTCCCCTCTGGAGCTAGAACACACCGTGCTCGCTCCCAATCTCCCTCTCCCCTCTTCCCCTCCGCCCTAGGCGGATTTCCCCAATCGAAATTTCAGCCGCCGCCGCTGAGCTAGGGTTCAAGTGCCCCCGCCGATTGGTCACCGGAGAAGAGAAATTGGCAGTCGAGAGGACCCCTCGCGGTGAGCTTTCATGCCCGGGAAGGCCGTTCCGGCGAAACGGCCGGCGGGGCCGCTGCCGTCGGGCACGACGGGACGGGGCGGCGCCACGATGCCGTCATCACTCCCGCCGCCGCGGACGCCGTCGGCCGGGAGCCAACCGAGAGGCCGACACGCGTCCATCCCGTCAGCCACCATTTCCCCCCTCCGTTTGCCACGTGGGCCGGCCGGGCCTGCTGGTCGATCACCGGGTGGGCTTAAATACTGATAAAGAAGTAGGAAGGAAATTCCTAGGTCTACCCGGATTTGTGTACCCCTAATGCTATAAGTACTAATCCGGACCTCGAGAAAATTCTAGGAAAAATATGTAAATAAACTAGATCATGTGGAGATAATTGTCATGATTTTTATTATATTTTTGCAGTAATAAAATATTGACATAAAAATCCAACCATGATTATTGATGGAATTAATCTTTGGAAAATCAAAACTTCCGAACCGTAACACCAAATTGGATCAAACCACTCCCGTTATTTTTCTAAAATCGATCTTTATCCATTGCTACTGGTTTATGTATTATCACATGGTTAGTTTTGCCGCTATTCAATCGCCCTATTAATTTCTTGTAATCACCGCCGTATACTAGAGTAGCCGACGAGGACCCCTACCAGGAACGAGACGACCCTGACTACGTTCCAGAGCCAGAAGACTACAATAACCAAGGCAAGTCCTTACCCCCTTAATAATCTTGACTTAATTAATCAACCTAATCTTATGGAGATGATGATAATGTTGATGAGATAATGATTATGTGATGCGAGTGAGGTGCTTATGAGATATATGAGACGCACATGAGGTGCTTATGAGATGATTATGATATATGAGATTATTTATGCTTTGTGTGCATGAGATGATGATGAGTAATGTTTGTGACCATGATATGATCGAATATGAGATTGATATAACCTTGATAATAATATGGACCATGTCAACAGAAAGGTGAGTGGTGATAGTCTACATGGAGGTGGACCAATCACACTCGGGAATGAGTCTCATGGAGAGATACTCACCTCCCTAAGGACCGGTTCATAGACCATCTACCTAGTGCGATATTTCGTACAGCCACACGTCGGGATGGGGCGACCTGATCTCACACCCCGTTAGGTCAAGGTATATCGTATACCTAGGAGGCCGGTAGTAGGCAGAAGGATAATTGGGAGCTGACTCGGATGCTAGGTGATCTTCCGAGGTCGGGTTGGCGTGGATGCTAGGTGATCTTCCACGTAAGAGATTGAGATATTGAGTATATGAATTATGAATTATTGTGATGAATTATTGTTGAGCGGATGCTAGGTGATCTTCCGCAGTCGATGCTAGGTGATCTTCCACACCGGGATGCTAGGTGATCTTCCCTAAGTGGGATGCTAAGTGATCTTCCCACTTTCCAACCCCCGAGAATCTTTCTGTAGAAGATATGCTAACACCTAGGTTGGCTGCCAAGCGAGCACGAGATCTTGTTGGACTATTCTGGTCCGCTGATCACGGAAGGAGTATGTCCATCGTGTGGGGAAATTGTACAACCTCTGCAGAGTTACTTAAACCTATTCGAATAGCCACGTCCTTGGAATGGGCAAATGCTAGGCCAGATTATCTATGATTAGTTTAACCTTGATGATACTAACCGTTTGTGTTTTGTGAAGCGATGACCATATAACCTGACCGGGAACTAGTGAGGGCAGTTTTAGAGTCCCTGCTAGGGCCCAAACCCATAATACTCACCAACCCCAGGTTTGGACTTGCTGAGTACCTTTGTACTCACCCGTTGTTATTTTCAGACTTCGGCTTAGAGGAGGACCCGGGCTACGATGATCGCGAGGATTTTCCGCAGGAGGACTAGACATTGACGCTTTCGGATTTGCTAGGACTTAGACATTGATACTAGAGTTTCGACCTACGCTCAAGTATGCTTGTGGGTGTGGCAGGCTAGGACCACTAGACGCTGTAGCCTACTCTGATAAATAAATCGCCACAGCACCACCTATGTTTACCTAACGTTGTGTAATAAGACTGTGACCCTCGGGCCACTTATGTAAGACCTATTTTATCCTATCAATAAAGCTTCGGCACCTTTCTAAATAAATCTGTGTCCACTCTTGTCTCTATTAACGTATTAGCGCGTGATCCTGGCACTAATACGTGAGGTTAAGGACCCATTAAAGTGGGGGCTTGACAGAGTGGTATCAGAGCTGAGCTTGACCGTAGGATGAAACCCTAGGTCCTGGTACACAACCAAAGATAAACACACACCCTGATTGTTCTCATACTTTCATATGCAAAAATAAGCTTAACTTCTGGAAGTGTTTTTGCAGTATGAAAGGTCCCATCGATTGTGACTGGGAACAATCAAACTGCATTGTTGAGGAAGGATTTCCCCGTCTCTTATGGGAGAAACTCCAGCGACTGGGATACACTGAGCCTCCCCAGTGCTACTTCATATAGTACGAGGATGCGGGAGTGCAGAGGTGCGAAGTGCGAATGCACATTAAGGAACATCCCGACTTTACTGCAGTCCATGCACGATGGTACACCATGATCGGTCGGAGGCCATGGGACACCACCCAAAAAGTGGCATGCACGGCATTGGCAGAATACTACAGCATTTTTGAAGAAGACATCGAATACACACCCGCAAAGTACCTCCTTGTACCAGACCAGACCACCCCCACCTGGTGCAACAAGGTACACGAGTTGCAGAAGATCGATCCGGGAGTATTGGAATACAGCAAGGTTTTCACCGTCGGTACCTACACAACGTGGACACCTTGTGTGAAGACCAACAACGAGAAATCCAAGCCTGGGCGAGCCGTTATCGAGAAAGACAAGCGAGGCGGACAAGATGACCATGGAGGTACACAAGATAGCAAGGGAACTGGAGCGGTGCGAGGCGGGAATTAAGGTAGACTCAGCAGCAACTATACGACAGAAAGCGAACCAAAAATACACCACCAGAAGGAAGGACGATCACCAGGAGAAGAATTACAGCAAGTGCCGCCAGTGGGGTGCCAGCCTATGATCCCCAACAGCCTCATTATGACCTAAATGGATACGCACCAAGAGAGTCTCGACCGATTCCGAGTCAGTTGAGGCTGAGGAATCCGTCGCAGACAACTTCCAGCAGGAAGCGGGACCATCCGAGTACCCATGACAAGGGTACTTTGTGCGAACACAACAGCGCTGTGAGGAGTGGAACCTCCAAAAGCTACAGTTTGTGAAATAAATAATTGTAGCTGTAGCAAGCAGTCATCCTTATGGCAATTGTGCGTAGTGTAGTATCAATGCCAATAGTGTGGAAGTGTTTTCAGTAGCATGTAAGTGGTTGTTATGTATGATGCGCTTGTATCATGTGTAGGAACTATAAAGATGTGTTGAATGTTCGGTGTTTTATCTTGAATAAATTGCAATTGAGTTTTACCTCTTGATCCGCAAACACCGTCTTACTCATATTGCTATCGCAGCAATCTGATGGAAAGAAGGTCTAGCGAGGATCTTGTGATGCCTTGAAAGGGCCGAAGCTATGGACTGCAATGAGAGAGGCGACGAACCTCCGAGAAACAAGGCGAAATCGGGGCGAGGCAACCCGTAAACAATAGGGGCAATGAAGAGAGACCAGTTGAAGAAGAAGTTAATCGGGAAGGCTTAAAACGAGCACATACCACCACCCCCACCCAATCTGGCGAGAGGTGATGGACCGACAAACACAGCTCTTGGAGAGACTTGCTGGGAGGGGGATAACGAGAATGGAAGGATAGGAGCATTTATGAGGTTACGTCCACCCACCTTTGAAGATCTTTGGGGATGAACCCTTGGCCGCAGATGATTTGGATACGCCTCATCACTAAGAATTTGGATGCAACAGGAGCAACCCTTTAAGAGAGAGTCACGGTGGCCACCCATCAACTTGCAGGAGCAGCAAGCGAATGGTGGGACAACTACCAAGAAGCCTCAGAGAACCCCGAAGCCATCACTTGGGAGGAATTTGTGGAGGAATTCCGTCACTACCACATCCCCGATGGGATTATACGTAGCAAGGCGGAAGAATTCCGCAACATTCAACAAGGCGCCATGATCGTTCCACAATACATTCGTCGGTTCATGAAGCTTGCACGCTATGCGCCAAGCGAAGTGGACACCGAGAAGAAAAGATGGAATGCTTCGCTAGGGGACTCAACTCCGTCCTAAGGGAGCAAGTATCGAGGCCACGAATACACCAGCTTCAATGTGATGATGAACAAGACCATCATCATGGAGGAAGAAAAGATGAGGACTGAACGTGAAAGGAAGCGCAAGATGATCATCACAGGAGAGCGTCACCACGAGAGATTCCAGAGGAACCGCACCTACTATAGTGCGCCCCCAAGGTTCCAACGTACTATGCAGTTCCGTGCTCTAGGAAGCAACTACTCCCAAGCCAGCAACAATAATTACAACAACAACGGCTACCGCAGCAACCCCAATTATCGCAACGGCAACCCGATCGGCAACAACAACCTTAGAAACAACAACGTCAAAGAACAACAACTTTGACAAAGGAAGAAGCGATTGTAGGACCGGAAACTTGCTATGGGTGCCGTCAACCTGAACACCGCATCGCGAGCTTCCCAAACATGAACAATAGTAATGCCCCCGCCCCCTCTGTTGCCAGTAACAGGACCGCCGCCTCTGGAGTAAATCGCAATATCCCTGAAAACTCTGGCGCACCCAGAAGGAACGTCCCAAGCTTTGGACAAGGCCGAGTAAACCACGTGAATGCGGAAGACGTACAGGCAACCCCGGATGCTGTGTACGGTGAGTTTATTGTAAACTCTACTCCTGCAACCATGCTATTCGACTCAGGCGCTTCGCATTCGTTTATTTCCGATCGTTTTGTTTCCCGCAATAAGTTGAGAATGGTGTTATTACCCACCCCTCTTTTGATTCGCACCCCTGGAGCCGTAATGCGATGCTCACTAAGATGTCCTCGAATAAGGATCATGGTTAGAGGAATAGAATTCAGAGCAGACTTAGTGGTTCTAAAGACAGACTTATTGGATATAATACTAGGAATGGATAGGTTAGAAAAGCATCATGGGAACATATCATGCAAAGACAGGATGCTCACAATAACCAATCACCTAGGGAAGACTGTAAAATGCCAGCCACAAGCACCCAAGTTGACCCCAGGAGTGTACAATGTACAAGCCACTACAACAGAAGCGGTACCCATAGTGAAAGAATATCCAGATGTATTCCCAGAAGACCTACTCGGAATGCCACCAGATAGAGATTTGGAGTTCATCATAGACCTAATACCAGGGACAGCACCGATAGCCAAGAGACCTTACAGGATGGCATCAAATGAGTTAGTGGAATTGAAGAAACAGTTACGAGAGTTGCAGGAGAAAGGATACATCAGACCCAGCTCATTGCCATGGGGATCACCTGTATTGTTCGTGAAGAAGAAGGATGGAAGCCAACTCATGTGCATTGATTACAGATCGTTAAACGAAGTTACCATCAAGAACAAGTACCCTCTTCCAAGGATCGATGACCTATTTGATCAACTAAAGGGAGCCAGGTATTTCTCGAAGATAGACCTTAGATCAGGCTACTACCAACTCAAGATCCGACTCAGTGACATTCTGAAGACCGCATTTGTAACCCGCTATGGACAATATGAGTTCACAGTCATGCCGTTTGGACTAACAAACGCCCCTGCTTACTTCATGAATCTGATGAACAAGGTATTCATGGAGGAGTTGGATAAGTTTGTCGTCGTATTCATTGACGACATACTTATTTACTCAAAGAGCGTCGAAGAGCATGAGCAGCACCTGAGGATAATTTTAAGCAAGCTAAGAGATCATCAACTATATGCCAAGTTCAGCAAGTGCGAGTTTTGGCTACAGGAAGTCGCTTTCCTAGGCCATGTAATCACAGCTGAAGGAGTAAAGGTGGACCCCGAGAAAATAAGGGCAGTAACAGAGTGGCAGCAACCAACCAATGTCACGGAGATACGAAGCTTCCTAGGACCGGCAGGGTATTACCGGAGATTCATCGAAGGATTTTCCAAGATTGCGAGACCTATGACCGCGCTAAACTAGAAAGGAAAGGAGTTCCTATGGACAGAAACCTGTGAAAAGAGTTTCCAAGATCTGAAGACGAAGCTAACCACAGCCCCGGTGCTCACCTTACCAGATATACACAAGGATTTTGTAGTATACTGCGATGCGTCCCGACGAGGATTAGGATGTGTCCTAATGCAAGAAGGGAAAGTCGTAGCATACGCATCAAGACAGCTGAAAAAGCACGAGGAGAACTACCCTACTCACGACCTAGAACTAGCAGCAGTAGTACATGCCCTGAAAATATGGAGACACTACCTTATAGGAAACAAGTGCGAAATATTAACAGATCACAAGAGCCTGAAGTACATATTCACCCAGTCAGAATTAAATCTAAGACAAAGGAGGTGGTTAGAACTGATAAAAGACTATGATTTGGGCATACAGTATCACCCTGGAAAAGCCAACTCGGTGGCAGACGCACTAAGCAGGAAGACCCACCACCGTCACCTCGAAGCCATTCAGAGAAATCTAGAATTAGCCCATGAAGTGAGCAAGCTAAATCTACAAATAGGAGAGCAGGGAATGCTGAACACAGTGAGTATACGACCCACCCTAGAAGACCAAATCAAGACAGCACATGATACGTATAATGAGGTTCGAGAACTAAAGAGGTTGGTCACCACCAAGGAAAAAGAAATGTCCGGGTTTCGGATCGACGAAGAAGGAAAGATATGGTATGAAGATCGTATCGTGTACCAAAGAAAGAAGGCCTCAGGAACTTAATACTAGAGGAAGCACACAACTCCCCTTACCCCATCCACCCTGGCGCAACCAAGATGTACATGGACCTGAAGCAAAAGTATTGGTGGAAGGGCATGAAAGTCGACATCGCAGACTTCGTAGCAAAATGTGACCCGTGCCATAAAATCAAGGCAGAACATCATCGACCGGCGGGATTACTACAACCACTACACATACAGTGGAAATGGGATGAGATAAGCATGGATTTCATAGTAGGACTCAGAGAACTTCTAATGGCACCGATTCCATATGGGTAATCGTGGACCGATTAACAAAGGTGGCACACTTCATCCCCGTAAAGACCACACTCCAGGCTCATCAGCTTGCAAGACTATACATCGACGAAATCCTGAGGCTACACGGAGTTCCCAGCCGTATAGTGACAGACAGAGGGTCGCAATTCACCTCGAGATTTTGGAAGAGTCTACATGAAGCCCTGAAGACACGCCTAGACTACAAAGACAAACATACCACCCACGAGCGGATGGGACAGATGTGAGCGTGTGAATCAAATCCTAGAAGACATGCTAAGGGCATGCGTACTATTCTATGGGAAAGACTGGGAGAAAAGTTTATCTTTTGCCGAATTCTCCTACAACAACAGCTATCAAACCAGTCTAAAAATGTCCCCGTTCGAGGCACTGTATGGGAGAAAATGTAGGACACCCCTGATGTGGTCAGAGGTTGGGGAACGCACAGTGTTCGGACCCAACATTATCCAAGAAGCGAGAAGACGGGGGTGGCAACAATCCCGAGAACACGAAAAAGCCACAGAAAGCGGCGAGAAGAGCTACGCCGACCGTAGAAGAAAAGAGTTGGAATTTCAAGTCGGGGACCACGCCTACCTAAAAGTGTCACTCTTGCGGGGAACCAGGCGATTCCATGTAAAGGGGAAGCTAGCCCCAAGGTACATCGGGCCGTTTGAGATTACAGAAAGAATCGGAAAAAGTGGCGTATCACCTGCAGCTACCCCCAGAACTAGAAGAAGTCCACAACGTATTCCATGTGTCCCAATTGAAGACATGTCTACGAGTCCCTGAGGAACATACCCCGCTAGAAACAGTAGACCTTCAACCAGACCTACAGTATCAAGAAAGACCAGTCAAGATTTTAGACATAGCCATAAGACAGACGCGGAGGACAGTGAAATGATTTTTGCCGAAGTTCAATGGAGCAACCATACAGAAGAGAAGCTACTTGGGAAAGGGAAGAAAATTTGAGAAAAGAGTTTCCCTACCTATTTGAGGAACAGTGCAAATTTCGAGGGGCGAAATTCTCTTTAAGGGGCGTAGGTTTGTAACACCCGATTTTTGACCATTTTCAAAATTCGCTAAAAAATTTAAACTTTTTCGACAATCGTGTTTTGACTTGACACTTGGATGATTTTTCATTTATTTTGACACCTCAGTTTTACTCATGAATTTTTGGAGAAATCCAAAGTGGAGTTACATTTAATAAAAGGATAAAAGAGTAAGAAAATAAGAGAGAAAGGAAAGAAAAGGAAAAGGAAAATAAAGAAGAAAAGAGAAAGGAAACCAGCCCGGCCCATCCTCTCCTTCTCTTCTCTCTTTCCCTCCGCGTGGGCGGCCCAGCTCCGCCGAGCCGCATGACCCACCTCCCTTCCATTTCTCCTGCCACCGACGAGCGGGACCCGCACCCTCCTTCTTCCCGGCCAGCGCCCGGCGATGACGACTGGCACAGCCCAGCCGGCCCCCGGCGCGCCTCGCCATACCGCCGCGCCGGTAGGAGAAGACCAGGGGCATAGTGGAACACGAGCATTCAAGCGAATCGGACAAGCACGGCGGCGGCTCGGCGCGCACCCAAGATGCCGCAATGGCGGCGACCGCCCGCCGCGACAAGCGGCCCGAGCTTGCCGGCCGAACCCCGCCATGACCAAGCGCGAGCGTCGACCGAACGACAACGCACGCGGCTTGGCGAGAAACGACAAGGAGCCGCCTCGGCGGCATCCATGCGCCGCGAGGAGGACGGCGACCTCGCCGGCAATGTCGGCCACCGCGATGTGACCACACCTAACCGGTCGCCGGAGCTCCATAAACGACGCCACGACGACCGCCACGCGGCGGCAAGACCACGCACACCCCCACCGCGTCGGAAAATATCCGAGGACGCGAGAGAAATATCTCGCCGGAGGAGTTGCCATGGTGAGGCTATAAATAGCCCCGTCCGGCCCTCCATCTTGCCTCGCCGAGCACCAAAGAGCTCCCTCTGGAGCTAGAACACACCATGCTCGCACCCAATCTCCCTCTCCGCTCTTCCCCTCCGCCCTAGGCGGATTTCCCCACAATCCAAATTTCGCCGTCGCCGAGCTAGGGTTCAAGTGCGCCGCTGATTGTCCATTTGGAGAAGAGAAATTGGCAGTCCGGTGAGTCGTCTTACTTCCCCCTATACTTACTCCCCTTCTTATTAGCTCGTATTTTGAAGTCAATCGGTGGATTGAGGGCGCCGCCGTCGACGACGATCGCCGCTCACGCCGCCGAGGTGGGAGCCCTACACCACCGCCACGACACCCGGCCGACCGTGTTCGGGGTAGTGTGGGGAGTCCGAGGACCCCTCGCGGTGAGCTTTTGTGCACAGGAAGGCCGTTCGGGAGAAATGCCGCGGCGGGCGCCGCCGTCGGGCACAATGGGACGGGGCAGCGCCACGATGCCGTCACCCTGCCGTCACGCCATCGGTTGGGAGCCAACCAGAGGCCGACACACGTCCATCCCGTCATGCCACCGTTTCCCCCTCCATTCCGCCACGTGGGCGGGCCGGGCCCGCTGGTCATCAGCGGTGGGTGAAATCTGAAAGAAGTAGGAAGGAAATTGCAAGGTCTACCCGGATTTGTGAACCCCTAATGCTATAAGTACCAATCCGGACCTCGAGAAAATTCCGGAAAAATATGTAAATAAACAGGATCATGTGGAGATAATTGTCATGATTTTTTATTATATTTTTGCAATCATAAAATATTGACATAAAAATCCCACCATGATTATTTACTAGAATTAGTCTTGAGGGAAAATCATAACTTCGAACCGTAACTCCAAATTGGGTCAAACCACTCCCGTTATTTTTCTAAAATCGATCTTTATCCATTGCTACTGGTTTATGTATTATCACATGGTTAGTTTTGCTGCTATTCAATCGCCCTACTAATTTCTTGTAATCGCCGCCGTACGCGAGAGTAGCCGACGAGGACCCCTACCAGAACGAGGCGACCACGACTACGTTCTAGAGCCGGGAAGACTACAATAACCAAGGCAAGTCCTTACCCCCCCTAATAATCTTGTCTTAATTAATCAACCTAATCTTATGGAGATGATGATCATGGTTAATCATTACGTGTGAACGTTGATGAGATAATGATTATGTGATGCACGTGAGGTGCTTGTGAGATATATGAGATGCACATGAGGTGCTTATGAGATGATTATGATATATGAGATTATTTATCTTTGTGTGCATGAGATGATGATGAGTAATGTTTGTGACCATGATATGATCGAATATGAGATTGATATAACCTTGATAATAATGTGGACCATGTCAGTAAAGGTGAGTGGTGATAGTCTACATGGAGGTGGACCAATCACACTCGGGAATGAGTCCCGCGGAGAGATACTCACCTCCCTAAGGACGGTTCATAGAGCATCTACCTAGTGCGAGATTTCGTACATCCACACGTCGGGATGGGGTGACCTGATCTCACACCCTGTTAGGTCAAGGTATATCGTATACCTAGGAGGCCGGTAGTAGGCGGAAGGATAATCAGGAACTGACTCGGATGCTAGGTGATCTTTCGAGGTTGGGTTGGCGTGGATGCTAGGTTATCTTCCACGTAAGAGATTGAGATATTGAGTATATGAATTATGAATTATTGTGATGAATTATTGTTGAGCGGATGCTAGGTGATCTTCCACACCGGGATGCTAGGTGATCTTCCCTAAGTGGGATGCTAAGTGATCTTCCCACTTTCCAACCCCTGAGAATCTTTCGGTAGAAGATATGCTAACACCTAGGTTGGCTGCCAAGTGGGCACGAGATCTTGTTGGACTATTCTGGTCTGCTGATCACGGAAGGAGTATGTCCATCATGTGGGGAAATTGTACAACCTCTGCAGAGTTACTTAAACCTATTCGAATAGCCACATCCTTGGAATGGGAAAATGCTAGGCTAGATTATCTATGATTAGTTTAAACTTGATGATACTAACCGTTTGTGTTTTGTGAAGCGATGACCATATAACCTGACGGGAACTAGTGAGGGGCAGTTTTAGAGTCCCCTGCTAGGGCCCAAACCCATAATACTCACCAACCCCGGGTTTGGACTTCTTTGAGTACCTTTGTACTCACCCGTTGTTATTTTTAGACTTCGGCTTAGAGGAGGACCCGGGCTCACGATGATCGCGAGGATTTTCCCGGGGGGAGGACTAGACGTTGACGCTTTCGGATTTGCTAGGACTTAGACATTGATACTAGGGTTTCAACCTACGCTCAAGTATGCTTGAGGGTGTGGCAGCTAGGACCACTAGGCGTTGTAGCCTACTCGATAAATAAATCACCACGGCACCACCTATGTTTTACGTAACGTTGTGTAATAAGATTTGTGACCCTCGGGCCACTTATGTAAGACCTATTTGATCCTATCAATAAAGTTTCGGCACCTTTCTAAATAAATCTGTGTCCACTCTTGTCTCTATTAACGTATTAGCGCGTGATCCTGGCACTAATACGTGAGGTTAAGGACCTATTGAAGTGGGGGCCTGACAGGGTGGGGCCGCCTGGGACCATGTATGGTGCCGCTCAGCACCCAAGTTGGGCCAAACGGGCCCAGCTTCTGGAAGCTTCCTCCATTGACCTTTGGGAACCCTAGAATCTACTCTAGCCGTTGATTTAAGTCAGTTTTAGGTCGGTATGATCAAATGGCTCATATTCATCTCTCATGACTATAAATACAGAGGTAGGGCTCCCCCTGAAACCCTAGAATTCATTATTCATCTCATCTCATTAATTAGAGGGGGTCCCAATGTAAGGAACTCTCTCTCTCTTCAATGTAGATCTAGGATTAGACTCTTCCACGTAATAGATTAGATCTAGTTGAGAGTTAGGGAGAGCGGAGCTGCGCTCCGGTTCTGGAGAGTCTTCAGAGTTATGGTATGTCTTTGTATCTTTACTCTACAAGACTTGTGCTTTGTTATATATTTATCTTGTATATTTACTTTTATACCTTCCATTCATATATGATTAGTATAGTTGTTATGCCTTTACATGGGATCTCTGCTCGCATCGAGTGCTCTAGTTAGGCTAGGTAATTAGAGAAGTAATTAATAGTGTAGATTTGGTGTCTAAACTAGAGGTTACCTGAGATTGCACCCAATCCCACGTATAGTTGGTGGTAGCCCCAGGTGGTGATAGCCCTGACGGCCGACGTATTCCACCATGTTCGGGTTGGTGTTTGTAGGACCTTAGTCGGAGCTTCCTAGCCCCCTTCTCATCCCTTTCTGTGGCTAGTTATCTGATGTCCCAAAGTGTTATTGTGTGATTGCTATATCTATCAATACCTTAGTTACCTTAGAACCAAAGTAATAGAGAAGTAGTTAGGAACCTTTGCCTCTCCCGTTGTCCTCTTGATTAGCTAAACTATTCATTTATCATAGTATCCATTTAGGTATGTTATTATTTTATGCTTTATCATTTATAGTATTATTTATCTATCATTTATCACTTACCCCTCTTTAGTCTAGTTGGTTTGCTAAGTTAGCGAGATACAAGATTGTGAGTTATTAGATTTTTACCATTAGCTTTCCTATGGATACGATACCTAGAATACTCACCTAGGGAAAAGCTATGATGGTGTTCTCAGGCGCTGCGAGAATCCTTCATATTCTTTTAGCGGTTAACAAACATCAATAGGAACTTAGGGAGAAAGCCAAGCACAGCTCCGTGCGATCGATGGCGGCGCTTTAGCGCTGTTAACCTCCTTGCGGCGTTGATGTTTTTGGCTCCCAACCCTATGTAGCTCTGCCCCTCTCCTCTAGGTGAAGACCTAGCTCTAGTTTCTAGAGCCGGTGGTGGTGACGTCCTCGACACCGTAACCCTCCTGTTGCGGCCTGTGTTGTGTTCCCTTCCTTTGCCCTCCCCATGTGTTGTTGTTGTTCTCTCTTGGGAAGTTTGGTCTCCGTTTGTTGGGTGATGTCGGAGTTTCGACAAGTACCCCCCCTCTGGCGTCTCCGCTCCGTCGGTGCTCTCTAGATGGTGTCAAAAGATCTAATGCGGGTGATGTTTCCACCGGCCGCTACCATTCCCCTCCAAGGATTCCTCTCATTGGATGGCGTCGGATGGTCGCACGTGGGCCCGGATGCGTCGGAAGATGTCACCATCAGTTCATGGGAGGTCGTCGTGTCCGCCGATCCGGGGCTAGCATGTTCGCACCACTACCGATCTTTGCCGAATATCAAATGCCGGGTGTTGTTGCCTGTGTTGCCTCCATTTCCCTCCGAGGTTTCCTCCCCGTGGACGGCGTTGAATGGGGGTACACGGGCTCGGATGTGCTGGAAGATGTCACCGTCAGTGAGGAATGGTGGAGGGCACAATGGTCATGGTTTGCTTTTGTGCAAATCGATGTTCGATCGATTGGTGCTCATTGGTTTGGGTCTAGGTTTACCCTTCAGTTCGTTTATGTGTTGTTGTTGGTGGTGGTGTTGCTGATGTTGTAATCTCTATCACCTCCTCTTTTTCATGTTATTTTCTGACCTCCAAGGGTCGACTCCCTATTGTGGTGGCTTTGTTGTAATCTTTTGTTGTAACTCGCCATTTAGCAAATTCCGTGCACCGGCTTTGCCGAATCAATGGAATCAATTCAGGTGGGGCACTCACCCCCCATTGTTCTCTTCAAAAAAAACATCACATTTTGTTGTCACTATGGATGTGCATGAAAGCCCTACATCAGAGTAAATTTCTGGTGTTAATATTACCCAATGTGTGGTAGCAAATAAACTGCAAAATTCGTTGTTATTTGCATATTGAAACATGAATTTGTTTTTGTGCATGAAGCACATGAATACGTACCTAGGGCTATATAACCATATGTTCCTACTAATTCACTCCAATTAGACGAATCGGCTTTTAGAACCCTTGAGATTCGAAATCTGAAACATAAGCTTTGAAAGCCGCATCTAGCAAGATGTCATTACTTTTTATATCACGGTGGATAATTGGTGGGTTGCATTCATGGTGCAAGTAGTAGATAGCTTTAGCCACATCTTGTCGGGGATGATAAGTGTTGGTCCAACATATTGTCTATTGCAAGTTCATGATGATGTCCCATGGAAGCAAGGGGACTGTAGCTCTCTAGGGTATCTCCCCATCACTATCTCCAAAGACAACAACACCAAAGCTATAGACATCACATTCTGTTGTCACCACTGATGTGTAAGAAAGCTCTGGATCAAAACAAAGCATCTAAGTAAGTAAATCAAAAGTTGTGACAAACCAATGTGCAATATTTGATATTTGCATATAAATGGCAAGAAGAATATAATTGCTATATGCAAGAAGAAACTAGTTATAGACATATCGGGGGCAATGTAGCCATATGTTCCTGCTAGTTCACTCCAATTGGATGAATCAGGTTTGAGCATCCTTGCTATTCCAAAATCTGAAACATAAGCTTTGAAAGCCGCATCTAGCAACATGTTGTTGCTTGTTATATCACAATGGATTATTGGTGGGTTGCATTCATGGTGCAAGTAGTAGATAGCTTGAGCCACATCTCTTGCAATGGCAACTCTTCGCCAACTTAACTCCCGCAAGTTCCTCATTTTCCAAGATAAAATGAAGGTTTCCTCTATCAATGTAATCATATACTAGAAATTTGTACCTTGGATGAGAGCAATACCCATATAGTTTTACAATGCTTTCTATGCCGAGTTGTTGTCAACACTTCAATTTCACTAAGGAATCCCTTTTTCATAACTAATCTCTTCTTCAGTTTGGTGAAGCTTTTTTCACTGCAACCAATCGCTCCCCTTGAAGCTGTGCTTTGTAGACTGTGCCATACCCCCTGAACCAATGATGTACCTATCACTGAAATTTTCTGTTGTTTGAGTGATATCCTCAAACACTAGCTTCCTGTCGAAATTCCACACTGAGAGAACATCTCTTGTATTTGTAATCATAACCACTGGTGTTCGTTTCATATTTTGAAGAATCATAATTGCAGCAAAAATGCAAGAATGATAACAACGCACATAGTGATAGAAATCAATAGCACCAAGCTGTGTACTCTTGCTTTGTGGTATTTTTATTATTGAACTTGAAGAGCATGTTGGTAGGCCTAAGAGGGTACCACATAGATCTTTGTTGTGCAGGAACCATGCTATTGAAGCATTGTGAAATAGTCGTCCTGATGGAAGAGGCCCTTCCAAGTCGTTGTAAGACACATCAAGTGTTGACAGATCTTTGGTAGTTTGCTTAATTCTGGTGGTATTTCGCCTGTTAGGTTGTTTGTGCTGAGAAGAAGTACCAACAATTTTACTATATTCATGAATTCTGGTGGCAAGCTTCCGGTTATCATGTTTTCTTCCACATAAAAAAAGGTTAAATTGATGCTTGATGCCCAGGATTTCGACAAGTGACCATGAATGTTATTTCCTGCAATGTTTGCATAAAAATGGTGTGGGTAGGGCCCAAAATTGGATATATCACCTGTTATTTGATTTGATTGGAGTATAAGAACCAGCGGTCCATTAATTGAAAACAAAGATTCGTCCACAAGGCGGTGCTTGGCAAGAGATTTGGATGGATTTTAGTACCTCTTTTGCCAACTAACCCCCATTTTCCCCTTTCCCCTCCTGTTTTGCAGGCCACAAAAGCCGGAGGAGAGTCTGCAACATTCTCAGGATAGGGACGGAGATGATCAGATAAACTTCGTTCCAACTCGGTCACTTTATCATCAACAGACAAAAGTTCCACCACCGCCATGGATTCTTTGATCAGGACTAAACTTTTTCAGCACACACTTAAAGCTCACACTGTGTCGTACTCTGCCTGCTGCACAGGAACAGGGCAACCAACGGTTGCCTGAGATGATAATAGAGCCAAATGTTGCAACTTTTCTTTAGCTCCAAAGGTTGGGCTTAGATCAGAACAAGGGAAACAAAGCATTTTACTCTCAGAACAAAGGAGAAATAGATGACTAACAAGCATACAACAATATATTTTCACATATTTATAGACTTCATGACCGGCATTATGTCTACTGCTTCTGCGCATTGGTAAATTATACTGAAAGGGAAAAGAACAGACATGGAAAATGACACTGGGCGGAAGTTGATGTGAGCATCTTGCAGGGAATTTCAGGGAACATATTGTAATCTTGTTTTGAGGTATCATGTCATATAGCTCACAACCACGACTCACCTTCTAAAACCTGATCCATCAAAGGGTATTTTTGTGTTTAATGTGATATTGCGCAAAATTATGTGGAAGGAGACACATTTACCAAGGTTCCAGAATATGACAAAAACAACAATAATATAGTTGGATAGGATTCATCAGTTTTACATTTCTAAGCTGAGTACCGATTATCAAATCTTTCAAATACAACACTATTGCACCCAAGCATTTATGGGAGATACCATATACTGATATATCCTCCTTTGGGGCTATTATTCAATGCAACCGCTTTTGTATCTTCGACTGTACAGTACACACTTAGAAATGCTTGACGCAACATAGACGAACTTACACTTATCCATCGATTGTTTCTCCACGTGTATGTGCATGAGAAGGTGAGACAGAAGGTCATTTGTGGAGATCCAATTTCTGATAGATATCCTGCATTTCTGGCCTGAATCGAGGAGAAGTTTGCAGGCAAGCAAATGCAATTTCAACAAGCAAAGAGATTTCTTTCTTCTCCAACATTGTTGGTGATGACAAGCGTTGGTCCAACATATCTTCTATTGCAAGTACATGATCCTGTTCCATGGAAGCAATGGGCTGTAGCTCTCTAGGGTATCTCCCCATCACAATCTCAGTATAGCGACACCAAAACTATATACATCACATTTTGTTGTCACCACTAATGTGTAAGAAAGCTCTGCATCAAAATAAAGCAACCGGCAACTGTCAAACATAGTGACGAACCAAAGTGAAATTTTCATTTTTTTTGAAAAATTGAAATTTTCGTATTTGCAAATGGTAACATGAATATATTTGCTACATGCAAGAAAAACTAATTGACCACATACCAGGTGCAATATAGCCATATGTTCCAAGCTAGTTCGCTCCGGTTGGATGAATCGGGTTTGAGCATCCTTGCTATTCCAAAATCTGAAACATAAGCATTGAAAGCTACATCCAACAAGATATTGTTGCTTGTTATATCACGATGGATTATCGGCGGGTTGCATTCATGGTGCAAGTAGTAGATAGCTTGAGCCACATCTCTTGCAATGGCAACTCTCTTTTGCCAGTCCAACTCCTTAGCAAGATCCTCAGTTTCCAAGACCATATGAAGGTTTCCTCTCTCAATGAAATCATACACCAAAAATTTGTACCTTGGATGGGAGCAAAATCCATACAGCTTGACTATGCTTCTATGTCGTATCTTTGTCAACACTTCAATTTCACTAAGGAATCTCTTCTCATCATGAATCCCTTTTTTCAGTGGGGTGAAGCTTTTTTTACTGCAACTAATCTCCCTCCTTGAAGTTGTGCCTTGTAGACTATGCCAAACCCTCCAGATCCAATGATGTACCTATCATTGAAATTTTCTGTTGCCCTAGTGATGTCCTCGAACACTAGTTTCCCATCAAAATTCCATACAGAAAGAACATCTCTTGTATCTATAACTGTTGTAATTTGTGGGTCTTTTGTTTTGTGAAGGATCATAACTAACACCGCAACTGAGAGAATAACGACCATGCACACCGGGATAGAAGCAACTAGGACCAAGTGGTGAATTCTAGCTTTGTGATATTCCTTTATTGGAGTTGAAGAGCATTCGGGCATGCCTGAGAGATTACCACAGAGACCTTTATTGTGGAGGAACCATTTTTGCCGACGCATTTTGGAATAGTCGTCCTGTTGGAAGAGGACCTTCCAATTCATTATATGACACATCAAATGCCGACGGACTAGCCATGCTACCAATGGAGGAAGGAGTGTTTCCACTAAACTGATTATGTGAAAGGTTTAGGACCCCCAACATCACCAAGTTCCCAAGTTCTGTAGGTAGCTTGCCTGTGAGTTTGTTGCTACTTACATCCAACACCATCTGTAGCCCTCCCAGACTAGCAATAGTCGTTGGCAGAGGCCCACTCAAGTTGTTGTTGTTAATCCTTAAGGATACCAACTTAGTACAAGTCCTGAGCTCTTGTGGAATTGAGCCACTCAACTTATTTGACGATATATCTAGGTATTGTAAATTTTTCAACTGACCAAATTCAGGTGGTATATGACCTGAAATTTTGTTCTGTGATAAGTTGAGCAAGTACAGGTTGGCAAGATTGCTTAGTTACGCTAGTATACTTTGCCGGTTAGGTTGTTGGCATGTACTCTAAGTAACTCCGGGTTTTCAAGGTTTGAAAGCTCGGGAGGCAAGCTTCCATTATCATGTTTTCTCCCATTGAAAAAAACGGTCAAATTGATGTTTGAAGCCCATGTTTTCGACAAATATCGAGAAAAGTTGTTTCGGACAATTTTGCTTGGACAAGTTGTGGGTATGGACCAAAAGATGATATATCTCCTGTCATTTTGTTGAAACTAAGGTCAAGAAACTGCAGGGTCCTACATGTTTCAAGGCTTCTAGGAATTTGGCCTGTGAACATGTTGCAGCAAACCTCGAAGCTTTGCAGATTCCCTCCTTTGCATACATTACAGGGCAGTTCCCGACGAGAGAGTTGTTTGCCAAATTGATTTCTATTAAGCTTGTCAAATTAGCGAATTCTCGTGGCAAAGGACCTGATAGCTTGTTGATGAAAAGTGTTAGCACTCTTATGCTCGTGAGGTTTGTGAAAGTTGCTGGAATGGAGCCTGAAATCTTGTTTTCAGATAAATTCAAGGTGTCGAGATCCGCCAAAGAGCCAATCTCTGGAGGGATGGATCCGACGAACTGGTTTTCTTGGAGGATAAGATACTTTATCATAGTAAGGTTCCCCATGCACGGAGGAATGGGGCCGCTTAGTAGGTTACCAAACAATTCTAGGTCGATTAGATTGGAAAGCCAACAAATCTCGTTTGGAATGGGCCCGGACAGATTGTTATTGTAAAGGTAGAGCATCTTTAATTTGGTCAAGTTACTAAAGATGTTAGGTATCGACCGCTTAAAGGGTTGTGGCCTAGTTCCAAAAGTTCTAGATTGGGAAGGTTCTTGAGCTCTTCGGGGATTGGCCCGGTGAGCAGATTTCCTCCGGTGGAGAGAGAAACTAGTTTCGTTAGGTTCCCAAGGGATGCAGGGTTACGGC
Organism: Hyparrhenia diplandra; assembly: GCA_015847255.1. NCBI lineage: Eukaryota > Viridiplantae > Streptophyta > Magnoliopsida > Poales > Poaceae > Hyparrhenia > Hyparrhenia diplandra. The sequence goes on from JADLZK010010976.1 coordinate 171,538, forward strand.
CTGTGAGGTTGTTGCAGCAGAGTCCCAGCTGACTAAGGCTAGCCATGTTGCCCAACTCAAATGGTATGCTTCCATGCTAGCCATGGCGCTTCCATGGATCGAGGTAGGAGTGCAGGTAGGGAGGTGATGGCTAGCGGGATCTCTCCACGGAGGCTATTGTAGGAGAGTTTAATGTATGTCAAGAATGGAAGCGCCGGGAAGTTGAGCTCACCAATGTAGCCATCCAGGTTGGCGTTTGGTAGGGAGATCTCGGTCACCGCAAGTGGTGCACGGCGGCCATGGTGCACGACGCTGCACGCCACGCCCGTCCAGTTGCTGCTGCACGGGCTCGTCCCATGCTGCCACGAATCCAGTGCCGGCGCGACTTCCGTAGGGTGGACTTCCAGTGGAGGAGGGCCGCTATCTGGGAGCCGAGATGCACGCCTCCATGGTGCCCTGCTGCTGCGTCTCAATCTGTTACGGTTACGTGAAGATGGCCAAACTCGATCTATCTAGTGACATGTATATACGGTACTAAACAAAATCAGTCTAATCTTCATCACTGCCGGCTCGTAATCTCCTATCAACGTTGATTTTAGTTGCTTGACCTTGACGATGAAAGTAGGCAGTGATAATCACAGTCATTACCCGATTTGATTCATAAAAATATAATTTTTTCTGTGTTGTACCACTACCGGAGATGGCTTCGCCGTTGCGGCGGCGGCGCTCGGCAAAGCCCCGATACGCTTCGGCGAAGGCTTTGCGGCGCCGCGCTCGGCAAACGACGCTCGGCAAATTTTTTTGCACGACAAAGGGTTTTGCCTAGACGCTCGGCAAAGATTTACACTCGGCTAAATAAAAATGCAAAAAACCAAAAATAATAGCAAAAATTTTTTTTTGAGGGACAGCCCACTCAACCGAGCTCGGCCATCCCCAATCAACCAACTAGCGGGAGGTGGGATTCAAACCCACCCCTCTCGCTGAGCGCCCTGCCTCCTCTACCACTGCACTACTTGTTCTTTTGTGCATAGGAATGGTTTCGGTTATTCAAATATTGTATTAATCCGAGTGTAAATTGTCTATTTGAGGCTCTAAATGAATTCATATCAACAAGTTGTCAGCTACAAAGTTTCATAACTTTTCGAGATCTACAATTTTGATTTAGAAAGTTTTTTTTCCGTCCGAGGTCGTTTGCAAAATTTGAATTTTAAATTTGAGAGATTCAAATTTGAAATTTGAATTTTGCAAACGACCTCTCATGGAAAAAACTTTCTAAATGAAAAGTGTAGATCTCAAAAAGTTATGAAACTTTGTAGTTGACAACTTTTTGATTTGAATTCGATTTAGGGACTCAAAAAACTAATTTGAAAAACTGATTTGCCGGCGCCACAAAGGCATTTCGGCAAAGAGGGTCTTTGCCGAGTGCCTTATTTTTCAAGACTTTCGGTAAAGAGACCTCTTTTGCCGAGCGTCTTTTGCGGGCGCCGGCAAACATAAAATTTTTTTAGATTTTCGGGCCCAATTTTTTTCGAGACCTTGTTACAGTACTTGTAACAACATGTTGAAATTTTGAAATTTTTGACATTTTTTGCTATTTTTTGAAACTTTATCTCTTTTTATTTGAATTATTTTTCAAAACTCAAATTTGAACTGCAAGTCATTCAAATAAGTGAAAAAATGAATGGAAAAATGATATTCATGTTATTGAGTCCAATGTGAGACCTCATCTAGGGTTAACACATGAAATATTATCGTCTTGTTCATGAAACACAACCATTTACTTGCGAGTGCATTGTTTTTAAATTCTAAAAAATCAAACGATGGTGGAAAATTATGAAACTTGTCAAGTAGTCGTTATATGGTATGTGTAGGCTATGATGAAAATTTGAGAAGGTTTAGTGCACGGTTTTTCATATACGATTGCAAAAACCCTAAAATCTCCACATGTTATATTAGAGCAAGTATGGGAGATGTCTTGGCTGGCTGCAGTCGTAATTGAAACCGTGCACGAAACCTTCTCAAATTTTTATCACAGCCTACACATACGATATAACGACTACTCGACAAGTTTCATAATTTTCCAACTTCGTTTGCTTTTTTTAGAATTTAAAAACAATGCACCCGCAAGTAAATGGTCGTGTTTCGTGAACAAAATGATGATATTTCATGTGTTCGCCCTGGATGAGGTCTCACATTAGACTTAATAACACGAATATCATTTTTCCATTCACTTTTTTCTACTTATTCGAATGACTTGCGTTCAAATTTGAGTTTTGAAAAATAATTCAAATAAAAGAGATAAAGTCTAAAAAATACCAAAAAGTGCCAAAAATTTCAAATTCGAATATGTTGTTGCAAGTACTGTAGCATGGCCTCGAAAAAAAATTAGGCACTAAAAAAAAAAAAAAATTATGTTTTTGCAAGCGCCCAAGAAAGACGCCGGCAAAGAGCCTTTACCGAAGCGTAAGGATGGGGCGCTCGGCAAAGTGAAAGCCTTTACCGAAGCGCTACGGTTCGGCGCCGGGGCGCCGCAAAGAGGCCCTTTGCCGGCGTGCCGTGATTCGCCGAAGCGTCTTCCTCGCGGCGCCGGCAACGACGCCGTGTCCGTAGTGTACCGTGGTTATTATCGCCAGTTTGTAGTACAAACCGTGTTGGTGAAAATAATTTTCACCGCAGATTCGTAGTACAAATATGAGGATTATCACTGTCAGTCGGTGATACCAATTGGCGGCAATAATTGCTAACAGTGAGGAAAACTACTACGGTAACACTGTGACTCATACGTCCGGCTGTCTAATCTCCTCGTCGCACCCCTCATTCACAAGCCGCCTCGCTCTCTTGCGTGATGCGAGCCCGCTGGTGACACCGCTGCGCCGTGCACTGTGTCATCATTGGTTCCCATCTGCCTGTGCGTGCCCATGGGTTGAGCACGTGCCACCAAGTCTTTCTCTCTTTGTCTCTCTCTCGCTAGCGGCAACGCCCTCACCCACCTGGCGTTCTCGTCCCCCACCGTTGCATCCTCCTCTTCTACTCCGACGGCTTCCTTTCCCCCACATTAGTGGCTCTTCACCCACCCAACGGCTTCTTTCCCCACCGCAGCGTCCTCCTCCCCAACTTAGCGGTGCCCATCCCCACACACCGGCACCCCCTCAACCTTCCGGTGCCCCTCCCCACACAGTGGCGTCCTCTCCCACCAGGAGCTCCCAATGGCTATAGATCTGGCGGCCATGGCTCTCCATGTTCTAGGAGATGTCTCTCCCCACGCTATGTTGCAATTGTACGTTTCAATTGTTTCACAAGCTTCAGATCAGAGGTATGTTGCAGTAGAAGCATATAGGTGTCGGAAAAGTAGATCGCGGGATATTGTACATGTTGCGATTGTGTTTCAGCGGCATGTTGCAATAACATGCTTCGAAAGTGTCTCAAATTTTTCAGAAATATATTTCACTGTGTTTTGCGGGCACATATTTGCAATTATGTTTATCTCGATGTTGCATATGTGTTCACACAATTGCTGCATGTGTTTAATTTGGATATTTGCATATTGTTGCAATCGTTTCATGTGTATTTCAGGTCAGTTTTGTCAAGTGTTTCATAAACATGTTTCAAGTGTTTCATTTGCGTGACCAAAAGAACGAGATCGAAATACCCAAATTTTCGATCCTTGGGTATTTGTTCGATTCCAGATTGGAATCACCGAAACTACAGAAATGTTGTTGATGTCTTCGGCATGTACTGTCACATACGAAAGAAGCCAAACAGCCCCATATTTTTGTCCAACCTCAAGTCTGCACAAGGTAACTGCATGAACAAAGTACGTACTAAAGTGTGAACTCTGAAAACATGTATCCCCGTTTCTTTTTGTGGAATCCTATGTCATACATTATGAAATCTAGGATTGGAGGGCTAACTTCCACTAATCAGTTCTATGAGTAAGGGGCAAACCGGAGGATTGTTTTTAAAAAGTTCAAGGTGAATATGTCCTCACAATCCATTATGACTTTTTCTGTAGTTTCTCAATGAAAACGCCCAAACCAAATAGGGGATATTAATTCTCCTTTCAACTACTTCTCCTCTTATTTTCTCCACGAAACCAAGACAAGAGATTAAGAGTAAAAGTCAAAAAATGTCAACTTAATTCTCTCCACTTTCACCACTAATTTAGTAATTTCATTGTCTTTTCGCATGTAATTAACTAGAGGGATTCCCCTGGCGTTGCAGGTAGGAAGGGGGTATTGCTAAAGGATTGAATTGTAATCACTAAGAAATCTGATCACAATTAGCTATCGAGGAGAATTACTATGTGCAAGTTAGAAACAGAGTTAGTAACAAAAACTTAAATGTATGAAACAGAGTATATACTCATTGGCATAAAGATTATTCAATCTTATGTTTAAACTCTAAAGCTGAACCAATATCGAATAGGAATATTTAGATATGTTGGACGGGTGACAACTTCCGTAATGTAATAAAACATATATGATAATTTATTTGAGGAAATTCTTGGTAGATGATTTAATCCCTTTAACTTATTCCTCCATGCGTCATATCAGCGTGTTGTTGCTGGTATAAAGGAGAGAAATCTATGAGTTAGAATATTACTATCACCCTCCTATTCTTTTTCTTTTTTTCCCCATTTTTCATTCTCTTTTTTTTTTTTTTACTTTATTCTATACCAACTATCATCAGTTGGGCTAATCTAAAATTTTCTTTCAAATAATAAACCTACAAGCCCAAATTCACCCACTTTGTGCCTAGGTGTGATTCCTATCAACTACCGCACAAAGTTTTGCACCCTAGTTCCATTTCTACTCTATCATGGCAATTCTATGAAAGTAAATGCAAGGAATAGAATTGCGGAAAGTAAGTTGCACAAAGTAAAGAGAGGAAAGAACACGGCGATGTTTTCCCGAGGTATCGAGGTGTCGCCACACCCCTCTAGTCCTCGTTGGAGCACTCTCACAGGAGTATCTCTCCCCCTTAGTCCTCGCAAGAACTAATTAAGTGCTCTCTACAGGCTCATTCTTTGACTCTCCGTCACGGTGAATCGCCCATAACCGCTCACAAGCTCGCTTGAGCCACCCACAAGCTCCACCGGGTGATCTTCAAGCCATGATCCACCAGCAAGCCGTCCAGGTGACGGCGATCACCAAGAGAAACAAGCACGAACTCTCACTTGACCTCAACAAGCCTAGGAGAAGAGTGGATGCACACTTGAATCTCTCACACACTCTAAGGATGGTCCTTAATCTTGCATGAACAAGCACCTTAGGGCTTTTGCTCTTCCTTGCAATCTCAAGGGTGTTTCTCAGCTGAACAAGTGGGCAAGAGAGAGTGCAAGGTCGTGGGGGTAAAGTATATATAGCCCTCATCCAACAACTCTTCGAAATCAGCACAAAACACAAATTCTACAGGCCGACCGGACGCACCGGTTGTTGGGGGGCTGCACGGAGGTCACCACCCCCACCGGCCCGAACCCGGAAAAAGCCTGAAAGAGAGCATGTGGCCCTCGGGGATGATAGACCGCGCCCCGAATGCAAGGCGACCGAAAGAGCCATCACGGAGGCCGAGGGGCTTAGGGCCCTCGCCTAAAGCGATTCGCCCGCAGCCGGGCCACGCGGGGCTGGTTTCCGGGTGATCGGAGTGATCAATGTTTTGGTTGTTTTGCGGGAGAACGATGCCGAGGGCTCGGAACCGAAGTCTCCGACTTCGGTTGACGCCGACGACCGAGGAGGCGACGCGCGTGGTCCCGCAAGGCAGGTGGGATTGCGGAGCCAAAAAGACCAAACCACCCCTGTCAGCGACGGATATTCGGAGGAATCGGGGTGGTTGAAGGGCAGTTTAGGCATGCAAAGATATACGGATGTGTATAAATAGACCACCCAGGTGGCGTTGTAAAGGATGATGGATAACTAGTAATACAAGTCGTATATTCAGCATCACGTCCGGTTGTTCGTGTCACCTCCGGTTGTCCATAGGGGTGGCAGGATTTTGTGCCACGCCAACATTGGCGCCCACCGTGGTTGTGCGAGTAACCCATGGCCCCAAAGAGAGGAGGGAAGACAACAGTCGCACCTTTGGCTGCCGAGATCGATTCACAGAACCGCCCCACGATTCGAGACCCCTCGTGGTCGTGGTCTCGGCGCTGGAAGAAGGCGCAACCGGTCCCCGGGCGGTCACGGTCCGGCCGCAAGACGCCACATAGAACGAAGGAACCGAGGAAGACGAAGACGCCGAGTAGAGAACTACCGAAGAGCAAAGAGTAGCCAAGAGCAAGCCGAACATGACAAGCTCATTCAGCAGCTAAATGACAAGGAAGCAGAGTTAATCGCCCGTGAGCCCGAAGGGATGCACTGGCTAGAGAAGAAGCGACAAGACGTAGGGACATCTCAGCTCGTGAGCAGCTCAAGTTGGCCGAGGCCGAAAAGGAAAGACTAGCCGGGGAGATCGCTGCCATGGAGGGCAACACCGAAACCCCGGATGGCGGGAATGTAAAGGAGGCCGGAGGTCGAGGACCCCATATACCCACAGAAACACTCGGGGACGAAGACGAATGCAACAAGATGAAATCGACGAAGCCTCCCCACTATCGGCCGACTTGCAGCTCCAGCTGTGGCCGTTGGGCTATAAACCGAGGCTACCGTCCTTTGATGGCAAATCAGATCCGAAGAAGTTCATAGCTAGTTTTCGCGGGCAAATCCACTCGGCGGGAGGAGATTCGGGGACTTTGGCAAAGTCGCTCATCATGGCGATCGAGGACATCGCACCACGAATGGTACATTGGAATCAAGCCAATGTCAATCGAAAGCTGGAGGCAGCTCAAAGAATAGCCGCTCCCCACCTTCGAGGGTTTCAAGGCTTCTAGGAAGGGAACCAGAGATTACTTCAAGCTAAAGCAAGATGACGGAGAATCACTAATGCAATATTTGCAAAAGATAGTTTGGCTCGGGGCTCAAACTCCCAACGTCTCGACGAAGTGGTCATCGCAGTGGTAGTTGAGGGCATGGTTTGTTGGCCAATGCGCCTCGGTGCTCGATCGAGAAGAGCCGAAAATGCTCAAAGAGTTGTATGAGCAGATCAAGAAATTCGCCAAATCCGAGGAAGGGTTGAAAAGAAGAAGGGCAGCAAGAAAAGACGAGAAGCAGAGCTCACCAAATCCCGTGCTGGGGAATCGCAAAAGGGGGGAAAAGCTTTTGGCGACCAACGTGTACAAGAAGAATCACCCCCCGCCACGAAACCCCAAAAAGATTCGGACATGCAAGACCCGGTTCAACCAAAGGCCGTCTCAATCAAACCGAGGTGGATGCGGAGCCGGGGCGAGGCCGTGGCAGAGGCCGAGGAGGACCGAAGGTCCCGTGATTGCTCGTCTGGTGGAGAAAACGCCGGGCACTTCGGCCGAGATCGCAAGTACGGGCCGCATAAAGAACAAAGCGGCCAAACTCGAAGCATATATTCCACACAAGGGAATCACCGGAAGCCAACAAGGTCCACATTTCGGGTTATATCGGCCCGGCAATTCCAACAGAGTCAGGCCACCCCCAACTTCCAACAGGGCCAGCATTCGTGGAATTTTCCGGAAGCGTTTGTACTACCGCCACCACCACAGTTGCAAGCTCAATCAGCAGCCGCGTCCTCGCCGGCGAACATGCAGTTTCATCTCGCACAGGCCCAGGTCAAGGCAGATCCCGGCACTGGAAGTTCGGTTCTCCCCTCAAACGGCCACATCTATGCCATTACCGGGGGGTCGAATCTAGAGCACGAAAGTAAGAGGGCCAGAAGGGAGTTCATACGAAGAGTCCACACAATACAACCAAGATGGCCAGTAAACAAGCCCGCTTGGTCCTCAGTCCCGATTACGTTCAATGAGAGTGACTTTCGGGTCAGAGATTACCCCCACACCGATGCCTTTGTGACAACAGCAAATGTAGCAGAGTTCACCCTGCACAACATATTGATCGACAACGGAAGTTCAATGGACATCTTGTTCATCAAAACATTCAAACAATGGGGTTGGAAAGAAGGTCCCTAGAGCCGGCCGGCAATGCGCTTTTTGGCTTTGGTGGCGTAAGAATTGATGCTATCGGTAAGAAAGACATAGCGGTAACTTTCGGAGTGGTCGGCTTACATCGAACCGAAATCATCACTTTTGACATAGTGAACATCGACTACCCATATACCGCGATTTTCGGACGCAGGGTGATCAGCAAATTCGATGCCATTATCAAGCAGAGCTATCTATGCATGAAAATGCCCTCCCCGTTCGGCATAATCACGATATGGGGCAACCAAGAAGCAGCTTGCAAGATAGATGCCAGGCCAATCCCTGGCTACAGTATGATCAACGAAGTTGCCCTCACCGAGAGAGCCGGGCGACGAAGAAGATCAAGAAGAAGAACCGAAACTCGAGAAAGCCCGCATGCCTAAAAGCTGTTCAGCCGAGAGGCCACTAGCAAAGCTCCTCCGCCGATGCGCACCGACCGAAAGGTAATCATCGGTACCGAGCTGAGCAGTAACGAAAGAACGGACTTGCTAGCATTCCTGGACGACAACAAGGATGTCTTCGCCTGGACGGCGGAAGACTTAAAGGGAGTAAGCCGAGATCTGGCACAGCATAGCTTGAACGTGGAGAAGACAGCCAAACCGAAAAAGCAAAAACCGCGGAAGCTATCGAAGAAAGAAGCGCAGCAGCAGCAGCAGAGGTTCGAGAGACTCATGGATGCAGGGGTAATCAAGGCCAGTCCAATACCCGGAGTGGTTGGCCAACGTTGTCATGGTCCTGAAGAAATCAACCGACCCAGACGTCAAGAGATGGAGAATGTGTGTAGATTTCACGGACTTAAACAAATCATGTCCCAAAGATCCATATCCGCTCCCGAGGATAGATACTCTGATCGACATTGCTTCCGGTTCAGAAAGGATGAGCCTCTTAGATTGCTTTTCGGGTTACCACCGGATACACATGAACCCGGAAGATGAAGAGAAACCGGCTTCATCACCTGGGGGGACATATTGTTTTAGGAGGATGCCAAAAGGATTAAGAATGCCGGGCCGACCTTCTCCGAATGTCGGATGAAGTTTTCGTGTATCGAAAAAAAGAGGAAGAACTTGGTAACTTATGTAGACGATATCGTGGTCATCGGTAGTAATAAAGAATCACACATTGAAGATCTTAAAGAAACTTTCGCCAACTTAAGAGGAAGCGGGCTCGGGCTGAACCGGAAAAATGTATTTTCGGTATCACCAAAGGAAAAATGCTCGGTTGCTTAGTTTCGACAAGGGGCATCGAGGCCAACCCGGGCAAGATCACGCCATCAAAGAGATGAAGCCCCGAACACCGGAAAAAGGTCCGGGAGTTGACGGGCGCATCGCCGCTCTCAGCAGATTCATCTCAAGGTCGGCTGAGAAGGGCCTCCCTTTCTTTCGAGTACTCAAGGATAGTGGCAAATTCAAATGGGGACCCGAGCAGCAGCAAGCATTTGAGGAACTGAAGCGGGACCTTGTTAACCTCACAACAATATCAAGCCATCACCGAAAGCGGTCCTGCTGCTGTATCTAGCCACATCACATGTAGCGATCGGTGCGGTTCTCGTGAGAAGAAAAGAGCAAGAGCACAAGCTAAAGCAATTCCCAATCTATTATGTCTTCGAAGCTCTCTCAGGGGCTAAACTAAATTATTCGAGCTCGAGAAGATCGCTTACACGGTGGTGATGGCAAGCGAAAAGCTGAAACATTATTTTCAGGCCCACAAGATTCGGGTGATCTCCTCCCACCCTTAGAAGCATTATTCAAACAAATAAGCAATCGGCGTAGATCGGCAAATGGGCAGCGGAGTTGAATGAATTCTACATCGATTTCGAGCACGATCCGCCATCAAGTCGCAGCCATAGCAGATTTCATAGCCGATTGGACACCTTCGCCGATGATACAATCAAAGTCTTTTTGAGCCTCGTGGACAAAGACACCGTGACGGAGCATGGTGTGACCTAGGCACCGGAATCTCGGCGGTATTGTCTCCCCGGGCCGGACCTTCGATCCGTTATGCCGCGAGACTGATGTTCGCTTCAACCAACAACACCACCGAATATGAGGAGGCGACTCTTGGCCTTGAGAAAGCTGAGAGCCATGGGTGTGCGGCGATGTGTAGTATACACAGACTCCCAAATTGTCAACGGACATTGCGAAAAGGCATACACGGCCCGAGAGCCGGTCCTCGTTAGATATCTACAAGCAGTAAGAGCAATGGAAAGATACTTCGCCGGGTTCTCCATTAAGTACATACCGAGAAATGATAACCGAGAAGCGGATGAATTGGCCAAAGCGGTGGCTCAGGGAATCCCTACCCCACCGGATGTGTTCTTCCAGACACTTTCGGTCAAAGCAATCAAGGAAGAAGAAGAAGCTCCGATGCTGGTACACTCAATAGCAAGTCAAGACTGGAGGAGCGAAATCTTCGCATTCCTATCCGACACATACGAACCGGAAAACAAGCATGAGGAACAGCGAATGCTGTCAAGAACAAAACAGTACTCGATAATTCAGGGTGAACTCTACAAAGATGGCATAGTCGCACCCAAGCTCAAATGCATCAAGATGTAAGAAGGCAGAAATTACTCACCGAAATACATTCGTGCATGTGTGGGGCGCACTGAGGCCCACACGAGATAGCTCACGAGCAATGAGACAGGGTTTCTTTTGGCCGTCGGCGGCCGAAGACGCCAAGGAATTGGTCAAAACATGCCAAGGCTGCCAAATGTTCGCAAAAAGACAGAATGCCCCCTCTTACCCGACCAAGCCGATAGTGCCCTCTTGGCCCTTACAAAGGTGGGGCATCGACATCGTAGGGACCACCGCCCACAGCCCCGGGGGACGCCAAGTTTGCCGCGGTAGCGCTTTTGAGTACTTCACCAAGTGAATCGAAGCAAGACCTCTCCGCAAGAATCACCTCCAAGCACCCTCATCACTTTCGTATGGCAAAGGTGGTCTCGCAGATTCGGTGTTCCCTCGCACATCACAAAGTGGACAAAGAAGCGGTTTGATTCAACCGAATTCAGAAATTTCGTGAAGATCTGGGAATTAAACCGCCTTTTCGCCTCCGCCTACCACCCTCGAGCAACGGGGCCGTAGAAAAAGCAAACGGCCTCATCTTTTTCCGGGTTTCAAGTCTCTCGGGATTCGGCAAAGGGAAAGTGGCCCCTGAAATGGTCACAACAATGCGGGGCACAACATCTCGCCAGTGGCTACCGGATTCACGCCTTTCAAGCCGCTATACGGCGAGGAAGCCGTGGACCCCCAAAGAGCTCAAACCGGGTTCATTTTGAACCAAACTCGCGAGGCAACCGAAATCCAAAGATATGTAGACTCGACACTTCTGAATTCGTTAAAATTGCAGGCAGCAGAAAACCCGGAAAAGTACCACCAACAAACGAAGGACCGGAGGGACAAAAAAATCCTTCGGAAAAACATCTACGGGGATTTGGTCCTCATTCGGCATGCCGACAAGCTGTGGTAAATTCCAGCCTACGTGGCACGGGCCTTTCATCGTATCACGTGTCGTCAAACCAGGGGTATTCCGGTTGAAAACGAGGAAGGGGTGGAGCTTACACACACATGGAATGCGCACAATCTGCGAAGGTTCTATGCGACGACGCTCCCGAAGAGGAGCTGTAATTTTCTTTTAATTTCTGCATTATTCGGTTAAACTTAAGACATTAAGGCCTGCGCTCTTTTTCCTCACGGGGAGCCCTCTCGAGGGTGTGAGGTTTTTTAACGAGGCGGCCTTTTGTAAACCTCGATCGTTAAATTTAAAGCGAACCTTTTCCCCAACTACGTTAAGACAGGACCGAAAAGCAAGACATGGTCGGAACCACTCTTGCATATTCGGTAGATAATATGTAAAAAGAGAATGCCGACGAAACCAGCAAACATCGGCAGAGACGCCAAAATTAAAGGCCAAATAAGGCCGAAAGACCACCGAAAAGACAAAGAGTTTTTTTTCGGTGGCAACACCCTTTAAACTTTGAGGGGAAAGAGGAAGGCAAAGAGCGCCTAAACCTCGATTGCGGAGAGCAATAAATATTCTCCATAACATTTATGACACCGGCATGTGGGAGATAAAGAATCTCACCAAACACATCCCAAGCAGGTACACCTCGAAGGGGCTTTAAAAAGCAAGCCCCAACCAAAGCCCTTCCATCCAAAATCATCAAGTCACGAAAATGGCACTTGATCCGTATAAACCCTCGGTCATCATGAACATAGGCCCCTTGGGATTGAGAGGTCTCGTGAAAGAAAGCAACTCGAAATTAGGGGAACAACGCAAAGTGCCTTCGGCCGGAGGAGGTACTAGGAGATGAGTAGCTGAAGGACCGTTCTACCAGTGCCTAGGAACCTCGGCAAACTTGAGAATCCCAGAATTCAGCCACACGGCCCCTCAAAGGAAGGCCTCCAATCACTGACAAGGTCCGCCCTGGTCTCCCAAATAGCGCAATATGACATGACCGGACCTCCTCGCCAAGAACCGAGGGTCATGGCACAGAGGTCTCTCGTCTCTTCGGTCCCAGACAAAACACAAAGTCTGCCCGAAGTCCGACACCAATGAGGAATGGTCGTAGAAAACCCAGGAAAAGCTGCGCCGTCAACATTACCATAAGTGTAATATATTACCACTACAAATTATGCAACAGTAGGGGACATCCCAGCCCCCGATGCAATACAAATAGCAACCGCATTTCGGATGAATAACAGCCCTTTCGGCACACGCAAGAGGGGGAGGGGGTTTCTTAGAAAAGTACAAAGTCGAACATCCCTTCGGAAGCATGCGCGCATCTAAAAGCCCGTTATCTACTTAACACGGGTGATATGCCCGCAATAACGATATCGAGGAGCACAAGCATCTTCGACCTCCTCGATAGGCTCCTCTTTCGGTTCTAGAAGAACGCCTCTAACCAAATTTTGTTGCCTAACCGACGGGCGTCGCGCGCGCCGTAAGTCTTCACACAAGAAGGAAGTTCGAGTCACCTTCCCCGCACCGAGATCTAAAAAATTCCCTCATCCGGTTCGGAAAACGTGATCGAAAGGCACCCCATGAAGCGCCACTAATACCGACCGACCGCGTTCGACCTTCAATGGAAGTTCTTCATTTAAACTAGAGGTCCCCTCCTCGGGAACCTGCATTAGGTTTTACATCGAAATAATTCAGTACAAGTTTTCGAAAAAGTAAAAACACAACAGCCGAAAAACATTCATGATTGCTCTACATTATCTCAAGGGGGAGACCCCTGCGGCAGAGGCGGCGGTGGCGCATGAGGCGGAGTCCCCGCGGCAGATGAGGGCTCCCCGACGCCGAGCCTGGCGTCCCCCCGGCTCGGGCAAGAATATAGGCACGCACTTTCTCCTTAATCGCAGCCATCTCCTCGTCGGTCTAAAAATGACACCAATAAATCAATGCCTTCGGTCTACATGGGGTACCCGAAAAACCAAATCAAAACCAGAAAAGAAGATAAAAACTACCTCGCCCGAAGGTTAGTGGCGCTCGAATCATGGCCACGTCTCGTCCGCCGTTACACCAGAAGCTGTCATAAAAGCTTTCGGCTGCGGCAGAAGCCTCCTCAGACACAGTCCAATACGCCGAGGCGTATGGCTTCGGGACAAGCTCACCGAACTCAGTGAACCCCTGCTCCTTTAATGTCTCGCAGTAAGCCCTAAGGGTCTCCAGGGCAGCATAATCGCGAGCGTTGCCAACAGAAGTCTCTAGCCCTCGGATCTCACCCGCCAACCAAGACATCAATCGACTTGTGGAAGCCTCAGCAGGAGGAGCAGACTCAAAACCGAAGCCAGTAATTAGGTTCTCGTAAGCGTGAACTCCGGCACCAATGGCCGACGAAATTTCCTCTGAAACGCGGGCGCGCCTGTTCGGCTTGGTCGCCTTCCCTTGCTCCACCTCTCTCGAGGCGGTTTTTCGCCGTCTGGACCCGAGCCTCCGCATCTTTCGCCTTACGCTCGGCCTCCTTCATGGTGGATTGTGCCCGCGACGCCGCTTCATTGGCGGCCTTTAGCTTGGGCGCCGAATCGGATTCAAAAGTTGGAATTGTTTCACCAACGTCCGACTCGCGAGCAAAACCTATAAGACGGTCAACACAAGGTCGGACCAAGACCACCGTCCGACAATAATGATCAGAACCCAGGAAAGAAAAATAACCCGAGCACCACAAACATTCAAAGCATCTCGGCTACCCCGGAATGGGGAACCGAGAGGAACTCTCACTCCGCTTCGGCGCACTGAAACCCCTTGCGCACCACTCCCCCAGCGCAGCGCAGCCTTCCGCACCGGAAGTAACGGATGAGCCGAAGGAGTCTTAGGTCCCGCATTTTTGGAAACCCGAGCTCCAGAAATGTTCCCTAAAAATAAGAATGTCAGAACAAAACGGACAGCCCAAACCTGTCAACGAAGGAAAACCGAAAAGAGCTCGGAGCATACCGGTAGAAACCTTCCCGAGAGCAGGGACCGCGAGAAGTTACGGCTTTCTCACTGGTGCGTCACGAGTTTGGTGCTGCCGTTTCAATACCTCTTTCCCGGCACCCAGTTTCTCAGAAGGCTTCCGTTTCGAAAGCAACCCGAAATGCTCATGTCCTGGGGAGCACCTCATAGCGGCCTTCGGGTCGACCTTCAGGGGCCATCTCCTCTCGGTCGCTGGAAATGACCTAGAAGCATAAAACAGAGGTTGGTTAAAAACCCGGGACCAAACCGAAACCCAAAACCAGTGAAGCAATCACGATAGCCCCGAAAAGTGCGCACTTCGTCTATAATTTCTGTATGCCCGCCGCTTGAGCAACCGGCGTCAACCAACGGCAGTTTTCGCTCTGCGTCCCGGAATTCTTGCTATGCCGCGGGTATAGCGCACGTCGGCGCTTTCCTCTGGTATCTTCTGGCGCCGCGCCAATCGTTTCCGGTCTTCCTTGGCAGCACGAACCACTGCCAGCAGTCGCATACGACCGGATTTCGCTTTTCGGAGTCCAGCCTTCATCGACTTATACGTGGCTGGATCAAGCCGAGGCCCGGGCAACATCCCCAGGGCCTGGAAAACTCGATTGACCTTAGGCCCGTCCCCAGTTGTTTTAGCTTCTGCTCATGCTCCTTCGGCGAATACAGACCGAGAATTTCATCTGCTGCTTCATACACAGCCCACTCGAAATCTTCGTTAGTCCTGAAGCGAGGTGGACGGGTCACGGCCAGAAAAGGACCGGGGTACCCAGAGCACTCCGGTTTCGGCCGGAATAAGGTTGTAGGTTGCAAAGGCCACTTTCGGAGAGCTAACCATTCTTGAACCAAATCTCGAGTAATTTGTTTCTCGGTGTCAACTTGAAAGCAGCTAAGGCTTCGGCAAATCCTTCCGAAGTTCGGGTCCCCTTGAGCCGGGCGGACAGAGGAAAGAGGCAGGAGCCGACCGACAAGCCACCTGCTCTTGTGATAACCTTCAAAGAACCGCACCTTGCTCTTCCTCAAGAACGCCATTGTTGCATAAAACCAAAACTCGGTCCAATTTTGCCATTTGTTCCGAAAAGCAGGAACCAAGTAGGGAACACGCTTATTCCAACGGGGAACGAACGTACAAGCCCCATACTGAGTTTCAATTAACCTCTTACTAGGTTCCTCTACAAGTTCGTTTGGCTTGACAACACAGCTGTAGCAAATGGACGAAAAGTTTCGAGCTCGGAGGAGCTCCCATCATCTTTGAGCCATGACGAAAGCCGAAATACGAGATATAGCGTTCGACGTCAACTCGCTGGATCTCCAAATTGAACTTTTCAAGAACCTCGGACACGAAATTCTCGCGAGGGAAAGCGAAGGCGGCAACAAAGAAATCCTTAAAAACAACAGCTTCATGTAGCTTCGCCGTGGTGTCGTTTCCGCCTAGGAGCCCAACACACGCCGCGTTTCGCATCCATAAAGCCCTTCCGGACGTAATCGCCCGGCCTTTGCTTCAGATCACCCGGGATCGGCCAATCAAGTTGCTTTTCGGTTTGCCCGCAGGACTTTGGCTTGTAGCAGCCGCCTCAAGCTCTGAACAACCACCGACAAGGATCTCCTTAGCTCCTTCCCCGGCTTCAAGCTGTTGCTCAATAAAGCGAGTAGTCTCCTCCACGAAATCATCTTCCATCGAAACCGGCTTAGCATTATCAATGGAAGGGCCTTCGCCAAAGTCTTCCGGTCAATGCCAGGCGGGATTCCGCGATCTGTCGGAAGTGCTCCCATCATCTCGAGTCCGTGCTATCGGAGCTATCGCTGGAATCGAACATCTCCGGCACCGCAATTCGCGGCGGCACTCGGCTCGTCAAGTCGGAACCATCGGAATCAACGAAGGGGAGCCCGCCATCTAAGAGAAATACGCACCAAACAAACGAAAAGTGAAGCAATGGGAAGGAAAACCGGAAATAAAAAATAGGATGACCATAAAGATGCAAAGACGAGAAGTCAAGATCGCTACCTCACAAAGCACCGAAGGAGGACGGTAGAAAGTTCGGGGCTCCTAAGGCCGAGGGGGCTTCCAGAAGAAGAGAGGTCCGGGGCGAACCCCCCGCCCATCAGGGGCTTTTTATAGCGACCAGGCACGGAATTCGAGATGACGGCCATGACGGCTCATATTCGTACCTAAATAATAAATAAATAATAAAAATAGAAGAGAGAGAAAGAAAATGAATAACGAGCACATATGCAAAACACATAAATCAGAATCCGCCAAAAAAGATGCAACCACCCATAAAACATGCAAACGCGAGAGACAAACACACCCGGCTTCAATCTTCTCGTCGGAGGGGGTTTCTTCGGGCCGAAGGGTTTCCGAGCTCGGGTGAACTCGGCGTTTGCAATAAGAGTTCACCCGAACTCGGAGGGGCTACTGTTGGGGGGCTGCACGGAGGTCACCACCCCCACCGGCCCGAACCTGAAAAAAGCCCGAAAGAGAGCATGTGGCCCTCCGGGATGATAGACCGCGCCCGAATGCAAGGCAACCGAAAGAGCCATCACCGGAGGTCGAGGGGCTTAGGGCCCTCGCCGTAAAGCGATTCGGCCCGCAGCCGGGCCACGTGGGGCTGGTTTCCGGGTGATCCGAGTGATCAATGTTTTGGTTGTTTTGCAGGAACGATGCCGAGGGCTCCGGAACCGAAGTCTCCAACCGGTTGACGCTTGACCGAGGAGGGCGACGCGTGGTCCCGCAAAGGCGGTGGGATTGCGGAGCCAAAAAGACCAAACCACCCCTGTCAGCGAGGGATATTCGGAGGAATCGGGATGGTTGAAGGGCAGTTTAGGCATGCAAAGATATACGGATGTGTATAAATAGACCGCCCGTGTGGCGTTGTAAAGGATGATGGATAACTAGTAATACAAGCGGTATATTCAGCATCACGTCCGGTTGTTCGTGTCACCTCCGGTTGTCCATAGGGGTGGTAGGATTTTGTGCCACGCCAACACCGGTCAGTGACCGGACGCACTGGTCGCAGCGTCCGGTCACTGAAAATCCAGCGTCCGGTCACTAAAATCCAAGCTGGCGATGTGTTGTCTTCATGCGTCCGGTTGGTAGCGTCCCGGTCGACCGGACGCGACCGGGTCACCCAATCAGCCCCAACTAGAGCTTACTCGGAAGTGACCGGATGCACCTGACCGGAGCGCCCGGTTAGAGACCGAAGCGTCCGGTCACCCCCTGTGAAGCCCGTCTTCATCTTCGACTCCTCGTCTTCGCGAACGGCTTCAACTCCAACATGTCTCAGGCATAACTTGAGCTACCTAGTGCTAGAAAAACTCAAGTGTGCACCACAACTCGTCTCTCGACTCGCCTAGGTCAAGCTACCCGTTCGTACCCCTCTTAATAGTACGGCCAAAATGAAAAACAAAGTCCTACAACTATTCCGATGTCACCCAACTCTGTCAACGATCGGAACTAGCCGTCCTTAACCTTGTCGTCCATCCTTGGAAAACCGAACGAATTCCATCGTCAGGGGGCATAACAAACTCATCGCCCGAGATCACCATTACCATGACCTAACTCTAACCTGTTTCTGCAAAACACACCTTAGTCATGGTAATTTTATTGTCAGCAATCATTGAAACCCAACCTAGGGGCCTAGATGCTTTCAATCTCCCCTTTTTGGTGATTGATGACAACCTCTAGAGTATGGAGATTAAGAGTGAGGTTTTAAGCGCACTTGTTCACATGAGCCTCTGACAATAAGATCAAAGGGGTTAGGGTGGCTCATGCGACACAAGATCATATAAGTACTCATTAGAATCTGCATGAAGAGTGAGTACGACAAGTATAGCTCATATGGTTCAAAATAAACACAAGTAATAATCAGAGTGAATCATCAGAGTGGAAGCTTAGACCATATGAGCAAAAGCATGACCTGATATATAATGATATCGAAGTAGAGAGCACACAGATCATAGTGTATCACAAAGCATCACAAATATATACAATGCGAGGCATGAAAGTAAACATGATGCATGAGAATGTATCACACCAAAAGATCCAACTCCCTCTCATAAGCTCCCCCTAAGTCTACATACTCTACCCTCTCCCCCTTTGGCATCAAGGACCAAAAACACTAAGGGCCGGCAGGAGGTGTAGAAGCAGACGAGCTGGTCACGGGAGCACGAGTAGCCACAACGTAATAAGCTGCATCATCTGGACTCATCTCGGGGCTCTGGAGCTGCTAACCATCAGACGCTGAAAGACCCTCTGACTGGGGAAGTGCGGAAGAAGCGGTCGGGGGTCGGCTCGTGGTAGCCGGGAGTGAAGTAGCTATCTCAAAAGCTGAAACAACCGTCGTCCCTCAACCGGCTATGAAGTAGGGTCAATCGACTATGACTCGGAAGTAGTAGTGAGAGGCGACTCGTGGCTCGAGGCCTGGCACACTCGACCCCGAGGCTCCAACCGACCCACTGTAGTAGTGACTCTCGTGGCATCGGTCGCTGGAGCAGATTGAGTAATAACAGGAGGAGGAACTCCGAGAGCGGCGGCCGGACTAGCTAAGGTAAGCGGTGCGGTGGGGGTAGGTTGCCCCAAACATCTCCGCAAAAGTAGCACTATAGCGGAGATCTGGCGACACACCGAGCTGGTAGTCAGTCTGCGTTGTGGGTGTGAAGCCGGTGTAGTACGGAGTCTGGCCAGGTGTAGAAGCTGCAAAGCCCATAGGCTGCTGGTGAGGCGGAGTCTGCTGAGTCTCGAAGGTAGGTGCACTCGGGAACTTCCCTCGTGAACTGTGGAAACTGGCCGGTGAACTGAGGCAAAGACCCTGGAAGCTATGGCCCTAGGAACAGAGGGACTGGAGGCACTGGAGGCACTGGCGGGAGCTGAGGTACCTGCACCTGAATCCCCATAGCCTGAATGACCGCAGGCATGAGGGCGGCCTGCTGCTGCTGGAAGACAAGCTGCTGGTGCTGGTACTACTGCTGGTACAGGGCCTGCTGCTGCTGGTAGAGCGCCTGCTGCTACTAGAAGTCAAGTAGAGAGCGCTGAAGCTCATCCCGGCGCCGCCTCATCTCAAGGTTCACGGCCTGCTGCTCGCGGTCGCGAATCTCCTATGCACGGTCATGGCGTGCCTGGTCAGCCCTCATCTCAGATAGCAAAGCAACAATGGCCGGGTTTGACTGTGGAGCAGCTGAACTCGAACCTCCGGCCACATGGTTGTGTTGTCGAGGAGGTGGCCTCGGAAGCTCGTAGTCCTCATCTGAGTTGTCAGAAGGGTCTGTGAATAGCTCGGCTCGT
Organism: Hyparrhenia diplandra; assembly: GCA_015847255.1. Taxonomy (NCBI): domain Eukaryota; kingdom Viridiplantae; phylum Streptophyta; class Magnoliopsida; order Poales; family Poaceae; genus Hyparrhenia; species Hyparrhenia diplandra. Next base: position 191,277 of record JADLZK010010976.1, read on the forward strand.
GCTCCCACGGCCGCCTTTGCTCCGCCTCAAGCTGCTCGTACTCAAGAGCCACTAACTGTGCAAGTTGGGAGTCCCTGGTCAGTCTCTGACTTTGTGACTGGACCCTGGGAGCGAGTAGCTACTGGTGTTTGCGTCGGCGTCTGGCTAGAGCGGAGGAGCCGGTGAAGGTTATACCTCGGGAACCGTGTAGTCGACTTTGTCCACTCTTGCACCTCATCATCCGTCTTCCGGGGCACGTCTTCCAAATCAAGTAGGAGATCCGGTGAGCAAATGGAAGCTATCGGCGACCCTTGATCCCCCCTCGCTATAGTGTCCTCCATCTTTGAGAGAATCAGATCCCAAATGTCAAACTCCTTCTGATCCATGAGGTGGAAGAGAATCCACTGCTGCAAGCGTGTGATCACCTCCTTGAACCCAATCTGTGGCAAGATCGTCCGCCTTACAATAGCATCTACAACTCTGGCAAACGGTGTGAGGTCGGTAGGAAGACATCTGGAGCCCTCGCCGAAGGGGGTCTTGAAGCAGCTGCGAACCTAATCTGCTGAGGGCACATTGGCGGCTACAGGTCACCTCGGCAGTGCTGTGGTGCCATAGCACAAGCTATGAATACTGGTCTGGGAGGAAGGTAAGCCAAGAAGCTGACAGGCTGCCACACTCTGCACTGTATACTTGTTTCCCTTGAAGGCAAACACAAAGAACTCATGCTCGGGGTCAATCCACAGGGTAGCATAAAACTCTCGCACCCACGAAGGCATGTAACGCCCCTCTCTCCCAAGCAACTCTGCCGGACCACTCATATAGCTGAGATGGGGTTGTATCTGCTCACCAACACCGCTGACCATATCATCAACGCGGCAAACCTGGTGGGGGCGGAATGCAATGTTGCACTCCTTGTATGCCCACTAGAAGTCCTCGTGAAGTGTTGTCCAGTACCCTGGGGAAGCACCAGGCTACCTCTCTGGCGGAAACCACTGCTCAAGGTCCACAGAGCGGTACTGTCGGGCTCTAGCTGCGGACACTGCCCTCAAGTCAACGTGCTCGACCTCTGGGTCCTCTGCGCCCTCCGCCGGCTGTGCCTGGCTATGTTGGAGCTGGACGGGTCACCTCCAGAAAGAGTGTATGGGTCGGGAGGAACGTCGAAGTCCCCGCCGACTCTGGTATTTGCCTTTGAGTGGGCTGAGGTGGCTGCTGCTTGCTGAGGCTCTCTCCGATCTGAACTACTCCTGAAGGACCACCAAGTCTAGCCTTCTTCGATGCCTCAAGTACGGCCTGAACCTCTGCGGGTGTCATCGGATCTGTGGGCTTCCGCTTGGACTTCTTCTGCTTCTGTGGAGCCACTTTCTTGCCCTTGTCCGGTGGACCACCACTAGGAGGCGGGGGTGGATCGCCGCCTGGACCGCTGCTAGTAGTCTTCGTGCGAGCCATACTGACACAAGGAGCACTGGTGCTAAAAGAAATCAACTGTCAAGAACAACTGCCAATCTGAACTCCCCTTGACTCACTGACCCTACAAGAAAGTGAACTGACACCTCGTGAGGCTTGGCCTCAATCCATACTCGCGGGCTTGGCCCCGAGTTTAATCCGCGCTGCCAACTGCCTCTGTCAATCTCACGTAACCAAGCTCGCTGCACACAAGAATGAATAGGAAGATTTATATAACAAGAATAATTAGCTAGGGGAAGGAATTTCCTATGGAAGCAAGCACTCGAGGGTAAGAGGGGAATGACAATGGGTTATACCTAGCCTTGGGGATGTACTGTGAACAGGTGAGAGATTGACACATGGGAACCTCCTAGGATCAAGGTGGTGGCACTGCAATGGATTGGATCGACAAAATTATCAAAAAATGTGAAAACTGTCATTGGGGCATTTTGTTGAACATGTCATGGGAATAGGCTAGGGCGGTCTTTGGAAGGCTCACCACAGCGGGAATTGAAGCGGGCCGGGGTCGGATTCACGGCGGGGAAGTCGGCCAGGTGAAGATGCGATCCCAACGAGGTAGAGGACGGCCCGGTGGCGGTGCTCCACGATGGCATTGTCGATCCCCGAGCTAGGGTTGGCCACGAGCGGCAGCTAGGCCGGAGGACGGGCGTGGCTGCGGAGGCTGGGGCGGCGCAAGGCGGCGGGATGTGTGCGCGGGTGGCGGTGGCTGGCGGCGCGCGGCGGTGGAACGGCGGGAATCGTGGGTGGGCGGTGCGGGTGAACAGAGGAGGGTCACGGCGTCGGTCTCGGGATGAAAGGAAAAGAGGTCGGCGGTTTGAATGAATGGAAGAGGGCCCCACATGTCATTTTAGAAATGAACCGCGCTTTGTTTTTATTGACCGGACACTACGCCACCATCGGCCGGACGCGACCGGGTCGACATGAGAGAGCCCTATTGGCGCTCCCCTACCGGACGCACCGGTCAGTTTTGACCGAACGCACTGGTGAGTCCGGTCCAGCGTCCGATCGACGCGTCCGGTCACCGTCTTCTGGGCTTTTTGAAATCTTCCTTCGCAGTGACTTCTCCCAACCAAATTCCAACTCAAATAAGAGCCAAATAACCACTAGTTGGAACAGGTCATGGGAGTCCTCTCTCAAACCCTCGATTTTGCAAATAATTTGCCATAGGCATAGCTTTAATTTTTGAAAATAGGCAATAAAAGTGATCGAGGAGTATCGTATGGCCAAGCAATGGAGTTTTTCAACCATTAGGAGCGTCAAATGCTCTCTCCATCCTTGGGCGAACATAGCGGATATTCAAGCTTAAACCGAAAAAGAACGACAAACCAACACACATGCATATGTTATGCAATTACGAGAATTTAAATATGGAAATTTGAATCTAGTTGGCTTGTCAAGTTTGAACCAAGGTTAAGCTTTTTCACACGCTTTTCGGCGGTTATCTTAACCATGTTAGACAAGCCCTATATGCATTGCAATAATCTAAACATGGCATATAATACAATGAATGCAAGGGACAACACAAGCTCATTTTCTAGAGAAATTGGAAGAATCAAGAACATTGAGCTCGCTCCTCAACTTACAAAACCTTGCCTCATCCAAAGGCTTAGTGAAGATATCCACGAAATTGTCTTCGGTCCTCACTCCTTCAAGAGATATATCTTTCTTGGAAACATGATCACGAAGGAAGTGATGACGAATATCAATATGCTTGGTGCGGGAATGTTGAACCGGATTGTTGGCAAGCTTGACGGCACTTTCATTATCACATAGCAATGGAACCTTCTCGAGCTTGACACCATAATCAAGGAGAGTTTGCTTCATGTAGAGAATTTGAGCACAACAAGCTCCCGCTGCAATATACTCCACCTCGGCGGTTGACAAGGCCACACTATTTTGCTTCTTAGAACACCAAGAGACAATGGACCTTCAAGCAAATGGCACCCATCGGGTGTGCTTTTTCTATTAATTTTGCAACCAGCATAATCCAAATCGGAATAGCTAACAAGTTGGAATCTTGCTCCTTTGGGATACCATATGCCAATGCTTGGTGTATGCTTCAGGTACCTAAGAATTGTCTTCACCGCGGTGAGATGGGATTCCATAGGGTTAGCTTGAAAACGAGCACATAAGCATACACTAAACATGATGTCGGGCCCAGATGCGGTAAGATAGAGCAAGCTACCAATCATAGATCGATAGAGAGTTTTGTCTACCGGTGTACCTCCCTCATCTAGATCAAGTTCTCCATTGGTTGGCATGGGTGTCTTGATGGGCTTACAATCTTCCATCTTGAATCTCTTGAGAAGATCCTTGGTGTACTTTTCTTGAGAGATGAAGGAACCTTCTCTCAATTGCTTGACTTGAAACCCGAGAAAGAAGGTAAGCTCACCAATCATGGACATCTCGAATTCCTTTGACATCAAGGCACCAAACTCCTTGCAATGTTCTTCACTTGATGAGCCAAAGATTATGTCATCGACATAAACTTGACAAATGAAGATGTCCCCTTCATGCTTCTTGGTGAATAGTGTGGTGTCTACCTTCCCAATGGTGAAGCCCTTCTCAATGAGGAAGTCCCGAAGGTGCTCATACCATGCTCTTGGGGCTTGCTTGAGCCCATATAGTGCCTTGGTCAACCTATAAACATGGTTAGGATATCTAGGGTCTTCAAACCGGGGAGGTTGTTCAACAAAGACTTGTTCATTTATGAAGCCATTTAAAAATGCACTTTTCAGATCCATTTGATATAATTTCATTTCATGATGTGATGCATATGAAAGGAGGATACGTATGGCTTCAAGTCTTGAAACCGGTGCAAAGGTCTCTCTAAAATCCAAACGTTCAACTTGAGAGAACCCCTTTTCCACTAGTCTTGCCTTGTTCTCGCACGACGACGCCTTGATCATCTTGCTTTGTTGCGGAACACCCACTTTGTGCCAATGACTCTTGCACCTTTAGGCCGCTCTACAAGTGTCCACACTTCATTGCGGGTGAAGTTGCCCAATTCTTCATGCATGGCATTCACCCAATCCGGATCTTCTAGAGCGTCCTCTATGCTAGTTGGTTCAAAACAAGAGACAAAAGCGTGATGTTCAACAAAGAAAGCAAGTTTTTTTGAGAGCGAGTCATAACCCCTTTGTAGGACTCCCTATGATGAGATCTTGAGGATGTGCTTGGAGTAGAGGAGAATTCCTTCGATCAACCACTTGAGGAGGGTCTTGTGGAGCATCAACATCTTGAGCTTGTTCCACCCTTTGTTCATGAGAGACATCAGTATCATCATGGTGTGTGCTCTCATCTTTATCATCATCTTGTGGAACATTGGATGAAGATGGCTTGTCAATGACTTGAACATCATCATCATCATCTTTTGGCTTGATGTCTCCAACCGGCATATTCTTCATGGCCTCCCTCAATGGTTCATCACCTACATCATCAAGATTCTCATGTGCCCCTTGGGAGCCGTTAGATTCATCAAACTCCAGATCGTATGTTTCCTCTACCATCTTTGGTGGCATGATTGAATACTCGATATACTTTGGACTTCGATGAGTAACCAACAAGAAATCCAATATCACAACATCTTTGAAACTTCCCTAGATGTTGGCGCTTCTTGTAGATGTAGCATTTGCAACCAAACACCCTAAAGAAGGAGACATCCAACTTCTTCCCATTGAGCAACTCATAAGGTGTCTTGGCAAGAAACTTTTTTGGAGGTAGAGGCGGTTGGATGCATAGCATGCGGTGTTGATTGCTTCGGCCCAAAACTTCTCATCGGTGCCATACTCATCAAGCATTGTTCTTGCCAAAGTGATTAGTGTCCGGTTCTTTCTCTCAACTACACCATTTTGTTGATGAGTGTAAGTTGAAGAGAACTCATGTTTGATCCCAACTTCATCACAATATTGCTCAATGTTTGTGTTGTCAAACTCTTTCCCATTGTCACTTCTTATTTTCTTGATCTTCTCATCAAATTCATTTTGAGCTCTCTTGGCAAACTTCTTGAAGCAAGCGGCCACTTCAGATTTGTCATGAAGGAAGAATGTCCAAGTGTATCTTGAGAAGTCATCAACAATCACTAGACAATATAAGTTGCCCCCCAAGCTCTTGTATGTTGTTGGCCCAAAGAGATCCATGTGTAGTAGCTCTAGCACTCTTTGTGTTGACATGAAAGCTTTGGTTGGATGAGTGTTGGCAACTTGCTTACCGACTTGACATGCACTACAAAGCTTGTCCTTTTCAAACTTCACATCCTTCAACCCTCTCACTAGATCATTCTTCATTAGCTTCTTGAGATACCCCATACCAACATGTGCTAGTCTTCTATGCCATAGCCAACCAAGTGTAACCTTCTTAGTGAATAAGCATGTCTTCAAGTTGGCTTCTTCGGAGGTGAAATCCACAACATAGAGGTTGTTGTATCTAAAGCCTCTAAATATCTCTTGATTGTCACTCTTCTTTGTCACAACAGCTTCATGTTCATCAAATAGGCATTGGAAACCAAGATCACATAGTTGACCAACCAACAACAAGTTAAAGCTCAATGAAGTAACATATAGCACATTTGAGATTGAGTGATCATTTGAAATTGCAACTTTGCCCAATCCTCTAACTTTTGACTTTGAGTTGTCACCACATGTAATCTTCTCATGGCCTTCAACTCCTTCTTCTAGTGAGGTGAACATACGAGGGTCACCGGTCATATGTTGAGTGCAACCACTATCAATTACCCAATGACTTCCACCATTCTTGTAGTTCACCTACACACAATAGATCAAGCTTATAGCTTAGGGACCCACACTTAATTAGGGCCCTTGACCTTCTCAACTAGAGACTTTGCAACCCAAATTTGCTTAGGCCTATTCTTGTTTGGTGGACCTAAGAACATGACCTTGGTTTTGCCACTAGTATCCTTTCTAAGCATGTAGTGAGCATTGAAGGCAAAAGGTCTAGCATGCTTGGGAAAGGGTTGTGGTGGTGGTGTCACACACTCATGAGAGAAATGCTTTTTGTTGTCCACACTCAAAGCATCTCTTTGGCTTGGGCTTTGGCTTGTGTTGATGTTGAGCTTTGGGTTGAACTTGAGCTTTGGCCTTCTTTTCTTCATTTGCCTTGTACCCTATTCCACTTTTGTCCATCTTCATAATGGTGTTCACGAAGAGCTCACTTTGAAGATTGTGGCCCTTGGTAAACTTGCTTAGGCCGGTGGTGAGATGAGCTTTCTCCATCTTGAGCTTCTTGTTTTCTTCTTTTAGCTTCTCATTCTCAAGTGACAATTCTTGGCTATCTTCATCAACCTTCTCAATCACAATCATGTTTTGAGTTGCAAGCTTCTCAAGGTCCTTCTTTAGCTTGATGTTCTCATTCTTGATCTTGACATAGTCATCATGGTGATTGGCCACAACCACTTCCTTGCCTTTGCTACTAGCCTTTTGCTCAATGATCTCATCAATCAAATCATCACATGATGTAGCTATATCAATCTTAACAACATGGTTATTAGCAACATGCGGCTCATCATTTAAAAGCTCATTGGCAACCACAAGATTGTCATGATTAACCTTGAGATTTGTATACTCTTCCTTGAGCTTGTTAACCACAAGATTGTGAATTCCCTCAAGTTTATCATGTTTTCCTTTGAGCTCCATTAGAGAAGGTTTGAGCTCCTTGAGAGAGGATTTCACAAGCTTGTTTTTATCTCTAAGCTCATCACTAGCCTTTTGTGCTTTGCCATGTTTGTCAAGAAGAGTTTCATTCTCAAGTTTAAGCATGTCAATCTTAGTGTTTGCTTTTGAGATCATTTTAGAGTACTTGCTAAGCAATGTCATAAGCTCATCATAACTAGGTGCTTCAAACTCATCATCATCACTATCATTATCACTAGCACTAGACTCATTATCACTTTGTACCTTGTCACCCTTGGCCATAAGGCATAGGTGTGTAGAGGAAGATGATGGCGATGGTGGTGGTGAAGTGAATGAAGACCCAATAGCAATTGCAGCCACTTGTTCTTGCTCATCATCGCTATCTTCACCGGAAGAGCCACCACATGATAATTCAATGTCGGTGAGCCAATCACCAACAATGTAAGCCTTTCCATTGTTCTTCTTGTGGTAGTCCTTCTTCTTGCCATCTTTCTTCTTGTATGGCTTGTCTTTCTTTTTGTCTTCATCATCACTTGACTCTTCTTTCTTGTCCCGTTGCTTCTTCTTGTGCTTGTCTTTCTTGGGTGGTTCGGGACATGGATGAGCTAGGTGACCAAGATGATGGCAATTGTAGCACTCCATCTCGGATAGTGGCTTCTTCTTGCTACTCTTGTAGAACTTCTTCTTTGATGAATCAAACTTGATTCACCTCTTGCTAAGACCCTGGAGCATCTTGGTGGTGTTCTTCACCATGAGTGCAAGCTCATCAAGGTCATCATCACTTGGGCTTTGAGAAGAAGTTATGAAAGCTTTGCCCTTGCCTTGAATGCCAAGTCTTTCTTCTTGGTAGATGAGGACTCATCCTTGGGATTGATATGCATGTACATCTCATGGGCATTGATCTTTCCCAAGATTTTTGTTGGTGTAGACTCGGAAAGATCACCTTGTTGAAGGACGGTGACAATGTGCCCATACTTGTCAATGGGGAGAACACACAACATTCTTCTCACGACATCGGAAGGTTTGATTTGTGTGAGTCCAAGCCCATTGATTTCCTCTACAATGACATTCAAATGGCCATACATATCATTAGCATTTTAGTTAGGAAGCATTGCCAAAGCATTAAGCTTATTCATACCAAGATGATAGTGTTCCTCACGCTCACTCTTGGTTTCCTCATGGAGCGCACAAATTTTTTTCCCATTGATCATGGGCATTTTTGTGGTTCCTCACGCAATTGAACACATCCTTGTTAATGCCTCTAAAGATGGTGTTCTTGGCCTTGGCATTCCATGTGATGTGTTCCTTTTCTACGTCGGTGAGGGCTTTTTTCATCCTTAGGTTTTTCGAAACCTTCGGTGGCGGCTTTGAGCACACCGGGGTTTTCGGCCTCTAGATAGCCCTCCATGTGAATTTCCAATAAGGAAAATCATCGCCTTCGAACATGGGTGGTGGGCCATTCCGTTTGACATCTTTGCCTAGGCGGTGCAGCCTAATCGTGAGCAACACGGCTCTGATACCAATTGAAAGGATCGAGATGTCCAAGAGGAGGGGTGAATTGGGCTAATCTAAAATTTTCTTTCAAATAATAAACCTACAAGCTCATATTCACCCACTTGTGCCTAGGTGTGATTCCTATCAACTACCGCACAAAGTTTTGCACCCTAGTTCCATTCCTACTCTATCATGGTAATTCTATGAAAGTAAATGCAAGGAATATAATTACGGAAAGTAAGTTGCACAAAGTAAAGAGAGGAAAGAACACAACGATGTTTCCTCGAGGTATCGAGGTGTCGCCACACCCCTCTAGTCCTCGTTGGAGAACTCTCACAAGAGTATCGCTCCTCCTTAGTCCTCGCAAGAACTAAGTGCTCTCTACTGGCTGATTCTTTGACTCTCCGTCGCGCGGTGAATCGCCCACAACCGCTCACAAGCTCGCCTCGAGCCACCCACAAGCTCCACCGAAAGTGATCTTCAAGCCATGATCCGCCACCAAGCCGTCTAGGTGATGGCGATCACCAAGAGAAACAAGCACGAACTCTCACTTGACCTCAACAAGCCTAGGAGAAGAGTGGATGCACACTTGAATCTCTCACACACTCTAAGGATGGTCCTTAATCTTGCATGAACAACCACGTTAGGGCTCTTACTCTTCCTTGCACTCTCAAGGGTGTTTCTCAGCTGAACAAATGAGCAAGAGAGAGTGCAAGGTCATGGGCGTAAAGTATATATAGCCCTCATCCAACAACTCTTCGAAATCAGCACAAAACACAGATTCTACAGGCTGACCGAACGCACCGGTCGGTGACCGGACGCACCGGTCGGTGACGGGCCCGTCGCAGCGTCCGGGCCACTGAAAATCCGGCGTCCGGTCACTAAAATCCAAGCTGCTGATGTGCTGTCTTCATGCGTCCGGTCGGTAGCATCCGGTCATCGACCGGATGCACCGGTCGCCAATCGCCCCAACTGGAGCTTACTGGAAGTGACCGGACGCACCTGACCGAGCGTCCGTCGAGACCGAAAGCATCCGGTCACCCTTGTGAAGCCCTGTCTTCATCTCCGACTCCTCGTCTTCGTGAACGGCTTCAACTCCAACATGTCTCAGGCATAATTTGAGCTACCTAGTGCTAGAAAAACTCAAGTGTGCACCACAACTCATCTCTAGACTCGCCTAGGTCAAGCTACCCATTCGTACCCCCTTAATAGTACGGTCAAAATGAAAAACAAAGTCCTACAACTATTCCGATGTCACCCAACTCCGTTGACGATCGGAACTAGCCGCCCTTAACCTTGTCGCCCATCCTTGGAAAAACGTAACGAATTCCATCGTCGGGGGCATAACAAACTCATCACCGAGATCACCATTACCATGACCTAACTCTAACCTATTTCTGCAAAACACATGTTAGTCATGGTAATTGTATTGTCATCAATCATCAAAACCCAACCTAGGGGCCTAGATGCTTTCAGGGCTCACCTATAATTTTATCGAAATATATCCATATGGGATCTTGTTTTGAAGGATTTGTTAAAATAAATTCAATGGTGTAATCAGAATTTTATTTTAGTTTTTGGTTTGTGAGTTATAACATTTTTTAGTTAGTTTAAACAAAGTAGGGACTGCCACTGGATGTCATGGTCATAGTGAAGCTGGCGAGGTGGCTTGCTTGCATGTGGAGAGAACTCGCTAGTAGGGGTTCTCTACATAGATGTAGTAGATTACCAATAGCACCGCCCGAGTCTAGATACACTATCATACCATGATCCCGAGATACACTATCATGTCATGATCCTAAAACCTACTTCTGTACTTGTCCATGAAAAAAAATAGCGCTATAGCGCGAAATAGCGCTAATAACGGCCAGAAGCACCTATCGCAATGCCAAATAGTGCGCTATAGCACGCTATAACGCGAAATAGCACGCTAATAGCGTTTTTCGCTAACCTCCCGCTAAATTCTATAGCCCACGATTTTTTTCATAGGTACTTGTAAAAGGTTGTCGTTTTTCGACAAGGTTTGGATCAAATGTTGGAAATATAAATCTTCAATAATTTTAAAGTTGTTGAGTTTACAAATATGAAAACTATATGAACAAATTTGTCTTGAAAAATATTTTTTTATAAAAGTATACATATATCACTTTTTTTATAAATACTTTTATAAAAACAAGAGGTTAAATTTATGTTTTGGACATCACGTCTCTGTCCTAAACGACACCTTTGTATGAAGAGGGAGCATAAGTTTTGGGTTCCTTTACCTACTTGTTTATTTCCGTATATCCCACTTTAGGCCGGACATCCACCCAGTCAGTCATAATGAGCTGACGTGTGTTGCCCGATTCATTAATGGCTTCCGGCTGGTCAATTGGTCGTCCACAACCATGCGACGTTACTGGCTAGTATTCTGATTTGGCCGTCCAGATCATCCTCGTGCATATATGCTCCTCATCACTAATCATGACGCATGCATGCTATAACAACATAGTGGGGTGATTCGGTGAATCATTCACCGGAGGTTGATCATGAGTCATCCAAAAAACGTTGACAGACTCTGAGCACTGGAAACTCTAGATGATAAACGACTTGACCATCTTGCATGAAATTGAAGTTTTGAGAACATGGATTTCACCCAATTTCCTAGTACCTTTCCTTCTGGTCACAAAGACTTGGCCTTAACTTATTATTATGCCATTTAATTTGAAACACATGTAAATTGTGAGTGTAGATTTGTATTCAGAAGATTTAAACAATATACACTCTTAAAGAAATCAGCAGTGGACAAGATCTTCCATAACCGTTTGAGACGAAAAGTGCACCAGCGGACAGGCTTTTGTTTTTAGAAAATGAACCAGCGGCCAGGCTATGACTAGCAGCAATAAACGACTGGTGTGTAAGAGCAACTCCACCTGATCCGTTTTTCCTGAAATCTATCTATTGGAGATTGGAAAAACTGTGTTCGTGCCGTAATAGATGGCCCCAGAAGGATAATGTGTTTTGTTGTGAATTGTGAAACATTGCATACTATGATTATAAAGTTCGGAGTAAATTGCACCTGTAGGTACTTAAACTTTTGGTGGTTTCCGTCTAAGCCGTATGGGTATTTAAACGTTTAGTGGGTTCCCAGCTAGGTACTTAAACTGAAAAATGTATCGTTTGAGTTCTGAAACTATCTGTCTCGTGCAGCAAAGGTCTAAAACACGCCACACGTACACTAGGTGTCTACGCGTGTATAATATGCATGTATCTAGAAAGGGGCGCACTAGCGCCTGGACGTCCGTGGCAGCCATAGCTAGCTAGCCCACTAGGCCCCGCCCGCACCTGCCCCCCGCCCGTACTCTCTAGCTAGCAACGGCCTCCACGCAGAGCAGGCACACACCGCAAATGGTTTGGTTGAGACATCCCTCTGAAACATCTGAACACAAAAAAGTGGGCGAGGACCTGCTCGGCAACCTGGATGAGCACCTGCGCGCGAGCGAGCGCTGCTCCACATCATGGGCGAGCGCGCCTTGGGCGGAGCGAAGGACGGGCTTGGTGCCACCATGGCGGAGCAGGGGAAGGGGCCCCTTGGCTCGTCGGTGGATGAGGAGGTGGCTGTCGGCCCGACCTCACACGTGCCGCCACTTTGCGGGACCTTGTACGTGCAGCCGTCGCGGGCGAAGGAGGTGAGAGGAGGGGCTCCTGTGGCTATCGGCTGTGCCTCCACGAGGGGCTCCCGTGGCTCGCCGATGGAAGAGGATGCGGCGGTGGGTAGGACCAACGACGAGGGCTCCCGTGGGCCGTGGCTGGTGCTGGGGCAGGAGCCAAGGCCGGCGGCGGCACCCGAGTGGCTGGAGTCGGAGTGACAGGATAGGTAGCGGAGCGAGTGGATAGGAATGCGTAGCCAGGGGATAGGAAGGCTTCTCCGTGGTGTATTGGGCCGGCGCCCCTCGGCCCACCGTCTGACGGCCGAACGCCCGGTTCCAGCAGTTTCAGATCTTTGCCTAAAAAAACAGTTTCCGATCTAGAAAAGGAGTTATTCTCACAAAAGACGATCGTACGTAGTAAACCGAATTGGAATGGAAGTAAAACGTTGTTGTTTTCTTTATGGAAGCTGTGCTCCTTACTTTTGGCAAGAAGAAGAAGAAGTTGCGCCATCTGCTGCGTGGAGCTTGCATGCAGTTGTTGTGTCACATCTCCATCATCCTTTATTTTAGCAAACCCGCTCACCGCAGAATTTCTAATGATGCGGAATTGCTTTGACACCCATCCATCGCCCTAATTTCCAACCGAAGCGCGTACAGTACAGCCACAATTCCAAGTTGCGATGTTTATTCTTCGTGCTGCCCAGACTTGGCTGGGCCTGGCCCGTTGCCTATTGGATCCGCTGGGCGATGGCCCTGTTGTGATTGGGCCATAGGCCGAGTGCTCGCTCATTCTCTCGCTGCTGGGGAATGAGATCCTCTAAAGTCGGACACATCGACTTGTGTCTGCAGTCGGTCATCTGAGCCGTCTATTTGGAATCCAACCGTAAGCCCGTTACTCGGTACAATTCCAGAAGCCAGCAGCCGGCCCATCAGCCCAAGAACTCGTAAGAACGAACTCGCAAGGACCCTGTCTGCCTCCGTCGTCGCTGCAAATCGCCAAATGGGCGCTACAATCACCGGCAAGCTGCCACGCGATGCTCGAGCGTTGTCGCTGCGGATGATAAGGCTTGGCACGCCGGCGTTCCGCACGTTTGTGGAGCTCCTCTCCTTGCCACAGTGCTCGGGCCAAGCTGTCTCTGGGGCTCCCTGCGATGCCGCTGTGGCTGTGTGGCTTCCGCGCCCATCGCCGTCGTGCACTCGTGCTCGCAGCACTCATGGACTGCTGCACCGCACCGCTGGCCTGCGACGCCGATCCCGTCACCGCGCTATCGTGTGATGCCGCGCGGGGACGTCATGGCCTTCGCCAGGCCGGCCTCCAGCGATGGACTCTGCCAAGGATGAGGCCGACGTCGCCGCCGACATCAAGGTGCTCGTCTTCGGCTTCAAGCTTGTCTGCAGTACCTCTCCGGACGTCGAATCCACCTCAGCAAGGAAAGGACGGAGCACCGGGCGCTTCGTTGACATGCAACTGTGCAAGGCGACGATGAAGGAGCGACGCGGCCTGGGAACGAACACCGACGGCGAGGTAAGAATTGTGCGGATGGGCCTCATGGGCCGGTTGGAGGTACTAGTTTCTCAGAGTTCACCTTGGATCTAGCATCAACGGCTTGGATGAGCGACTGTAGAGACAAGTCGAAACAGTCGACTGGAGAGGATCTTGTTCCCTGCTGGGAGGTCGGTCGCTCGGCGATGGCATTGGCTGGCAGGGTGCCAGGGGCCCAAGTCCTAGTGGCCGGCGAAAGATGACAGCGACCTGCCAGCTGGAGTTGCTTCACGTGCATAGCCATGGAATAAGGAGAGTTGTGAGGGGCAGTAGGAACTGGAGTCGGAAGAGCAATGAGATGATAATGGATGGGGCCAAGAGTGTTTGCATCTTCTCTTTACCTCCAAAGCTTGGTCTTGGATCAAACCAAGAAAAAGACAAAGCATTTTACTCTCCGAATAATGAAGAAACAGAGGACGACCAAGCTCACTGGCTACCTGCACTTTATTAAATATTTACCGTCTTCATGACTGGCATTACATTGATCTATTGCTTCGGTGCGCATTGGTTAATTATTATACTGAAAAAGAAATAACAGAAAGAGAAGATGACACTGGTTGGAAGTAGATGTGAGCATCTTGCAGGGAATTTCTGGGGCCATGTCCACAATGTTCCTTCGCGTATCTTGTACTGATTAACAACTCTTTCAAATGCAACACTCCCCTTGCATTTATAGGAGATACTATATATATACTGATATGTCCTCCCTTTGCAGCTATTATATTCAATACAAGTGCTTTTTATTTTGCACTGTACGCTACAGACTTTGAAATGCTTTACACAACATAGACGAACTTACACTTATCCATCAATTATTTCTTCAGCTGTATGTGCATGAGAAGGTGAGACAAAAGGTCGTTTGTGGAGAGCCAATTTCTGATAGACATCCTGCATTTTTGGCCTGAATTGAGGAGAAGTTTGCAAGCAAGCAAATGCAACTTCAAAGCAAAGAGATTTCTTTCTTCTCCACCATTGTTGGTAATGACAAGCGTTGGTCCAAAATATCCTCTATTGCAAGTTCATGATGTTGTTCCATGCAAGCAATGGACTGTAGCTCTCTAGGTATCTCCCCATCACAATCTCCAGCGTAATGACACCAAAACTATACACATCACATTTTGTTGTCACCATTGATGTGTAAGAAAGCTTTGCATCAAAATAAAACAATTGTCAAACACAGTGACGAACCAAAGCGAAATTTTCATATTTGCAAATGACATGAATATATTTGCTATATGCAAGAAAACACCGACCGACCACATACCAGGTGCAATATAGCCATATGTTCCAGCTAGTTCGCTCCAGTTGGATGAATCGGGTTTGAGCATCCTCGCTATTCCAAAATCTGAAACATAAGCCTTGAAAGTTGCATCTAGTAAGATGTTGTTGCTTGTTATATCACGATGGATTATCGGCGGGTTGCATTCATGGTGCAAGTAGTAGATAGCTTGAGCAACATCTCTTACAATGGCAACTCGCTTCGCCGATCTAACTCTTTTTGCGAAGTCTTCATTTTCTAAGATAGCATGAAGGTTCCCTCTCTCAATGTAATCATACACTAAAAATTTAAACCTTGGATGAGAGCAAAATCCATACAACTTGACGATGCTTCTATGTCGTATCTTTGTTAGCACTTCAATTTCACTAATGAATCTCTTCTCATCACTAATCCCTTCTTCAGTTGGGTGAAGCTTTTTAACCGCAACTAATCTTCCTCCTTGAAGCCGTGCCTTGTAGACTGTGGCCAAAAACCCCCGATCCAATGACATAACTATCACCGAAATTTTCTGTTACCCTAGTGATGTCCTCAAACACTAGTTTCCCATCAAAATTCCATACCGAGAGAACATCTCTTGTATTTGTAACTGTTATAATTTGTGGTCTTTTCCTTTTTTTCGGAGGTTCATAACCAACATGACAACTGAGAGAATAATAACTACACACACGGGGATGAAAGCAACTAGGACCAAGTGGTGAATTCTAGCTTTGTGATATTCCTTTATTGGAGTTGAAGGGCATGTGGGCAGGCCCGACAGATTACCACAGAGGCCTTTGTTGTGGAGGAACCATTTTGCCGAGGCATTCTCAGAACAATCGCCCTATTGGAAGAGGACCTTCCAAGTCATTGTATGACACATCAAATGCTGATAGACCAGCCATGCTACCAATGGAGGAAGGAATGTTTCCACTAAACTGATTATGGGAAAGGTTTAGGACCTCCAACATCACCAAGTTCCCAAGTTCTGTAGGTAGCTTGCCTGTGAGTTTGTTGCTACTGACATCCAACACCATCTGTAGCCCTCCAAGACTACCAATAGTCATTGGTAGAGGTCCACTCAAGTTGTTGTTGTTAATCCTTAAGGACACTAACTTAGTACTGCTCCCGAGCTCTTGTGGAATTGAGCCACTCAACTTATTTGTGGATATATCTAGGTATTGTAAATTTTTCATCTGACCAAATTCAGGCGGTATATTACCTGAAATTTTGTTCTGCGATAAATTGAGCAAGTACAGGTTGACAAGAGTACTTAATTCTCGTGGTATACTGCCAGTTAGGTTGTTGGCATGTATTGTAAGTAACTCTAGTTTTTCAAGGTTTGAAAGCTCATTAGGCAAGCTTCCAGTTATCATATTTTCTTCCATTGAAAAAACTGTCAAATTGATGTTTGAAGCCCGTGTTTTGGACAAATGCCCCGAAAAGTTGTTTCTGTCCAATCTAGCTTTGATAAGTCGTGGATATGGCCCAAAAGATGATATATCTCCCGTCATTTTGTTGGAACCAAGGTCAAGAATCTCCAGGCTCCTACATGTTTGAAGGCTTGTAGGAATTAGGCCGATGAACATGTTGTTGCTAACGCTAAACATTTGAAGATTCCCTCCTTTGCAAACATCAGAGGGAAGTTCCCCTGATAGAGAGTTGTTTGACAACACAATATTTATTAAGTTTGTCAAACTAGCGCATTCTGGTGGCAAAGGACCTGATAGCTTGTTCATGGATAGATATAGGCCCCTTATGCTTGAGAGGTTCTCGAAAGTTCTTTGGGATGGAGCCCGAAATCTTGTTTCCGTTTAAAATTAAGGTTTGGAGATCCACCAAAGCGCCAATCTCTGCTGGGATGGATCGGATGAGCTGGTTTTCTTCGAGGTTAAGAAAGTTTAGCATAGTAAGGTTCCCCATGCTTGGAGGAATGGGGCCACTTAGCAGGGTTTGCACTCAAATCTAGCTGGCTTAGATTGGAAAGCAAACAAATCTCGTGTGGAATGGGCCCCGACAGATTGTTACTTGTAAAGGTAGAGGATGTTTAGTTTGGTCAAGTTGCCAAGGCTTTTAGGTACCTGACCGCTTAGGAGGTTAGCATACAAATATAGCTGGCTTAGATTGGGAAGCAACCAAATCCCATGTGGAATTGGTCCTGACAGATTGTTACTAAAAAGGTAGAGGAGGTTTAGTTTGGTCAAGTTGCCAAGGCTTTTAGGTATCTGACCGCTTAAATGGTTGATGCATAGGTCCAACATTTCTAGATTGGGGAGGTTTCCGAGAACCTCAGGGATTGGCCCGGTGAACAAGTTTTGTCCAAGGGAGAGCACAACTAGTCTCGTTAGGTTCCCAAGGGATGTTGGGATTTGGCCTGTGAGGTTGTTGAGGGTGAATCCTAGCTGGCTAAGGTGTGACATGTTACCGAACTCGGATGGTATGCTTCCATGGAGCCAGTTGCCGCTGAGATCGAGATGGGAGAGTGCAGGTAGGGAGGTGATGGGTAGCGGGATCTCTCCTCGGAGGCTATTATCGGACAAGTCAATGTGTGTGAGGAATGGTAGCGCCGAAGTTGAGCTCACCGAGGCAGCCGCCGATGCCGGCGTTTGGCAGGTCGATCTCAGCCACCGCAAAGGGGCGCACGGCGGCCACGGGGCACGGCGGCGCAGGACACGCCCGTCCAGTTGCTGCTGCACGGGCTCGCCCCTCCTTCCAGGAGTCCAGCGCGGGCGGCGAGTGACGCAGGCTGGACTTCCACTGGAGGAGGGCCGCTATCTGGGACCCCAGATGCACGCCTCCATGGTCCCCTGCTGCTGCGTCCGCGTGCGGGAAGAGAAGGCACGAACGGAGCAGCAGGAGCATTATTAGCTCTACTCTCATCGCCATATGTATGTGAGTGGTTCTCTTTATTTCTCTTGGAGCTATATGGTGTGCTGCATACGTGAGCTGAAGGTAGTACGTATTCAGTTTTGCTAGAGAGTGATGTATGTATAGTGTCTGATTTTGGGGTTACGGTGTGTACTTTAATCTATTCCAACAATAGTGCATACACACATATCGATTTAATATAATACTAGCGGGTCAGCGGTTAGCCGGCGGCGAGTTCTCTTTGCATGTTAGCTTATGCTTATGCACGCGCTGGGCTTGAGAAGATTCCCTCTCAGGCTCTGCGCGCGATCGTCTCGCCGGCAAGGCACCACACCCCACACATGCTGAGACGACTGAGACCGACGGTGCATCACGTTGGCAACCAATCAGCCGCCAGGGAACCTTTGCTACACATGGTCACATGCTGAAACTGATATATGATCCGGAAGGGCACTACACCCATTCCTGGTCTGTCTCCTCACCGACCATTCATTAGCCGCCAGAGAACCTTCCCAAGGTCAACTTTGTCGTTGCCCCAAGCCTCCACAGAGACGATTGCATAAGGAAAACAACCATGTCTCACGGCCCCAAAGTCTGTACCTAAAGATGTGCATAAAGCCCGGCCCGTCACCCGGCACGGTACCCGTTTTTGGCCCGGCCCAAGCCCGGCCCGCCCCGAAGGCACCGTGCGGGCCGGCCCGTGCCCGGTGGGCCGCGTCGGGGCGACCCCAAGGCACGCGGGCCAGCCCGGCACGGCCCGGTTTTTTGGCCTGGCCCGCTAACGGCCCGTGAAACGAAGGGTCGGGGGAGGCTGTATATATACCGCGGCCGCGCCCTCCCCCGAACCCTAATCCCCTCTCCCCTCTCCCGTCCCGATCCCCAATCCCCTCGCTCTCGTTCTCGGCCCTCAAACCCTAATCCCGCCGCCGTCACTCGATTCGCCTCCCTCGCCGCCTGATTCGCGTCCTCCCTCCGCCGGTCGACGCCGACGACTGACGGATCTTCCCCGGATCTCCCTCCTCCCCGGCGCGATGGCGTTGTTCGGCAAGATCCGCGACGACGACGACGTGAGGTAAAGTTTGGCTCCGTCCATCCCGTCTCCGGCGTGAGGTAGGTCGCCGGTATTGTCCCGTCGTTGTCTTGCTCGTTGGTCGTTGCTCTCAGTTGTCTGGGATCTGTACTTGCTTGTTGCTCTCGCTGCCTTGTCCCCTGTGTTCTTGCTCTTGTTGCTCTCGGTTGGCTGGGATCTGTTCTTGCTCTCGTTGCTCGTCGGCGTCGTCGCTGTCTAGCTTGTTCCTCTCGCTGTCCTCTCCGGCGCCGGGCTCCGGTAGTGCAGGGAACCGGCTAACTGCTGGTGCCGCACTCCGTGAGGAACTGGTGCCGAGAGGATGAAGAGACGCGGGCATGTCGTGGGCAGCGACGATGATGATGAGGACGTCGGCATGACCATCAACGAAGAGCTCCGTGAGCTTGGGCAGATCCCAGACGACCAGGACGACATTGGAATGGGAGATGACGATGTTACGTTTGTGGGTGGTCGGGTACTCGTTCTACCCCTTACGCTCCCAGTGATGCAGAACACCTTCTACTGTGGCATCTACTCGCCTAGGCAAAGGCAAGCCTAGGGTTAGCAAGCGCCGTGCTCCGGTGTGGGCATTCTTTGATGAAGAGACTGAGAAAGTTGATGGGGAGGATAAGGTAATTGCTGTTTGTAAGGCGTGCAAATCTCGTTTGTCTGGTACTTCATGTAATGGAACTGGTCATTTGATTAGGCATAACAAATCATGCAATTCTAAAATTGATCAAGCTAATTTGGTACAAACTAGACTTGCTATGAACTCTGATGGATCTTTTAGGAATTGGGAGTACAATAGCAATGTTGCTAGGATGGAACTTTGCAGATTGATTGCTAGGTTGGATTTGCCTATTTCTATTGCTGATAATACTGCTTGGGATGAGTACATTCAACGTGCCCACAATCCTAGATACAGAAGGGTTTCTAGATGGTCCACTTCTAGGGACCTGAATAAGCTTTTTAATGAACAAATGCAGCATGTTAAGAATGTTATCATGGCTGGTGTGTCTTCTGTTTGTTTGACATCTGATATATGGTCTGGCAATGCTAAGGAAGATTATGTTAGTGTTGTGGCTCACTATGTCTCTGATTGGGAAATGAGGAAAACTGTGATTGGTTTCAAACTAATGGAGGCCAATCACAGTGGTGCTAACATTGCAGAAAAATTTTTGATTGTCTTAGAGATTGGGGCCTGCAAGATAAGGTAGTATCTGTTACCCTAGATAATGCATCTGCTAATACCACTGCTATGTCAATTTTGACACCTCAGCTTGATGGTTACCTGGGTTTTGATGTTTCTCCATTAGATCCTGACATAAAGCAGTACTATGTTGTGCATCAGCGCTGTGTTTGCCATGTTCTTAACTTGGTTGTGAAATCTGGCTTGGAAAAAATTGCACCTTTGCTTGAGGTTCTTAGAACTGCTATTGTTTTTAAATTCATCTAATCGGCGCATTGCACGATTCAAAAAAGTACTGTCAAGCTCAAGGAATGACACCTAGGAAGTTTAATTTGGACATGGATGTTAGATGGAACTCCACCTTTCTTATGCTTATTCATTTGCTGCCATATAAAAATGTGTTTACTGTTTTCATCAATTCTAACATTGGCTATCAACTTATACATGGTCAACACTGGCACCAAGCTAATAAGGTTTTTAAGTTCCTTGGACAGTTTTATGAGTCAACATGTGTCCTTTCTGGTGTTTATTACCCCACTAGTCCTTTAGTATGGCACCACTTGATTGAGATTGCAATGCATTTCCATGAGAATGAAAAAGATAGTCTACTTTCTGATGTTATCAAGCCTATGAAGGCTAAATTTCTTAAGTACTGGAAGACTGTACCCCTGCTGTACTCTTTTGCATTTGTTTTGGATCCAAGAGCTAAACTTAGAGGTTTACAGAAAACACTTGAATTGATGGAACCTTTTGCCAAAACTAGTTATAGCAGTTACTATGATGAAGTTAAAACTGAATTGTATAAACTGTATGACAAGTATGACAAAAAGTTTGGTGCAGCTAGACCATCAAGGACCACCCATCCATCTGGACTGACAGGTAAGAGGAAACAGGCATGGGGCAGAATTTTTGGAGGAAACTCATCCTCTTCTGGTAATGCAGATGGTGCATCTCTGTCATCTTCTGGTATCTCTGAACTTAGTACTTACCTTGATGCTGATAATGTTGCAGCAGTTGATGATAATTTTGATATTCTAAACTGGTGGCATGAGCATAAACTAACCTATCCAGTTCTTTCTCTTATGGCTAAAGACATTATGGCTGTTCCTGCTTCAACTACCTCTTCGGAGTCTTGTTTTAGTTTGTCTGGCAGGATAATCGAGGAACGCCGTCGAGCAATGACTCCAGAGACCGTTGAGCAAACCTGGTCTTGGTCAAGGACCGAGTTGGGGCGTGAAAGGGCACAACATGGAGCAGAGGACAAGGGCTTGGAAGAATACTATGAGAACAACTTTTTTGATGATGATGGCCCTGGGGATGAAAGAGTTGGTTCCACCTAATGGTAAGTAATTGTTGCTTGACTGATCTACTTGTGACTGGCTGGTGTAGTCTTGACTGATATATTTGTGCTTGGTGTAGTCTTGGAGATGGAACTACTTAATGCTTGTCACTTGACTGCTGGTGCTGGAGATGGAAGACTGTTGCTGAGTACTGACTCCTAGTAAGTCACTTGTAAGTCACTTGTACTCTTGTTAATGGAGCTGTGAGTTGAGAACTTGAGACTGTTGTAGTGACTGTTATTCTTGTGTCTATTATGTAGTCTTCCCGAT
The DNA here is from genome assembly GCA_015847255.1 of Hyparrhenia diplandra. NCBI lineage: Eukaryota > Viridiplantae > Streptophyta > Magnoliopsida > Poales > Poaceae > Hyparrhenia > Hyparrhenia diplandra. The sequence goes on from JADLZK010010976.1 coordinate 213,022, forward strand.
TGAATTTGGTCTTTGGATATGAAGACTTGCTGGCTTGCTCATGTGAACTGGTGTAGTTAGTGATGTAGTCTTGCTGTTGCTGCTAGCCTGCTGAGAGCTGTGAGAGCTGCAAAAGTCTTGTGAGTTGAGAGTGACTGTTTAGAGCTGTTGGTACTCTTTCTGTTGAGAGTTGAGAGCCTGAGTGAGAGTTCAGTCTGTTTTGTAATAACTCAAATACTTTTGATCTTATTTTATGAATGAACATGAAACTTGAGACTGTGAAGCCGTACTCTTTTCCTTCCTGGGGTTTTATCTCACGAGGTGTGAGTTTTACCCAAGAAGGTTTTTAATGAGGCGGCATTGCACTCTCAGTCTCAAGTTTCTTTACCTTTAAATGTTTGTCACTCTTCTGTTCTGGTAATGTGATCAGTTGTGATCAGTTGTGATGAATGTTAATGTAACTTTTAAAATCTATATCAATTTCTCGATCGACATACTGTTTTTTGCTGAATGTTAATGTGATTTTCAAATTCTATATCAAATTCGATCAAATAGATTGTTTTTTGTACAAAACGTGCTCGGGCCGGCCTGGTGTAACACTGGGCCGCGTGCTATTTGGGCCGGCCCGGCATGAAAGTGGGCCACCGTGCCGTGCCTGGGCCGACCCCGGGGGCACGATACATCGGTGTGGCACGGCCCGGTGGCCCGTGGGCCTCATAGGCCCGTGCCTCAACGGGCCGTGCTTGACGGGCCCGGGCCGGGCCGTGCCGGGCCGCCCGATGCACAACTTTATCTGTACCTCAAAGGAAGAAGGTGGTCTGGGAGTTCTCAATCTCCAAACTCACAATGAAGCTCTGATCCTCAAGCTCAAGCACTTAGATAAATTCTACAACAAAAACAATCTTCCTTGGGTGGAACTGATTTGAGATATGTATTACAGGAATGGAAAGCTTCCAAACACAGCCATGCCAAAAGGATCTTTCTGGCGGAGCAATGCCTTGAAACTTATGGACAAATACATTGGTATGGCAATTGTGGTGGTTTTAGTCGGAAAACCAGTTTATTCTAAGATGATCTAGTAAGAGTACGGAGGACGAATCATCAATATATGATCTCGAGTTTGTGATTTAAAACTGGATCTGAATCGAATCTAGCTACGATTAACGAAATCTCAGGTACACTCAGGCAAGCGATGAGCTCCCTGCCAATCTCCGGACACAGCCAGCCTAGTCTAGTTCGAAAAGATCGAACCCTTCTCCACGAAACTTGCCTCCTCCTTTAACAATTAATTGCTGCATCGGCATCATGACTTCGATCAGCTGGAGCTCATGTACTTGGGGTTGGGCTTGAGCTGGCCTTTGGGGCTCTCATGTACTTTCGGCCCACCGCTGGTATTTGGCCCATCCTTGATTCCTACCTTCATCATGATGTTGCTTCTCAAGTTTCCCGCTTCCTTCATCGCCATGTGATCATCATCTTCAGTGTTCCTGACATTTTCCTTCCCTTGAGAATCGTCTTGTCCCCAAGCCGGTGCAGCTAGAAACTGGCGCTTCAACTCGTCTTCCAACTCCTAGGTGGCCATGGTTGATGTCCATGGTGACCACTTGATCTGCACTTCGACGACCAGATTGTCAGCCGTGAAGGTTGTTTCTACTTAGGTCTGCATAAACTAGATGTGGGTAGGGCCCCAAGCTGGATATATCTTCTGTTATCTTGTTGTTTGTTATGTACAAACTAGTCAAGCTGGTGCAGTTTTTTATACTTGTTGGAATCGGGCCACTGATGAAACTATTGTCACTAACATCGAACATTTGTAGGTTTCCACCCTTGCAAATACCAGAGGGCAGTTCCCCCGAGAAAGAGTTGTTAGCCAGACTGATCAGAACTAAGTCTGTAAGATTAGCAAGCTCTTGGGGCAGAGTACCTGATAGAAAGTTATTGAAAGAGTTGTACTCTGCTCAAGTTGCCAAGGCTCTCTGGTACTTCTCCAGTTAACAACGAGCTACTCAGTTCCAAATACTCTAGGTTTGTGAGTTTCCCAAGCTCCTCTGGGATTCTCCCGGTGAGCATGATCTGATGGACGGCAAGTACAACCAGGTTCGTCAGGTTCCCAAGGGAGGGATGGACCTGACCACTAAAATTGTTTTCTGATGGATGGATCCGTCAGGTTCCCCAGCTGGCTAAGGTTTATCGTGTTGCCCAACTCAGATGGTATCTTCCCATCGAGCAAGTTATCGGTAAGATCGAGATAGGACAACGCAGGCAGGGAGGTGATGCCCAGTGGGATTTCTCCCTGAAGGTTGTTGTGTTTGAGGTCGATGTGCGTGAGGAACGGGAGAGCTGAGAAGTTGAGCTCACCGATGCGGCCGTCGATGCCGGCGTTTGGCAGGGTGATCTCGGTAACCACCAGGGGTGCACGGCTGCCACGGTGTACGGCATCGCACACAATTCCTGTCCAGTTGCTGCTGCATGGGCTCGTTCCATCTCTCCATGACTCCAGCGCTGGCGAGCTTCGTAGGGTGGACTTCCACTGGAGGAGGGCTGCTTGCTGGGATTTCAGATGTACACCTCCATGATGCACCGCTGCATCTGCGTGGAGGAAGAGGAGGAACGGCCGGAACAAGAGGACTATAAGGAATAGTGTGGGTTGCACCTTTGCATTGAACGTAGCCATTTTTATTTCTTTCTACAGTATGGTTGTGATGCTTGTCCCGGACAGTTTTGGTTGGAGAGCTGGGTGTTATAAATACACGAGCCTTGCTTTGTGATATCATGGTCTATTCAGGTTGGCATTTTTTTTGGCACCTTCTGGCAGTGAAGTTTTATCTCCGTAATGCAAGGTGGAAACTATGAAGGAAGAAAGAGGTGTAGTTAGAATAAAAGCATACAGCGAAAGCGACAGTGGATTTTCCTTTCTAGACAGAGTATGTGAATTTTGATGCTTGTCCTGGACAATTTTGGTTGGAGAGTTTGTATATTTGTACGAGTTGTGATCACGTCTTATCAACTTGCTTTGTGACATCATGGTCTATTCAGGTTGGCCTTTTTGGCTCTTCTAAAAACAAGATTGGCCTTTTTGGCAGCTTCTGCCAGTGATGTCACATGACTGAGCAACACTTGCATATGGAAAATAAGGCCCGTTTGGTACAGATTATGGAACAGCTCCTCGAGCTGTTTTCCGCTTCGTCTGCCAAATGGGGGTGGGGCAAACAGCTTCACTTCTGAATCTCCGCGAAACACGCTCTCATAGGCTATGCACCGTCGGTGAAGCTGAAAATAGCAGCTTCATCTCGCTTGCTCTGACATTGGTGGGCCCTGAGCGTGGGCATATGGGTGCATCTACCTTTAGGCTCGTGTGGGAGGGGCGGGTCGCCGAGGCACGCGTTGGCGGGTCCCCGAAAGCACGACCTCACGGGCGGACGTGCTCGCCGGTGCTCAGGTCGTCGGGCCGCCGCGGAGGGCGCGGGGCGGGTCGCCGAGCACGGGTAGATGGCCAGGCCGCACAGAGGAGCATTGGCCGGGCGGGTCTCCGAAGCTGGGCTCGCCGCCTCGCCGGACGTGGGCGCTCAGGTCGCTGGAGCACACAGAGGCGCCGCGCAGGCGTCGCCATTGCCGTGGCTGTCGAGGAACGGGCCGAGCGGCCGCCGCCGCGTGTCAGGGCGCGGTACCGAGCTCCAGCTGTATGACCGGAGCGCCGTCGCCGCCAGGCATGAGGTGCGGCACGGCCACCACTGGGGCCCGGCTGCCGCGGCCGCCGGGGGAAGGGCGAGCGTGGGGCTTTCGGGTGGGACGCCGCCGTGGAGTCGCAGCGAGGGTGCCGGAGGCGCCGCCGCTGAGCACCGGCTGCCGCGGCCGCCGCGGAGTCGCGGTCGCTCGCGGAGTCGCGGTCGTGAGGTTGCGGCGTTGTTGCGCCGGCGGAAGAAGACCGGGAAACGAAAAGAAAAGGCTAGGGTATAATAGTAACTATTCTAAGTGAAGTTGCTTTGGTCTACTTTAGGAAGATGTTTTGCCAAACAAAATTTTCAAAAACAGCTCAGCTTCATTTAGAGAGCTGCTCATGAAGCTATTATTTTGCACAAAAAAACAACTTCATTAATGAAGCTGAGCTGTGCCAAACAAAGCCTAAATATAGTTGACCAGCTCCATGCTGGTACAGAAGATTTTTTCTCCGTTACACAATGTGGAAACGATCAATGAAGAAAGATGTGCAGCTAGAATAAAAACATATACAACAAAGGCAAAATTGATTTTTTTTTTGTGAATTATAATAGCTCTATTTTCACATACGATGGATTTTTTTTAAGGTGGTGTTGGGTTCCTGGGATAGTTTTTTTATGTTGGGACTAAAAAAGTCCCTAGTAAACCAAACGGGGTTTTTCGGGACTTTTTACTAAAAGTCCTTAGAAGTACCTTATGAATAGTCTCTTTTTCAAAAAGTCCTTGGAAAAAAAAAAAGTCGAGACTAATTAAACAAACAGGGCCTAAGAACCGCGTCAAAAATAAATGGTTAGAAACTGATCTTTTAAGAGCACCGGTCTAAAAAAAGTACGTCCGAATCCAGTTAGAAATTGTTGCTGTCTTAGAGCAACTCCAACGCTGAGCACCTAAATCAAGCCTCTATTTTTATTTTTAGGTGCTTTCTATTATTTTTGTTGGCCACAATTTCGGTTCCACTCCAATGGCAACCCCCTGAAAACAGGCCCCCAAATCCTGGCGCCGGAGCAGCTCGCAGCTCGGGACGCAGGCACTCCTCCATCGCTCACCTCTGCTCATCCCAGCGGCGCGAGGGAGACTGGAGCTGCGGGGAGCACAGCATGCGCTTGCGCGGTGGAGGACGATGAGGCCGAAGGCCCGCTCGCGCATGCGCTCCCTGCTCGCAGTTTGCCCGACGAGCCACATGCGCACAGCATGCGCATCCGCTGTCGGGCGGCGGGGGCGGTCATGTCTCGTCCGCATCCGCGCCGTCGATTTGACCTCGCGCAGCTCTCCGCCGCCATCGCCGCCGGGGAGGATCTGGGCCTCGTGCGCCGGGCCTTGGCGTCGCACGGCCCCGAAGCCGCTGCTCGCCTCGCTCCCGCAGCGCGGGACCGCGGAGCCGAGATCGAGGGCTCTGCTGAGCACACTTCCACGATTTCATCGGCGCCGTCGGCGACCTCCGGTCCTCTGGCCGACGCCGACGCGCTCAAGGGCTCCCTCTCGGCGTCCCACTCGCTGCTCGCCTCGCTCGAATCCTTCCTCGCTTGGCGGGCGCTCGCTCGCGGGGAACCTCTCCTCGCGCTTCGCCTCCTCCCGCCGGTGCGGCTTTTCGCTACCGCTTGCCGCGCGGAACGCACCTCAGGCCGGCAACCATGGGCTCTCTCGCCCTGCGCGCCGTCGACGCCATCGATCGTGATCTCGCCGCCGGGACCGGCCGCTGCCGCTACCACGCTCCGGCGGATGTCGCCGGCGTCGTCCCTGCGGTCTTGGCGCATGCCACCATGTCAAGAACGCCGCCACGCCGGAGCTGGACAACCACCGATGAGGTGAAGGAGCCGGTCTGTAGTAGATCCGGGCGGAGCGCATACTGAGCCGGTGGTGGCGGGAGCCCATCTTCCTCGGCGCCGGCGGCCGTGCTCCGGGCTCGCGAGCGCGGCAAAGACGCCGGCATCCCCACCAAGAACCCGCCCAGCGAGCCTCTTCGTCCGCAATCGCTGCCGCCGCTTCGCATGTTCTCCGGCCTCCACGACGCCTGGCGTCGGTGCAGCAGAGTGGCCGGCAGGCGTGGTGGAGGCAGACCCGACGGCGCGGCGGCAGAGCGGGAAGGGGACGGGAGGGACGGAAAGTGGAAAAGTGGTGGGGACCCACCGGATAGGGGCTGCTGAATCTGGGGGTTTAAAATTAAAATTTGAGGTGTTATGGAAAATAAGGGGTCATTTAGGGGTGTCATTGGAGTTGAATTTTTATCAAAACCTCCTAAATATTAGGGTAGGGGCCTAAGTAGGGGCCTCATTGGAGATGCTCTTAGGATTCGTTAGCTGCCTAGATATTCACTCTCTCTCTCGTACGTACTCCCTCTATCCTAAAAAAAAATACTTTTAGAATTATTTAAAGTCAAAATTTTTAAACTTTGATCGAATTTCTAAAAAAGACCTGTTAAGATTTATGTTATCAAACTAGTATCATTAGATTTATTATATAAAATATTTTCATAAGTTGCACATTTTATATCATAAATATTATTCCTCCTTTTCTATAAAGTTAGTCAAACTTAAATTTTTTGACTCGCACGGGTTCTAGGAATTTATTTATTTAGGGCCGGAGGGTGTATTCTATAGTGGTGAGAAAATTGTACTACACGAAAGTAGTTGTTTTCATAAAACCAGCTTAAATTTTTTTGTTGTTGAAGATTAGTAATATAATATATAATATATATTTGAACAGTCAGCATAAATTCTATTTAGGAGTTTACATTTGCGTAAACAATTACTCCTACTTACTCCCTGGATAATCAAAGTAGAGTTGTCCTAAAGCCAATTTTTTTAAAAAGTTTAACCAAATTTATAAAAAAGAGCGCTAAGATTTAAAACACCAAGATACGCTGTAAACGATATTTTTATAATATACGCCGTGCACAAATATTTGCATTTTTATATAAATTTGTTTTTTTAAAAAAATTGGATTAAAATAGTTTAAATCTGATTTATTTAGGGACAGAAGGGATACGTTCTGTGACCAGAGAGGCACCTTGCCATGCTACACGCGAGTGACGGAAAGGCACGGATTCTTGGAAGGCATTCCTGCGTTTAAAACTATAATTTGTTTTGACTTATACACATATTTTTAACTTATAGATGTGCAGTAAGGCCCCCCTTTGGATTGAGGGTGAAACGCAGGAAAAGTGGAGGATAGGATTTTCGTAGGGAAAGTTTCCCTTTTCCTGTCGTTTGGTTAAGAGAGAAACGAAGGAAATGTTCCAAAGGAATTGAATCCTACGCCTCAATTAGGAGGAAACAATCCATTAGGTCGGACTTCATGGAAAAATCCCTGGCGGGAACAAAGCGCGCCGAGCCGCGCGGGGGGCGTGCCGTCGTCCGCCCGGCCGACGCCGCGCACGGGTGGGCCCGGCCTGTAGCGAGAGAGAGCCAGTGGAGGAGGACGGGCCTGAGGAAGACGGTCTTGCCAAGCCGCGCGACGGAGGGGCCCACGCCGGAGTTGGAGGACGAGAGGAGAGGAAGAGGAGGCCTTCCTATGGCCGCCGGTGCCGGATCCGCCGCCTTCCATCTTCCTCAGGAGCACCACGACACAACAACACTACGAGCTCCTTGGCTCTGCCTGGGTGCCATGGCTGCTGAGCTCGACACCCCGGTAGAGCACGACGCCGCCGACCTGCACGCACGAGGGGAGGGAGAAATCGAAGGGGAAGGAAGCACAGCACAGCCATGGTGGTCGATTTGGAGAAGGGGAAGGAAGCACAGCACAGCCATGGGCGTCGACCTGGAGGAGGGAAAAGAAATAGAGAGAGAGGGAAGGGAGAAACCAGAGTGCCATACGCCCACTTGCCCTTGCCTGTGGACCTGTTAGCTAGTACTAGTATTTTTGGGTTCCTGCTAGCAGCATGTGCTCGTAGGATTGATGAGTGCGGGCGGAGTGTCGTCCAACCAAAGGCCATTAGATTGCACAGTCGTAGGAAAGGACTTTCGTAGGATTCACATGGTATGCCAACTCGTTTCCTGAGTTTGCCCCTTTTCCTATCCTTTGCTTCTCCAACCATCAAAGGGGCCCTAAAAAAGTTTTATAACTAGAAAAGGCTAAAATAGTTTTAATTTGGAACGGAATGAGATCAGCTAGACTAGAAGACTTCAGTAGTGCCGGTCCTGCCAGGTCAACCACGTTCGCGATAACGATAGCCTTCGATGTCAATTTTTTTTTTTTTTTTTTTTTTTTTTTTTTTGCAACTCCTTGCTAAGCACATGCTGTATATCTGAACATGAGTACAAACACACCACCACACACACGCACGCACTCACACACATGGTACTCATATCCTAGATCTGCAACCATTTGAGAGGAGCTTATTATTTTTGGGAACAGAGTCCCGGTGAGGCACGCGAGTTGCGATTCCAGGAATCGAACTCACGCCCGGCCACTGCACACCTGGCGAGCGACCAACTGAGCTAACGCTCATCCTCCCCTTCGATGTCATTGATGCGGTTGCTGACAAAGTCACGTTATAGTATCTCACTGTATGTATGCAGAGAATTAGTGCTCAAGTCGGACGGACCGACATGTACTAGTATCTATAGCTAGCTGGTCTCGTGTCGGTTAAATTTGCCAAGGTTTAATAAAGTTTATAATAATTAGTACTTCCTCTGTTCTAAATTGTAGGTCGTTTTGGCTTTTCTAGATGTATTTCTTTTGCTATGCATCTAGACATAGCGTATAACAAGGTAAAGAAAAACAATGTATCTAGAAAAGCCAAAAGTGAAATATAATTTGAAACGGAGGGAGTATTAACATTTATGTCTTAACTAAAATTTATTACGTAAATATATTCCTTCCTCAATCCAATGATACTACTTCTTAGTTTGTATTGTAAATGTTAGTATTCTTTTGTAAAGCTTTACTAAAATTTAAAATTTATTGACTTCTCAAAAAGTAAAAATATAATTGTATTTTCTTTGGGACGGAGTGTGTACAAGTCCAAAAGCCGGAACACCAAGTCAGCCATCAGCGCGAGTACTCCCTTGGCCGCCCGCCAGATGGACTGATGGAGAGGTTGAGGTTGAACGTTGAAGACGAGTGCGATGTCTGCCTAGATGCTTGCCCATCATCCACTCGGTGCTGGCCCCAAGTAGTGGTTGCCGAGACCGAGTGCTCGTCCACAATTAACACCGCTCCTGTGCTCTCTCCCTCTCTCCACGGTTGGAGCTCCTGTGCCCCAAATCCTAGAGTGGTCGGCCCAAGATGCGGCGACCTACACACCTGCCGGCAGGCTCCCGTGGATGGTGACTGCAACTTATTGCCTCATGGAGGCAAGCGAGCTCTGGCCTCATCGCACACAGCCAAGTTTTATAAAGTTATTCGGCTAAATACCTGATCATAAAAATAGAGTAAAATACTAAAATGAACTAGCAGAGCCAGCTTCGCTCTTAAATATGAAGAGCGCACCTGGCGCCGCAGCCCCTAAGTAGTAAGCCTAGGCCTAGCAATAATACAAGAGGGACGAGCTTTCAAGTGATCCATTTATCGCGCTCGCAGTTGGGCCGCAGCCAATGTCAAGACTGAGGACCACCAAATGTCCAACTTCCCCACATGCTGGGCCCGCCTGGAAGACTTGGACCAAGACTTTGACTCGTTCTACATTTTTTTTTTTTTTTTTTTTGAGCAAGTTCAACATTTCATTCCATTCGTTGCTATCCAGTGCAATGCTTTCAGGTCAGAGAAATCGGCGTGCGAACCCACCACCACCGCCAGGCGCCTCGGAGGGGCCCATCGTTCTCACGCCGAACCTAAAACTCTAGCTGGGCCACAACGTGTCTTGTGGGCTGTTTATTTTTGTTTGGGCTTCCTTGTTGCTGCTGAACTGCCCCCGACTTAACTTGGGCCTAGCCCAGTACAGCCTATTGGATCCGCTGGGTACCTATTGGATCTTCTGGGTACTGGCCTGGCCCAAGTCGTGCGTGGTTGCCGAGTGCTGCTCGCTCCCTCTCTCCGCTCGGCGGTGCTCGGTGTCGGCGATGGCCGCAGCGCAAAGATGACGGCGACCTGCGACTGCCGGCAGGCTCCCGTGGATGTGCAAGACGGTGTCTGCGACTTGCCTCATGTGCTCATGGAGGACGGATAGGAGCGACGGGTAGGGATTGGAGTTGGAGGTGCGCTGGTGCCGGCGCCGTCGGCCACGGATGGGGCAAGAGCGACAGCGAAAGCCCAACATCGTGGTGTACGCCGCGTACCTCTCGGCAATACGGCAAAAGCCGGAGGTAAAAATTTGTGCAGTATCAGTTTCAAATTTTCATCAGTTGTTCATGTTCGTATTGTACAGAACTGCTAATTGCCTTCATTGGAGATTTGGAGCAATGACGTGATGATTCGGATTTTTTTTCTTCTAGATTTTTAAAATCTATTTTGCATGTATGAGTTTGAATCAGGGAAGAGGCATAGGCACAATCAAGGGAGGTGCTACAGGGATAAGGATATCTTTAGAGGACTTGATTGTGAGAAAGTCAAGCAAGAAGAGGTCCCAAAGCCATGAAGATTGCATAATTCACTTGCCTAGGCCAAGCTCGGGTACCTAGTTGACGTAGACGTGCATGTCTCTTTAGTAGTGGTATATGGATTCACATAATACTCTTTTTTTTTTTTTTTGAGATATATTTGATCGTTCATTGTTTAGTCACTAACTCTTCTGTTACTTTCATTGGCCAGGTTGGTCTTTTCTTCTGTTGATAATCTGATCTATGCTGAATTTTGGGTGCATCAATATTGTTTACTCTTCTCTGAGTGGTACCACCTTCACCTATGACATTTAAATACTTTCCTTTGTCCTAATTTATTCGATAGGAATATAACTATATGCACACAAGTGTGAAATGCTTTCTATTATTATTGTATAGTTTGTCAACTTTCTCTGCCCCACCTATTTTAACAGCAATTATATGCAGTCATACATTTTTCTTTGAATTGTGCAGTCATACTTTCTATAGAAGCAAAACAACCATGTCCACATTTCCTAAAAAACATGCATGTCTAACTTCCGAAAGAAAGAAACAAAACTGAGGCAGATGTAGAAAAAAGGCAATAATAATGATATTGTTCTCTTGATTTTATGATTTGTTACATCAAGTCGGCGCACACTGCCCCTTTGCCAACATTATTCATATTGATATTTGTTTCTTTTATTACTATAAAGCCCTAGTCACGATTCCAGTACAACTCTGACTAGCTCCTGTGAATGCTGTGGGTTTAATGCTTGGGACTAACAGAAATGACATTACACTTCATCCACTACTTCTAGTGTAACTGCATGAGAAGATGTGGCAGAAGCATACGATGGGTAGTGGTGACTCAGTTTCATATAGACTTCCTGCATTTCTGGTCTTGACTGAGGTGAAGTTTTCATGCATGAAAATGCCACTTCAACAAGCTGAGCAATTTCTTTCCGCTCCACCATTGTTGGTGATGATGGACGCTGGTCCAGCATGTCCTCCACTGCAAGCTCATGATGCTCTCCGATGGAAGCAAAGGTTTGTAGCTCCCTTGGGTACCTAGCTCCCCATCACAATCTCTAGTGCAACCACGCCAAAGCTATAGACATCACATTTGGTCGTCACTACTGATGTGTATGAAAGCTCTGCATCAAAGTAAATCCCTGGAGTTAATATTACCCAATGTATGGTAGCAAATAAACTGCCATATCATTGTTATCTGCATGTTGAAACAAGAATTTGTTTTTGTGTAAGAAGCACATGAATATATACTGGGCTATATAACCATATGTTCCAGCTAATTCACTCCAATTAGGCGAATATGGTTTTAGAATCCTTGCTATTCCGATATACGCAACATAAGCCTTGAAAGCTGCATCTAGCAAGATGTTATTACTTTTTATATCACGATGGATAATTGGTGGGTTGCATTCATGGTGCAAGTAGTAGATAGCTTCAGCAACATCTCTTGCAATGGCAACTCACTTCTGCCAGTCTAACTCCCCCCGCAAGTTCCTCATTTTCCAAGATACCATGAAGGTTTCCTCTATCAATGTAATCATATACTAGAAATTTGTACCTTGGATGAGAGCAATACCCATATAGTTTTACAATGCTTCTATGCCGAATTGTTGTCAAGACTTCAATTTCACTAAGGAATCTCTTTTCATAACTAATCTCTTCTTGAGTTTGGTGAAGCTTTTTCACTGCAACCAATCGCTCCCCTTGAAGCTGTGCTTTGTAGATCGTGCCATACCCCCTGAACCAATGATGTACCTATCACTGAAATTTTACATTTGCTTTAGTGATATCCTCAAACACTAGCTTCCCGTCGAAATTCCACAATCGAGAGAACATCTCTTGTATTTGTAATCATAACCACTGGTGTTCATTTCATTTTTTGAAGAATCATACCTGCAAACAAAAATGCAAGAATGATAACAACGCACACATGATGATAGAAATCAATAGCACCAAGCTGTGTACTCTTGCTTTGTGATATCTTATTATTGAACTTGAAGAGCATGTTGGCGGGGCACGAGAGGGTACCACATAGATGTTTGTTGTGCGAGGAAACATATTATTGAAGCATTGTGAAATAGTCATCCTCGATGGAAGAGGCCCCGCCAAGTCATTGTAAGACACATCAAGTGTTGATAGACTTGCCATGCTGGCAAAGGAGGAAGGTATGAATGCAAAGTAAATTCATTGTGGGAAATATTCAGGATCTCCAAAGCATCATCAAGTTCCCATTTGTGTGGGTAGTTCACTGTGAGTTTATTGTTGCCGACATCCAACACAACTTGCGAGGTTTCCCATATTACCTATGGTCATTTGGCAAATCTCCACTCAAGCTGTTATGGTTAATCATCAAAGGATTCTAGCTTAGTGCAATTCCCAAGATCTTGTGTAATTGACCCGCTCAAGTTATTCACGAGATAAATCAAGATATCTCGGTTCACTCATCGACCGAATTCAGGCGGTATGTTTCACGAGAACGGATTTACTTGATAAGTCGAGTTGATACAAATTTGGTAGTTTGCTTAATTCTAATGGTATTTACTGTTAGGTTGTTTGTCTTTGAGAAGAAGTACCTCCAATTTTACTAGGTTCATGAATTCTGGTGGCAAGCTTCCGGTTATCATGTTTTCTTCCACGAAAAAAAAAGGTTAAATTGATGCTTGAAGCCCGAGGATTTTGACAAGTGACCATGAATGTTATTCCCTGCAAAGTTTGCATATAAAAGGTGTGGGTAGGGCCCAAAATCGGATATATCACCTGTTATTTGATTGTATTGGAGGAGAAAACTCATCAGGCTTGTGCATGTTTCTAGGCTTCTAGGAATAGGCCCAGTCAACATGTTTGCAGCAACATGGAACACTATGAGATTCCCCCCTTTGCAGACATCAGAGGGCAATGGCCCCATGAAAGAGTTGTTGGCAAGACTTAACCAAGTGAAGTTTGTAAGATTAGCAAACTCTTGAGGCAATGGACCTGAAAAGATGTTACTAAAGAGATCAAGTGTTGTAATGCCTGTAAGGTTCCCAAAAGAATCTGGAACTAAACCTGAAAGCTGATTTTTAGATAAAGACATGAACTGGATATTCACCAATCTGCCAAATTCGCCAGGTATGGAACCCACTAATTGGTTGTCGGAGAGGTCAATGTAGTTCAGCCTCGTCAGATTCCCCAATCTAGGCGAAATGGGGCCTCTTAGCTGGTTTGTGTATAAGACTAGCTCCGTCAGTTTGATCAGCAACCCTATCTCTTGGGGAAGCAGACCTGTGAGCTCATTCTTTTCGAGATAGAGTGATTCTAGCTCGGTGAGATTTGATAATAAAGTGATTGGAATTTCACCACATAAGTGATTGTGATCAATCTCAAGATCAACTAAGCTTATAAGGTTTCCTAGAGATGATGGTATAGTTCCAGATAGCTGGTTGTAGAAAAGGATCAGTCCTATTAGTTTGGTCAAGTTGCTAAGGCTCTGAGGTATTGGACCACTCAAGTAATTGTCACAAATTGAAAGGTAACGCAAGTTCAGCAGGTTACCTAGAGAGGAAGGTAGAGGCCCTGATAGTGGGTTTGTGAAAAGGTATAACTCCCTATGTTTGGTCAAGTTGCCAAGGCTTTCTGGTATTGAGCCATTTAACAAGTTTGTAGTTAGCCTCAAATATTCGGACTAGCGAGCTTCCCAAGATCCTTTGGGATGGGCCCGGTGACCATATTATTCCCGATGTCAAGAACAACCGGGGTTCTCGGGTTCCCAAGGGATGCAGGGGATATGAGCAATAAGGTTGTTGTACGACAGGCTGCAACTTGACCGAGGTTATCCATGTTGCCCAGCTCGATGGTATCCGTCCATGGAGTCAGTTGTGGCTAAGATCAAGGTAGGAGAGCACTGGTATGGAGGAGACAGTTGGCGGGATTTCTCCATGAAGGTTGTTGAAGCTGAGGTCGATGTGTGTGAGGAATGGTAGTGCTGAGAAATTGAGCTCACCGAGGCGGCCATTGATGCCGGCTTTTGGCAAGGAGATGTTGGTCACTGGCGGAGAAGCATGTCGCCTGTGGTGCATGATGCCACACGCAACGCCTGTCCAGTTGCTGCTGCACGGGCTGGTTCCCTGCCGCCATCAGTCTAGCGCTGGTGAGTGCCGCAGGGTAGACTTCCACTGGAGGAGGGCCTCTTGCTGGGATCTTAGAGACACCCCTGCACCCACACCTGTGTGCAGCAAGAGGCATAGCTGCAACAAGGCAAAAATTAGTGTTAGCGTGGGTGGCACCTTTGAGTGGAGCTTTGCCATGTTTCTTTTCCCTTTCTAGTCTTCATTCAATTGGAATTCGAGGCTATATTGCTTGCTGATTTGCTTGTCCCAAAAAGCTTTGGATGGGTGTATAAGTAGGTCTATTAATAGCCTTTTTGTAATCTGACCACGCTGTCGACCTGGCCTGTGGTGTCAGAAGAATGAGAATTTTCAATAGTGCGTGCAATGGGAGACCCGTAAACAAATGTATGCTTTGTCTTTAAGCTTTTGTGTACCCACAGAAAATCGGTAACTATTTTCTGAAAAAGAAGTTTGTTCTAGCCTTTGCAAACAACCTTGGGTCTCATTACAACGGCTGAGGTTTTAAGGTGGATGAGAATGTTTGTGTTGCTAGGACCACAAGGGTGTAGATCACTGGGTGGTTTCTCCAATACTCAGGATAAACAACGACATATATCATACCAGAGAGAAGACTAGGGGAAGAGAGACACAGGGAGAGAGAGATGGAGGATGGAAGAGAAGTAGAGTCACATACCAAGGCTTGGAGGAGGAAGAAGTCGAGCGGTGGCGCAGAGCGGTGGAGTCCCGTCGACGAGGAGCGGCAGTGGGGCATCCCATCGCTATAGTGCCCTTGATCGGTTAGGGGTTGGCAGGTGAGGTTTTGGCGGCTACGGTGAACCTCGTGCTTTGGGCCTCGCCCCCCCCCCCCTACCTCACTACGGAAGCGGGTCTTCGCCAACGGTGCTGCGTTTTTGCCAAACTGCCCAAAAATAAGACTCGGCAAAGATATTCTTCGCCAACAGCCGCTTTCGGCAAAGAAAAACGGTCGGCGGCTTCCTTCGCCGAGCACCAGTTTCGGCAAAAAAGCACCTAGGCAAAGCTTGGCTCCGACGATCGGCGAAGGGTATTTGTCGGCGAAGCTTGGCTTTGCCGACGAGGCGACAGTCGGTGAAGGGTAGGCAGTCGGCATAGACGGGTCCGGACGTAACGCCGTCGGTTGCATAACCTTTGCCGACGACTTGCCGTCCGTCCCTCGGCAAAGTAAAAAACTTTTGCCCGAGAACAAAAAATTGAGCTCGGGCGTAGGATTTTTATTCCACCAAACGTCGCCACGTGTCCCTAAACTTTACCGAGCATTTGTGCTTCGCCGAAGTGTTCACTGTAGGGTGCTCGGCAAAGATTGGCTTTGCCGAGAACCCTTGTCCCAACTCTCGGCAAAGATTGGCTTTGCCGAGCCCTTGTCCCAGACTCTCGGCAAAGCACAAATTTTTTGATTTAGCCATCACAACTTTTTCTCTAGCTTAGCTACAGTACTTGTAGTTCGTTGTTGAAGTTTGCAATTCTTTTCAATCTTTTTTACTATATTTTATGAATTTTCATGTATTATTTGAATTTCTTTTGAAAACTAAAATTTGAACTGCAAGTGATTCGAATAATGGATCTAAATGATTCAAAAAATGATAAACATGCTTGTGAGTCTATCTTGAGTCCTCATCCATGGCCAGACACCAAAATTCGAATGTCTTGTGTGAAACACGTCGACTCACTTGCGGGTCGATTGTTTTAAAATTCTATAAAATTCAAACGGAGTTGAAAAATCATGAAATTTGACGAGTTGTCCTTATATCGATTGTGTACACTATGAAAAAAAATTTGAGTCGATTTCGTACACGGTTGCATCTTGGATGGCAGTTTGCCAGCCATCGTGAGCATGTGATAACAGAAACTCACATGGAGATGTCTCATGAACGGCCATTCGTGAAAGAACAAAAGCTAATATCAACTAGAATGGAGGCAGTAATATATCTCACTGTATTTAAATAACTTGAAAGAACAAAAGCTAATATCAACTAGAAAGCTAGAGTAGTGCCGGTGGGTCAAGAAAAACAGATAGATCAAGTAGAAGACTTCAGTAGTGCCGGTCCTGCCGGGGCAAAGCATGCTTTGCATTCGTGACAATGATAGCCTTCCAAGTCATTGATACGGTTGCTGACAAAGTCACATTATATCTCTGTCACTGTGTGTATGCAGAGAAGTATTGCTCAATTGGACAAGGACCTCGTCACTGTACTGTGTACCTAATTAGAAGTCCAAAAGCAAAGTTTGAGTGCTGCCGCTACTTTATGGACAGCCGCTAGTGTGAATATATCAGCAGCTGTTGCTAATATATTTATTGTTGCTGTTCTGTTAGGGTGAAGCGAGGACGTGGGGCCGTTGGTTCTAGGATGGATGAGCCTGGTCAATAAAACTTGGCTATGTCGGGTGCGTAAAACTTGGCTATAAGCCAAAATAAGTCATCATCAAACAAGTTTACTGTCAAGTTCATATAACAAGTCTTTTTAATTTAAGTAATTTTTAAATTTATTATATTGGGCAAGTGTCATGCATCAATTCCCATAGTATGTAAAAGTGGAAGAAGACCATTGTTTTTGTGAAGAGCTTGGCGATAGAAGCAGCGCCAAGCTGCTGCTGCTCTCTCTCTCTTTCGGTGCATTCACGGTGCTGATGTGATGGTAGTTTAGCCAATAGTGTATAGGTGAAACAGCGTGCCCTACTTCTTATGCGTTATGACAATAGTTGCTCCACTTGTTCAAAGCCTATATGGCAGTAACCTTTTGCCCAAACCCCTAACTTATAGTGGTTCGCGGGTCATGTTTAGATTCAAAAAATTTCACCCCAAAAATTTTCATCTATCACATCACCTATCAGATCAAATGATTCGACACATGCATGAAGCATTAAATGTAGATAAAAAAAAAAAACTAATGGCACAATTTGGTTGTACGCGACGAGACGAAATCTTTTGAGTCCAATTACTCGATGATTAGTCGTAAGTGCTACAGTAACCTGCATGTGCTAATGACGGATTAATTATAGTCAAAAGATTCGTCTAGCGGTCTAGATGTGAGTTATGAAATTAGTTTTTTAATTATTCTCTGAAAACCCCTTCCGACATCCGGTCAAACATATGATGTGACAGTAAACTTGTTTGATGATGACTTATTTTGGCTTATAGCCAAGATTTTTTGTCCTGTCATCAGGACAACAGACCTAGTCCTGACATACGTGTGGAAGAAAAATGGGAACCCAGAGTACAAGGCCCAGAGAAGCCTTCATTTTTGGGATCTAAATCTCTCGATGGTCATTGGCGCAAGGAAACTTTGGATGGAAGGCCATCAAGCTCTGAACCACGACCACCAAATGTACACAAATGTGAAGACAGAAGCAGCAGGAGTGAATGAGTGATGTTGCCTGTTAGCAGAACAGAAAAATGTACACAAGGGGTCTGCCCTGAGACAAGCTAGCTGACTGTTGCTGTAACTTGAAACCTGTATTGTATGAGAAACTCATATTCAGAATGGACTATGATTCTTATAATACAGTATTCTAATGTCACATCGTTTGTTAAAGTTGTCACTTTGATGTTGCATGATTAACATCTGCAACAAGAGTTGTTCTGTCTTCTTTTTCTAACTAACATTGGGCGTCTAATATTGGAGTTGGAGGGGCCTGCTCTTCAAGCAGGGCAGTAGTAGTCAGTTGGGGTTTGTAGCTGAATAAACCTCTGTATGAATGAGTAGACCATAAATAGCTTATATAGACATATATTAGTCCATCGAAACGAGCATTGATTTTTTTTTTTTTAGAGAAAGGGGTTGCTAGGCCCCGGCCTTATTTGAAGGCTTAAATGCGTGCGGCGCGCCGGGTTCGAGCCGGGCGGGTGGCTTCCGCACCTGGGGAGCTCACCAACTGAGCCAACGCTCAGTCCATCGAAACGAGCATTGATGACTGAGCTGAAAGACAATTTATGATAATCTTTTTAGTTCCGACAAAAAATGGACCTAAAATTCACAGCATAGACCATTCTCCATTGAATTTGTTTTAAACCCAAGAATTCATATTGTTCATCAACATGAATCAATAACTTACAGGCATTTTGAAGCTTCTGCCTTTTCTAATTTTTTGAATCAATCTTTCAGAATTCAGGTAGGCGTTTATATGTAGTGTCTTCTTCAGGAACAGTTCGCGGGAATCCAGAGCGTATGGTGTTACTGCTAAAATGCAATGGCATTTGGAGAATTGGAGCCAGTGTGGTGGCTTCCAGGAAAAGATGTGCACATCAGTAGAAACTGAAGTGTCGTCACACCATTTCCAAGAATACAAAATATTAAATATGAAAAATTTACAAAGTAGACTATGACGACATGAGCTGGTTATCCTAAACTGCAAGAACGAGTGGATCAGCTAATAAGCCGGCCGAATAGCACAATCAGGCATGTCGAAGATGCAGGGGAGGCAGGCATCATCATCCAAGCTCCCTCTTCCCAGCCGTCTCCAAGAAGGCAATTCAATGAACACCGTCCCAGCAATCCGGAAGAACCAACAAAGCAACCACGGTCGAGACTAGGAGACGATTGAATTCCGAGATCATTAGAGGAACAGGGCAACCCACCTCTTTTGTTGCCGACCAGCAAATAGGAACATGGCAACCAACGACCGTCCTTCAATGAAACCAAGAGAAACAAAGCATTTTACTCTCAGAACATTGGAGAAACAGAGGACAAACAAGCTCACTGGCTGCCTGCATTTTATTCTAGGCTCAGCACATACAACGATGTATTTTCACATATTTATAGACTACATGACTGGCATCATGTCTATTTCTTTGTGCATATTGGTAAATTATACTGAAAGGGAAAGAATAGAAATAGCAAAATGACATTGGGTGGAAGTTGATGCGAGCAGCTTGCAGGGAATTTCCGAGGCCTTGTCGTAATGTTGCTTTGGGCATGTCTGGATGGCCTTTCATTTTTCGTTTACGTAAGCGTTTAAAGTGGTTGTATTTGTTTACCTTCGGATTGATGCCTCTGTTTTGAAGAGGCCTGAACTTGGAATTTTCCATTATCTAAAAAATCTCAAAACCACGACACACCTTCTAAAACCTGATCCATCATTGGCATTTCTGTTCTTATTGGGATATTACACGAAGTTAGGTGGAAGCAGACACATTTACAAAGGCTTTATGATATGCCAACAACATCATGAATTGGATATGATTTATTAGTTTTACATTTCTAAGGTGAGTACAGATTGTCAACTCTTTCAAATGTAACACTATTGCACCCTCGCATTTATATGGGAGATATTATATGCTGATATATCCTCCCTTTGGGGCTATTATTCAGTGCTATTATATCTTCCAACAGTACACACTTTGAAATGCTTGACACAACATAGATGAATTTACACTTATCCATCGATTATTTCTTCAGGTGTATGTGCATGAGAAGGCAAAACAGAACGTGGTTTGTGAAGAGCCAATTTCTGATAGACATCCTGCATCTCTGGCCTGATTTGAGGAGAAGTTTGCAGGCAAGCAAATGCAACTTCGACAAGCAAAGAGATTTCTTTCTTCTCCACCACAGTTGGTGATGATAAGCGTTGGTCCAACAAATCGTCTATTGCAAGTTCATGATGTTGTTCCATGGAAGCAATGGATTGTAGATCTCTTGGGTATCTCCCCATTATAATCTCTAGCACAACGACACCAAAACTATATACATCACATTTTGTTGTCACCAGCGATGTGTAAGAAAACTCGCATCGAAATGAAGCACCAAATCAACTATCAAACATAGTGACAAAACCACGGTGAAATATGTTTGCAAATGGTAACATGAATATATTTTCTAATATCTATATGCAAGGAAAAGCTAACCGACCACATACCAGGTGCTATATAGCCATATGTTCCAGCTAGTTCACTCAGTTGGATGAATCAGGTTTGAGCATCCTTGCTATTCCAAAATCTGAAACATAAGCCTTGAAAGCTGCATCCAACAAGATGTTGTTGCTTGTTATATCACGATGGATTATCGGTGGGTTGCATTAGTGGTGCAAGTAGTAGATAGCTTGAGCCACATCTCTTGTAATGGCAACTCGTTTTTTTGCGGTCCAACTCCTTTGCAAGATCCTCGGTCTCCAAGACAATATGAAGGTTTCCTCTCTCAATAAAATCATACACTAAAAATTTGTACCTTGGATGAGAGCAAAATCCCATACAGCTTGACTATGCTTCTATGTCGTATCTTTGTCGGCACTTCAATTTCACCAAGGAATCTCTTCTCATCATGAAGCCCTTCTTCAGTAGGGTGAAGCTTTTTCACCGCAACTAATCTACCTCCTTGAAGTTGTGCCTTGTAGACTGTGCCAAACCCCAGATCCAATGATGTACCTATCACTAAAATTTTTACATTTACTCTAGTGATGTCCTCAAATACTAGTTTTCCATCAAAATTCCAAACCGAGAGAACATCTCTTGTATCCGTAACTACGTCATTTGTGGTCTTTTCCTTTTGTGAAGGATCATAACTAACACAACAATTGAGAGAATAATAACTATGCACTTTGGGATAGAAGCAACTAGGACCAAGTGGTGAATTCTAGTTTTGTGATATTCCTTTATTGGAGTTGAAGAGCATTCGGGTATGCACGAGATATTACCACGAGAGGCCTTTGTTGTGGAGGAACCATTTTTTGAAGCATTTTGGAGCAGATCTTCCGGCTGGAAGAGGACCTTCAAGTCATTGTATGACACATCAAGTGTTGACAGAGACTACCCATGCTACCAATGCAAGAAGGAATGCTTCCAATGAATTTATTATGGGAAAGGTTTAGGACCTCCAACATCACCAAGTTCCCAGTTCGCGGGTAGCTTGCCTATGAGTTTGTTGTTGCTTACATCCAACAACATCGTAGCCCCTCTCGGACTACCAATAGTTGTTGGCAAATGTCCACTCAAATTGTTGTCGTTAATACTTAAGGATATTAGCTTAGTACAACTTCCGAGCTCTTGCGGTATTGATCCACTCAACTTATTTGCGAGATATATCGAGGTATTGTAAATTTTTCATCCGACCAAATTCAGGTGGTATATTGCACGAAAGTTTGTTCTGCGCGATATGTTGAGCAAGTACAGGTTGACAAGATTGGATAGTTACGGTGGTATACTACCGGTTAAGTTGTTGGCATGTACTGTAAGTGACTCCAAGTTTTCAAGGTTTGAAAGCTCGAAGGAGGCAAGCTTCCGATTATCATGTTTTCTTCCATAGCAAAAAGCGGTCAAATTGATGTTTGAAGCCCATGTTTTGGACAAATACCGAAAAAGTTGTTTCTATCCGGTTATTGCTTGAACAAGTCGTGGGTATGGCCCAAAGGATGATATATCTCTGTCATTTTGTTGGAACTAAGGTAAAGAAACATTAGGCTCCTACATGTTTCAAGGGTTCTAGGAATTGGGCCCGTGAACATGTTGTTCTAACATCGAACCTTTGAAGATTCCCACCTTTGCATACATCGGAGGGTAGTTCCACGGCGAGAGTTGTTTTGCCAAATCGATATATGTTAAGTATGTCAAATTAGCAAGTCGTGGCAAAGGACGACAGCTTGTTCATGAAAAGACGTAGGTCTCTTATGCTTGTGAGGTTCGTGAAAGTTCTTTGGGATGGAGCACGAAATCTTGTTTTCGGATAAAGACATGGCATTGAGATGCACCAAAGTGCCAATCTCTACGGGGATGGATCCAACGAGCTGGTTGTCATCGGGGTAAAGGAAGTTTAGCGTAGTAAGGTTCCCCAAGCTGGAAGGAATGGAGCCGCTTAGTTTGTTAGTAGCTAAGATTAGCTCACTTATATTGGGAAGCAAACCAATCACGTGTGGAATGGACCCTGACAGTTATTGTTACCGTCAAGGTCGAGGATGTTTAGTTTGGTCAGGTTACCAAGGCTCTTAGGTACTCGACCGCTTAAAGAATTTTGGCCTAGGACCAAAATTTCTAGATTGTTGAGCTTCCCGAGCTCCTCAGGGATCGGTCTAGTGAGCATGTTTTGCTGTATGATGAGAGTAAGTAGTGTTGTTAGGTTCCCAAGGGATGCAGGGGGATACGGCCTGTGAGGTGGTTGCAGTAGAATCCTAGCTGGCTAAGGCGTGGCATGTTGCCGAACTCAGATGGTATGCTTCCATTCAGCAAGTTATTGGCAAGATCGAGGTAGTAGAGCTCTGGTAGGGAGGTGATGGCCAACGGGATCTCTCCGCGGAGGCTATTGTTGATGAGGTCAATGACCGTGAGGAATGGGAGCGCCGAGAAGTTGAGCTCACCAAGGTAGCCGTCGAGGCTAGCGTTTTCGCGAGGAGATCTCGGTCACCACAAAGGCGCGCGGCGGCCATGGTGCACGACGCCGCACGCCACGCCCGTCCAGTTGCTGCTACACGGGCTCGTCCCCTCCTTCCAGGAGTCCAACGCCGGCGGCGAGTGACGCAGGGTGGACTTCCACTGGAGGAGGGCTGCTATCTGGGACCCGAGATGTACGCCTCCATGATGCTGGTGCCTTGCTGCGTCCGCGTGCAGGAAAAGAAGGCACCAACGGAGCAACAAGCAGAGGATTAGCTCTATCATCGCCATATGTGCGTAGTTTTCTTCCTTTCTGTTGTTATTAACAGCTTTGGGAAGATGGCATATATATAGGTGTTTGGGGCTACCGTGTGCTGCATGACCTGAACGTCAGTAGCGCCCTGGTCAATTATATATATTGGGTGGAGCCCCGCCGAGAGAAGTTTTGGAAAAAGTAGCTAGTCTCAATATGATAAGATAAGATTACGAGAATCTCGATCTATCTAGAAAGTAATTGGCGCATTTGGCTGCAGAAATTTGTTAATTAACAGTTCCGTAAAAATTGTTAACACACAGCACATGTGTATATATTGTGCATAAAGCGCTAGAAAGATATTCTCTCTCCATTTGAAAAAAAATATAAGAAGTTTTGATTTTTTTAGCTATATATGCATCGGTCGATACAGAGGTTGTAATATAAATATATCCCCTTTTCTAAAAAAAAAGAAGTTTTAATTTTACTAAATATATAGTTTTTTTTTGTTACGTGCTTAATTAGATATACACTATAGACGCATATGGATATATAGTTTGTTTTTTCGCTTATAAGAGCATTTTAAGAGTACCTAATATTTTCTTCCTAAAAACTTGATTTTTCCAACTCCTAAAAATGTATAGGGATAAATAAATATGGCCATCACCAAGAGTTTCTAATAAATCGCTCCTAAAATCATATTCCATTCAGTCCATGGAATTTTCATAATTACCACCATCTTCTTCGTGAGAGGAGCACGTGCATGGTGGTCTCGTCGATCGTTAGCTTGCTGTACAATGGCATCGCATGAGCGGATCAGTCGTGGTTTAGTCCCAGCTCCCGCTCAACAACACGTTTCAAAAAAAAAAAAAAAAAATGGCTTCACGTCGGCCACCTCGCCGAACACCTTCACCAGGTCGACTACACCACAACACTAAAATAGCGACGTGCTGCTGGTTCTCTCATCCTCGCCGTCCTACACTTCCCCCCTCCAGCTGCAGCCCGAGTTCGTCCTCCGCGTTGTCCGAACGGCGATGGGCATCAGCTTGCATCCCTCGTAGTTGAGTAGGTCCGGCACGGTGACTGGATGGATGAGGCGTGAAGGTGAAGAATAACGCCGGTTTTCATAATGTAAATAATTTTATCTAGAAAATCATGTCTGATTCTCTAGAAAATACATAATGTAAATACTTTTTCTATCCCAAATTGTAAGTCATTTGACTGTTTTTGACACAAAGTTTGGCCACTCGTCCTTGTGCAAAATATCATTTCTTTTGTCGTGACTTACTCTATTAATAAAAAGTTCTTCAAAAATAACTTAATTATGTTTTTAGTGTGCCCGGGTCAGTCAATGGCGCCACTCTGAAGATATTTTTCTCTATTTTATTATTCATATATAACCAAAGACCCGCACATTATCATAGTCCTTTTCCCCAGTAATACAAGCGAGATGATATGGCAAATAATCTATTTTATTCTTACCCAAAAGACACACACTGTTAGGCGTGTTTTTGTCCGCGTTTCCTACAGTGGCGGCCAAAACAAGCGCATAATCGCGCCAAATGCCCCGCGATGACACGCACATTATCATAATCCTTTTCCCCAATAATGCAAGCAAGATGATGATGGCAAATAATCTATTTTATTTTTAACCAAAAGACACACACTGTTATAGGGCGTGTTTGTGGCCGCGTTTTCCTGCGGTGGCGGCCAAAACAAGTGCATAATTGTGGCAAAAGCCCGCGGCGGCCACGATTGTTTTTTGCCGCAACCAGCAAGCACACCGCGAAAATGAATTGTGGCTGCGTCTTCCGTGCCGCAGTGGGACGGCCGCATTTGCGGAATTTTTTTGAAAAATTTTTAAAACTTTTTAATAAATATTTTAATATTGACCCCTCCTCCCCAAAATTTTTTCAGATAACCCTTTTGGTTTGCGCTAGTCCCGGTGACGCGACCAAATAACATAGTCGCACCACATGCATTGGCGCAGCAAGATACGACACATTAGACGGCGTTTCCGGCGTGGAAAAGCTTGTTTGCGCTAGTCTCCAGGGGGCACGCGGCAAGACTAATCTTTCGAAAAATCATAACTCTTCAACACTACGTCGGATGAAGATGATTTTTTATGAAAATTGTAGATTTCGACGATATCGGCAACTTTCTAATTTTGAATTTTTAAGTTTGGTAATGTTAAGATGCTTAAAACAATTATGTAAAAAGTTCAACACTATAATAATCGCGTACAAATGATGTCCACATTAGAAAAATAATATCTTTTTTGTATGGAGTCTAGAGAGGATATATTTTATACTAAAATTGTAGCTCTCAACGAGATCTACAACTTTCATATTACAAGTATCTTCATTTGACAATTTTTGTCGGCAGACTCCATCCCAAACACGCCCATAGTCCCTTTTTTCAAATAATGAAAGCTAAATGATGGTGGTGTGATCCGCTGCTCATGACGGCGGCGGCGGCATCAGATTGGGGATAGAAGTATTAGCAAATGACATATACCAAGGTTTCCCTTCTAGCTATTTTGTACATTTATTCTCCATTTTGTATTTGCGAAAATGCAAATGGGATGATGTGTATCCGTTCATCGAGAAGGCTCGACAATCATAATAAAGGTGAGGGTAGGAGGTTCTATTTTGAAGAATAATAAGGAAGCAGAAAAAGAAGACCAGTATAGGACTAAATAAAGGATGAACTTTGGAAATACCTCTGCCAACATAGTCTGTGGAATCATATTTTTGTACTGGATATATTCTCATATTTTTTATTATATTTCTGAAATACGGGATAAACCTTTGAAATTCTTATTGTAGAAACCTTTCTAAAAGAATCATTTAGTCTCTACATTCTAAATTATAATGCGTTTCTGAAGTAATATGTAGAAGAACAAATCAAGATAACATCTGGTATTTTTCTCGCTTATAGTTTTCCGATAAAAATAACTTGTGCCACAGTTTCTCACTCATAAAACTCCCACACTAAATAAGGGATATTAATTCTCTCTTCAACACCCCTTCTAATTTCTCTCCACGAACCAAACAAAGATTGAGACTCAAAAGTCAAATTCCGCATTGATTCTCTCCATCTACTCCAATTATTCAGGTTTCTCGTAGCGTGATGTGCTCATCCAGGATGAACGAATTCCATCATGTATTTTAACATACCTTATTTCTACTCCCTCAAAGTCGAATAACAGGTCATTTTAAGTTTGTACTAAATCAAATTTCTCTCGGTCGACCAAGTATATAGAAAAGTACACAAGCATCTAGCCCACAACATTAAATTAGATTCATTAGATACACCATGCAATAAAATTTTGATGATGCATTTGTTCGAATATTGTTGCTGTCAAAGTTACAAATTTAAATTATATAACAACTCAAACAACGAAGAAAGCACATATAATAATATAATAATAATAAAGGAAAATAGGAATGGGCCCACCAGTGCATCGTCGCGCACGACGCCCCACTGGCTGCCGCGGCAAATTTCAAGACTGAGGACCAACTGTCCAACTCCCCCACATATGGTGCGTGGTGGGCCCGCATAGAAGACTTGGACTCATTCAACATTTCATTCCATTCGTTCGTACTAACTTAAGTTTTTGGTTTATATAATATCTACTGTATTTGTTTATTTCCATATAATATCCCATTTGTACGCTTAGAGGCCGGACATCCACCGTCCACATCGTGCTAGTTTGTTCTCCCCACGAGTCATGACGCATGCATGCTACAACAGCGTCGTCAGCAGAACGTTGCCAGACTGTGAGCACAACTGTACTGACTGCAAATGGTTTATGTATGTACACGTAATCTGAACAAGGGTATTTGAAAATTGATATATTTCTAGGTGTAATTTACTTAACATAATCATTCATCACTAGTACAAAAAAAATCTTTTTTGCAAGGCACTATATTTGCAATTTATCGTTGCTGTATGTACCCTAGGTGTAATTGACTGCAAATGGTTTATGTATTTACCCTATATTTATCGTTGCTTCATATATATTTGCAATTTCAGATTAGCGCTTATCCGTTCTTGCTTGTGTTCTCGATTAAACTGCGGGGAAAAACCTTCTTGGCGAGGTCAATTGCTTGCGGCGTGGTTGATAACCAACGGAGCAGCGATTGTAAGCGGTTGCGGGGTCGAATCAGTCTTGGTTCGAAGCGGATCGTGAGCGTCGAGATCTCCACCAATCGAAATTACCAGTTACCTCTCGGAAGATCGGGTCAGTCTCCATCAATTGGTATCAAATTTCGGGTTTACGCGATGTATAATCTCATCTGCCCTTAGATTCATATTTGTTCATCACCTAGAGTCCACAAAAGCCCAAAAATATTTCAATTTCCGCTGTCCTATCACCCTTTGTGCCATTGCAATTTTTAATTTCAGTTTACTTTATTGAACTGTCGTCCCTCATTTGTGTTAGTGTTCGTTGTGTCTAGATCTTGTTCGTCATCTTGATTTTTAGCATCCATCCTTGTTTCGGTCACACACAAAAAAAAAACAAGATAACCGTGGTGCTTGCTGCAAGAAAAAAAGAGAGAGCGAGAGAGGCTTTGATATACTGTGAGCGTGAGATCAGAAGGAGAAGGAAATCTATATCTATACCTACTTAATAAAGAGAAAATTTCAGTCCCACCTCTTTTTCACCTCTTTTTTCTACGGGCCCTTTTCTGCCAGCCCATCGCGCTTTTTCTGCCGGGGCCCTTTTGTGCCAGCCCATCGCGCACAATTTTTTCGGGAGAAACTTCTCAACCTTATCCCTTCCCATGCGTGGACGGTTTTGTTTCTCGGGAGAAAAATCGTCGCCATCGGCCTTTGACCAACAACCATCGGTTCTGGACCGCGAAGCACCTTCCGCATCCTCGGAAGGTCGCGTCGCGTGGGCCATCCGTCCGTCGTCACCAGCAAGCCACCGCCGCCATCCAGCCAGCAGTCGCCGCCGGTCACCGCTGCCGGGGCATCACGTGGCTAGGCCGGGGAGCGGGAGGCAAGGCTGCCCGAGCCAGCGCGCGTGGTGGGGTCGTCAAGCCTGGGCGCGAAACCGTGCCGCCGGTCCGGCCAGCGCGTGGATGCCTGGCCGTCCTGACCGGTCCGCATGGCGCAGCCGCCCTTGGCCGGCGCGCGAACGCCAAGGTCAGGTCGAGCGCGGCCGCCCGCCGGGCGTACCGGTGCGGCTTCTCAGGCAAGAGGCCCGTTCGGCTTTTTCGTCCCAACTGCCGCTGAGGCCGTCGGGGCTAGGCCGGATGAAATCTCCGGTGGTGGCGGCGTCAGCATCACTAACAGCATCGGCAACGTTGGCGTTTCCGGGAAGGCGACGTACGGCAATTGCCCTACTCCCCAAGCGCGTCGCGTGGGGTGGATTTCATGAACTGCGCGATGAACAGCACCCGGTTTGGCGCCTTGGGGCAGAGGAGCAAGTCTAGCGAGTCATCCGACGAGGTTCTCGGCAGTGATTGGAACTGCAACTACTCTTGCGAGTACTTACCGGCCATTCTTTTTTTTTTCCAGGGAGAACAGCGAGCGTGCAGGAAAGTCAGTGATGCTGGTGAATTCTCTGGCGAAGTCCTTCTCTCTGCCTACGAGCGTCAGCGATTCTTCCCTTCTCTGCCTGTAGTCTCAGCGGTGACAGAGCAATGCGTGCATGATAACGTGTGAAGAGAGAATGTCGATGAATGACTGAATTGTATTGATTGTGTGTACAGAAGAATATACTGTACAAGTCTAGAGGACCGAACAGGTGCCTGCCAAAGGGTGGCTTAGCCCCTACGCATATGCCCGAAAGGGTCTGAGTAGTTACCGTCCTATTGACGGTAATTATCTAATTGATCAATATTAATTATCCCTAATTAATCCTAACAAAAACCAAGACTATCATGATTTCGATCAAGAATAAATAGATAGAATACAATACCAAATCAAAATAAAAAATAAAGGAACGAAAAGGCCTTGACCGGGAGGCACTTCCTACGTAAATTGTTTTTGTAGTTTATAGAATTTTGTTTCTTCTCATATTTACGGCACCCATTTAATAGTTTTCCCTTACAACCGCATGGTACAATATCATGTTTGTCGATATAGTTATACTTACTAATAAAATGAGAAAATTTTACGCTTTTACCGATATAGTTATAATTACTAATAAAATGAGAAAATTTCTGCTTTACCTACTTACACTAATGTTAACGTATGGACTCTTGTCCCTTCGGGCCTAGGTCGAACTCTTATCTGACTATGATGAGGCCCATTTATGCATGCATAACTTGGTTCAATGTGTTCCTCATCTGCATTCACGGAAGATTTGCATCCTCTCCAAAGGCGCGACTTTGGGGAAGGGCAGAACACGACATGGGAGGAGTCCGGTGGGGACATGACGGCTGAGGCCTGCTAGACCCAATGATCAGCCCCACGACAACGAGATCGACCGCGATCGTCACGCATCCTTAAAAATATGGTTGTTCCAAATTAAACAAAATAAAGATAGCTAGCTTTAGATGATCGCACAATATTTATTGAAATGTAGGGATACATTTGCCATTATAAATTTTCATCCCGGTGCAACGCACGGGCATGCATATTTTGTTAGTAGAATAAAAAAAAGGAGTAACATTATTTCTTTTCTAGTCCCTTGCGTAAGTTTCTAGCATAAAGAGGGGAAAGCTCAAGCACTTCACGTGAGAAGAAGATTAGGTATTGCGGCACTTTCTGCTATTAAAAAACAAAGGAGAAAAAAAAAAGGCAAAGAGGTGCAAAAAAAACAAAGAAAATAGAGAAGAGCCGCACCTAGAAAAGAAAAAAAAAAAAAAAAAAAGAATTGATAAGAAATTCAGAAGTGCTTGCATCCTTTGAGTCATCTTGCTGAGTTGTATTGTTACTTGCTTGAACTAAGTGTAGGACGAGTTTAGACCGGCGACATAGACTAGTTTGGGACCACTTTTTAATTTGCAATTTCTGAATTAAATTATTGCCAATCCTTGCTACTATATTTTGCCTGTCCAAGCTCCACTTTCTTCTGACCAAGTACAGGTTCACCTTTGCAACTGTTACACTCAAGCTACAACGGTATCACAGTCACCCACCGATTGCACCGCCTGTTGCTTTGGTAAGAACACTTGCAAGGCGTGGTAATACGCTTGAGAGTTGAGTGCCTTGTTTTTCCTTGATCACATCCTAGTAGCTGATAGGAAAATACATACTTGTGTGTTTTCTTGTTTGATGCTAACAATGACAGGTTACAACACTCACCGATATGAGATAACAAAGATAAATACATTGAGTGGGAATGTAAAATAGATAATATTTTTGCACAATGTCATATGTGTGAACGGAGAAAGATTAAGAATGCATTGAGTGTTTTAAGACATTCTGCATCAGCTTGGTGGGAGTCTTTAAATTTTTCAGAGAAACCTCACACATGGAACGAAATGAAAATTCTTATGAGAGAAATTTTTGTCAATCCATCTCTTGTAATTAACTCAAATCATGAGGTGCAAGAACTAGAACAATCTCTTGTTGTCCCTCGAACTGTGCCTAACCTTTTGCAGGATAATGAACAAAAGAGCGAGGATGAGTGAAAGAAAATGCGACGCTCATAGCCTCATGTGAAAGTTCAAAACCATCACCTATTTCTTTTTTGCTGAACATGAGAGCAACGGTAATTCCCATGATGCTAAATTCATTGAAGGTGAGAGTTCTCTTGAAATGCTGAATTTTTCTACCAGCCATGCTATGGTAGAGAAAATATTTGTGGAACCTTCTCTTGATTTACCTTTGTCACAAGATGATTTGCTAGATGTTCCTTGTGATAAAGATGACTTGCATGATGATATTGATGCTATACGGTGCGACCACTAATGAATGATCATGATATATGTGTGTCGGAATCGAACACTTGCGCTGAAAATAGGTATGTTATTCATGATGCTAATGATGTTGATGAGCTGAAATTGTTGTCTTCTTTAAATACTTTGGGTTACATTAAATTTGATATTCCGTGTAATCTTAGTTCTTTAGAGGAGAGACTTTATGCATATGCTGATTTGCCATGGTTTTCTAGACATACATATCATGTTTTTGGCAAATATAACAACAAAGGACAATATTTGATTCAACGAGTTTACATTTGTTCAAATCTGAATTCTCCTTTTGTTGTGCAAAATTATGATGACTTAGAGGACAATAATACTGCTGTCATGCCATATTCCTCTAGTTTTGCTTCAAGAACACAAGTCAAATCCAAAGAAGGGAAGCAAATGTTTCTCGCTAGTACTAATCTTTTGTAGGATAGTATTGACAAAGATCGTGTGCAATTCAATCAAGGAGACTACACGTTTGTAGTAGGAGACATGCTACAAATTTGGACATGTGGTCATATTCTACCTTGTAACATTGTCCATTCCCATTATTTTGGCAACTCGTTTGTCTTCATGTTGTCTGGGATCTACTTGAAACAACGTTGACACCGGGGCGGCTTTTCGTCAAGAAGGGGAGGATGATGAGGACATGGCGCCTATGCATATGTCCATGAGTGGTGCATGGAATGGAGAAGAAGAAATCCAAACAAGAGTTTCCATGTCAAGAAGGAGGGCTAAGGCTAATCTAGTTCGAGTCCCCAAGGTGGAGGCCCAAAGCAACTCAAGTTCGAGTCCGGTTAGAGTCGGGGAGCAGTCCCGAACAACGGTCCGGTGGGGCGCTACCCACGAGGGGGTTCAAATCACGGTGCTTTCGCACCTTTTCCTGGGATTTTCCCAAGGATTTACGGCGTTATGCATTAAGTGGTAGCGGCGTTCCGTAAACGACGAGGCGCCTATGGTGACTTCGAGAATCTCAGATCTGCCGGCTGCCCGGTCCTTGGGAGGTGCTCATAGGGGTAGGGTTTGCGTGCGTGTGTTCATAGGGGTGAGTGTGCGTGCGAGTTGTGAGCGTCTGCGTTGTCTTGTGTAATTCTCAAAAAAAAAGAGTAAAATCAATGCTCAGGTCGCATACGGACTCCGTTTTTGATGATCCAGGCATGCTTGGAAAGATAATTTCCTTCCCTAACCAATGGCGTTGGTTTGAGGTCCAAATTCCATCTGAGTCAACGGGAATCGTCAAAACAATGTGGCGACCAGAATCTGCCGGTGCCGCCGCCATCTTTTGGGCTGTTGGCACATTGTACCATGTCGGGCCAAGTGGCCCAAGTGGTGGACGCCCCCTTGGCCACCACCAGCAACCCTAGGACGTCCCTTAGGGTATAAACTCAGTAGCCGCCGCCTAGAATCATCGGGTTTTGTTTAGTTCGGGTTTTCGACGCCGAAACTTTGATTGATTCATTGTAAGCGTGGGCGACAAGTCCTTTTACCGTGATCCAAGGCCCCTGTTCTTGATCTCCTCCACTGTGTCGATTAGTCCTTTGGAATAGAGTTCTTGAACCCTATATTTATCATTGCTTCATATATATTTGCAATTTCAGATTGCGTTTATCTGTTCTTGCTTGTGTTCTCGATTAAACTGCGGGAAAAGCCTTCTTGGCGAGGTCAATTGCGTCTTGGCGTGGTTGATAACCAACGGAGCAGCGGTGTAACGGGTTGTAGGGGTGCGAATCAGTCTTGGTTCGAAGCGGATCGTGAACGCCGAGATCTCCACCAATCGAAATTACCAGTTACCTCTCGGAAGATCGGGCAGTCTCCATCACGGCGGCAGCGGCTCGGCGCGGACGATGTCTCCTCCACCTTGCCGCCTCCTCCAGCGATGACATCTCCTCCACCTCGCCGCCTCCTCCAACGGCGGCGTCCACGTCAACCACAAGCCAGACCTCCTTCTCCCCCATCGCGGATCTGGTGGTGGACCGGCCTCCCCTCCTCTCGGTGGCCCGACGGAGCGGGCGAAACCGGCCGGCCCGCGAGGCCGGTTGGCATGGCGTAGCGGCGGCTCGGCGAGCTCTGGCGGATGCACGGCGACCAGATCAGGCGGGCGGGCGGCGGCGAGCGCGAGCGGCGGCGGCGGCGGCTAGGGCGGCGGCGGCGGCGCGGGCAGGCGCGACCCCAAAACCCTAGGCCCGACTCGGGCCGTTTAGGTGCGGATCTGGGCTTTCTTTTAGATTAACCGTGGTAGGTTTTAAATAAAACCACCATGGTTTATTAATGGTGGCGGTTTTGAGGTCAGAAAACCGCGGACCTCTGTCGGTGGCGGTTGCAAAAACCGCCACCGTTAATAAAAAAACCCGCCACCGTTAAGATTTTGTGTACTAGTGCATGAAAATATTTTTGTAGGAGCAATTCGTAAGCTGCAGTGTCCCCGAGTTAGAAACAGTTTGCTAAGTGAATCACTCCTGAAGCAATAGGAGGCAAGATGAACACAGCACACCTGAAAAGATACGTAGGAGGGCTATGGTGGTCTTTTTGTCTTGGGCTTAACACCGTTACAGCGAAAAAGTAGCGGAAGTCTCAGATATGGAAGAAAAAAGGAAATAGTTGACAGAGAAAAAAATTTAATTTTAGATGTCAAATGGAGAAGGAGAAATTTTTCTAACGTTAAATAGGGAATTTTCTCCGGTAGTAATGCACCGACGTGCGTTGCCCGGCTCCTAGTCAATTGGTCATCCACAACCATACGACGCTCTTCGGTGGCAAGCATTCTGATGTGGCCGTCCACATCGTGCTAGTGCAGTCGGGCGTGCTCCTGACGAGTCAAAAGAGTCATGATGCATGCGGCATGCTACGACAGTGCCTAAGCTGTGAATCACAATCGCAATCACAGTGCCTAAGCGTGCTCCATCTCAAAATAGATGTCATTCTCCCGACTTCAGAAGTCAACGTTTTCAAAATGCCGGCAATTATATATTAAAATATATAAATATTTATGTTAAGTAATTAGTATCATCGGAAAGATCTTTTAAGTCTAGTTTTTTAACAAATTTATTTGGAGATTTAAATGTTGCACGTATTTTTTTATAAACGCAGTCCAAAGTTGAGAAAGTTTGACCGCACGCATCCTATAGTGACAACTATTTTGAGATGGAGGGAGTATGGAGTACTCTCTATCTGAGCACTGACTGCATGCAGATGTGTTCCATCACTCTGTCTCTGCATGCTGTCCTGCTCGTGGAGGCCAGACTGGGGAGGGCATGGTCGTCAGAGCGTCCGCGAGCCGTCGTGCACTCCGGCGGCTGTTTGAATTGCCTACACCACACGGCACACGCAAATTCGTCTGGCACAGACCACGTGGGGCGCATGACGAAGTGGGCAAGGGAAGCCTATGTCCCGGGATATATAACTTTTGACCACGTGGGGCGCATGACGAAGTGGGCAAGGGGAAGCCTATGTAGATATATAACTTTTTACCATTATATCGGTTGTACACTTTCAAAATAGCATGTTAACGGATGGCGTTATTTTTTTAGCACTTTTCGTCGTGCAATCTCATACATTTTTACCATTTTCGTCTATGTAAGACGCCAAAGACAGCTGTCCAACTCAGATCCGAGCCACCGCGGCGTGTGAAATGACACTCCCTGCCCTTGCCCGGCCCTCTCCTAACTCATTCCTTCCACTGACACGTGGGCCCACTCGTTAGTTTCATCTTCCACCTCCAGCATGGGCACAGAATGGACACGCAGAAGGGCAGCAGCACCCGCCGAGGCCGAGCTCGCTCTCAGCAAGGGCCGCCGCGCCGCCCGGGCCTAGCAGCAGCTCCGCGGCGACATCGCCTGCGCGCACCGGCAGCAGCTCCGCTCCGTCGCGGCCTCGGCGGCCCGCGCGCGAGCTGCAGCTACGCCGCGGCCTGGCCGGCGCCAGCGCGTGCAGCAGCTCCGTCGTGAGTCCAGCCCAATGGAACAATCACAGCACTAGATCTCCAGAACCCAAAGAGCCGATGCCCAATTCGGTTTAGATCCAGGTTTTGCCCGCTCAGACGATGTCCGACGCAAGTAGCAAAACAGCAATTCCCAACAACTTGCAGCTGCATCCGATCAACGGTTCGACTAAACGCAAGCACATCAATTCGAAACAAACCTCCAGATTTTGACTAGGCTGGTATAGTACTACCGAAGACAAAGCAAGGACTCACCAGTGACCTCGCAGCCAGTGGCGGAGCTCGAAGCCAAATAAGGGGGGGCATTTGTCAAATCGAACAAACATATATACGAAGTACATAAGTTCCATAACAATAAGTTTTAGTTTTACAATACTATAATTAGGTCACAACTCTCAATTTATGGGCGTAATGTTGGATCTCGCTTTAGGAACTCAATTCCCTTAGATACAATAGGTACGCCTTCATCTGCTTGGTTTCATATTGCATTGGTTCTAATACTTTTTGTTGTCCTTTTAGACCAAAATCCAAAATGGAGAATGACCAACTTTTGAACAAAAAAAAAAACGACGAGATGTTTAGTTTCATTCCATGAGAATGATGGGCCAAAACCCAAAAATTTTGGGTGAAATGGAGAATTAAACACCCCCTCAATTAAGTTGGCAGGAGTCTGTGGTTCTGAACAATAGGTTTGCCTCTTGCTCTCTTGAAAAATGAAGAAATGGGTCTCTCTTTACCCACTTGTATCTAAAAAAGAAATAACAAACTATTTTTTATATACAAAACTATTAGATAGATTATTGTTTTATTCTCTTTGCTTTGCATGTTGATTGACGTCAATTGCCAATTGTGGATGCGCAAACTCACTGCTTGCATGTAACTGAGCCTAACACCAAATTACCTAAATTAGCTAGCATCTAGTGGATTAGCATGTATTCTCATTTTTTTTTTTTTGTGGGGCGGAGCCCTCTATGGCCAACACAAGGCTCCGCCACTACTCGCAGGGGCAGGGAGCCATGTCGCCGTCCGAGTCGGAGGTCTCGAACGACGGCAGCGTCCTCCATGGCCCGCCCGGCGGGGGAACCGGGGTCCACGTGCTGCCTCGCCCCATACGCTTCCATTCCGTGCCCATCTTTGGAGGTGGAAGATGACAGCGACGAGTGGGGCCCACGTGTCGGTGGAAGGAATGTGTTAGGAGAGAGGGCAGGGCAGGGGGCAGGGATGGTCATTTCACATGCCGCGGTGGCTCGGATTCGAGCTGGACAGCCTTATTTGGCGTGCCACATAGACGAAAGTGGTAAAAATGTATGAGATTGCACGACGAGAGTGCTAAAAAAATAGCGTCATCCGTTAATATGCTATATGGAGAGTGTACAACCGGTATAATGGTAAAAAGTTATATATCCCCCATGTCCGTGCAGAAGCTCTACTCCTTGGTGCGCCCAGGATTGGTTCTTTGCGCTTGATGTCACGCGGGCGCTGGTGTGGTGTCCTTCTACGGACTTCGTATTCGCATCAATCTACAGTTTTGAGGTGGATTAGAGTGCAATTTAGTTTAAGTTCTACTCCAGTACACCCAATACACGTGAATTGATACGAATACAACTACGTCCCAACAAAGCCGGTGGTGGTGCGCAAGATCGCCGTGCTAACGCCTGACGGTCCTGTTCCACGTGATCCAGCACCTCAGCTTCGGCATGAGGGTGACGTTTGAGCCGTACAGTGTGAAGACCCCTCAAGTTCGACAGGGGTTCCGCTTAAAATCAGGGAATTAATTGGACATGAAGATTGTCCTGTTTATTTATTTTTGTTTGGGCTGCCTAGTTGCTGCTCAACTCCCCCAGACTTGGGCCTAGCCCATTGCCTATATTGGATCCGCTCGGTGCTGGCCCAAGTCGTGGCTGCCAAGACTGAGTGCTCGTCCACATTTCACACCGACTCCCGCTCCTGTGCTCTCTCCCTCTCTCCCCGCTCTGAGCTCGGTCGCTCGGCGACATTGACGGAGCCAGGAATTTACGGCTGGGTATGCCAAATGTTACTGCTGTAGAACGCGGTGCCGGCCGCCGCCCGGCCAATGGCTCCTTTTGGCTGCGGCTGGGAGACGGGAAGTAGCGGCTGCCTGCGGCGACGCCGCGCCGGTCGCTGGAGTGGGGGTCCACCGTCGGGGATCGAGGTGGCAGCGTCGTGTTGCCATCGGCCCATGCTGCGTAGGGAAGCAGCCAAGCGGGCGGGGCAGAGGA
The DNA here is from genome assembly GCA_015847255.1 of Hyparrhenia diplandra. Lineage (NCBI taxonomy): Eukaryota > Viridiplantae > Streptophyta > Magnoliopsida > Poales > Poaceae > Hyparrhenia > Hyparrhenia diplandra. The sequence continues at coordinate 249,924 of JADLZK010010976.1, forward strand.
ATGCAAGCGGATTGGGTTTCATGAAAGAGACGAGCATGTACAACTCTAATTTTAGGTTTTAGTGATTTAGTTCCTTCGTGGGGGTGCTAATATGGGTTAGGCTCGAGCGGCGGTGAACGACGTCGACGAGCACTGACCAGTGTGGACAAACATAGACCAAGCTAGAACACATGCTATCAGTTTGGTGCTTTCTAGAATAGGCAACATTTTCTGATGTGCCACATATATTTGATTACGTACACAAAGTTACAAGGCAAAGCACTCAACCATTTGCCACGCGCAGTTAGCGCGTCCATCCCCACGCCCACGACAACGTAAATGACAGAGAGCTTCAGTTCATGGAGAGCTATTCTCGGCCATGGAAATGACAGAGAACTTCAGTTCATGGAGAGCTATTCTCGGCCATGGACTGCTAACGTAAATGATAAAAAGCTTTAGTTCATGGAGAACTATTCTCGGCCATGGACTGCTAACGTAAATGATAAAGAGCTTTAGTTCATGGAGAGCTATTCTCGGTCATGGACTACTACGGCATGCACAACAACCCACTACTGATGCTCATGCACGCATGCACAAAAGAAAAAAAATGCAGACTAAATATAGCAAAGCTGAACTAATAATATGAGTCAGAGCAAGAATGTATAAGACACATATATATAAACAAGCAAACTTATTAAACTTTTTCGTCAAATCATGGGTATGCCTTGGCATACAGGGGCATACCCCTGGCGCCGTCCATGCTCGGCGATGGCTTTGGCACGGCATGACGGTCGGCGCAAGATGACGGCAACCCCAGCCTGCCGGCAGGCTCCCGAGTTTTGGCCTCCACGACCACAGACAGCCAAATTTTTATAAAATTATTCGACTAAACAGCTGATCATAAAAATAGAGAAAAATGAAACCCAAGCAGAGCCAGCTTCGCCCTTAAATATGGAGAGTGCACCTTGGGCTGCAGCCCTAAGTAGCAAGCCTAGGCCTAGCAGTAATACAAGAGGGATGAGGTTGAGGTTTCGAGTCATCCTACTACAATTGGTTCCGACCTGAACAAACCTGCAATTCCCCGGAAAAGTACCAGTTCCTCCCTCAAATGATGAGATATGCAATCGTTATGCTTTCTGTAAACGCAATACAGCTTTTTTTGTAGAGGTAGAAATTTCAAGGTAAACAATAGAACCCATGCGAAAAATCGCTTGTCCCATATGGCCCTTTTTTGAACTCTGGAACCTTCATTACTTGTATGCTGAAGAGTAAGTTACCACAAATACATTAACGTCACTACTACAGGATTGATTTTGCGTGGTTTTCAAATTTTATTTTCCGTGGCGGGCATTTGAGAAACCGCCACGGAAAATACCTCAATTAACCATGGCGCTTTGTTATAATTTACCGTGGCGATTTTAATAACCGCCATGGAAAATCGATAACCGTGGCGGTTTTTTATAAAAACCGCCCACGGTTAATGGTGCCCAACCCGCCAGCCCAAAGAGCCCAAAAAAAAAGCCCAATACCAATCTAAATTGGTCGTATATATAGAGAGGGGGGAGTCTTAGGGCTTCCCAAACTCAGCAGATCAATCACTCTCCTCTCTCTCGAACCATCTCTGTCCACCGGCCCCTCTCTCCATTCTCAAAAAAAAAAATCCCTCTCTCCACCGATGGCGACGCGAGGTGGTGGCCGCGTGGCTCCTCCGGCGGTGGCCTCCTCCTCCCAGCGGTGCATCTTCTCCCGGCGGATCCCCGGGCGGTGGCGAAGCTCCCCCGGGCGGCGCGGCTTCTCCCGACGGGCGGCGGCGCATCGGGGCCGGGGATCAGCGCGGTGGCGAAGCTCTTCGGCGGATCCTATCGGTGCCGAGCTCCGCCCGGCGGCGCAGCAGATCCCCGGGCGGGCGCAGCTCCCGGCGGCGGCGGGGCATCAGCCTGCATCCAGCGGTGGCGAGCTCTTCCCCGGGCGGATCCCCGCCGGTGCCGAAGCTCCGCCCGGCGGCGCAACATCTCCCGGCGGCGCAGCTCCTCCCGGCGGCCGGATTACGACCCGGCGGCGGATCCTCCGCGGCCGCCGGATCCAGCGGCGCGGGCATGGGGCGGATCTGGGCCCGTTTGGGCCGATCTGGATTTTTATTTTTTTTCTTTTTTCTTTAATTTTTTTTCTTTATTTTTTATTTTTATTTTAGATTAACCGTGACGGTTTTGTTAAAAACCGCCACGGTTAATATTTACCATGGTGGTTTTGGGCATCAAAATAACCGCCACGGTTAATCCGTCGATTTTCCGTGACCCCCTAGCCGCCGCGGCCACGGAAAATGAAAAATGACCGCCGCTGAAGTTCAATTCAGTAGTAGTGCGTTCGAAGGGACAGAGTCACTAATTATCTCTTCCCCTTCAACACATTCGTACCCCAGATCAGTCAGTGCATGGGCCGCTGCATTACAAACTCGACTATTAAAAATACATTCAAAATGATTAAAATAGGAATGTACTAAAACCTCAACTCATCAACCAGATTGAATAGCAGGGCTCTTACTTTGAATGCTTAATCACTGATCGCCTTAAAAAAATAAAGATGCGTAATAAAACTGATGATCCAAGAAAGAACGTTTTTAAGAGAGAAAAATGTGTACAACTTTACCATTATACATCCACACTGCACACGCAGTATGATGCCATGGATCACCAAACATTTTATTAATCAAGGGGCGACGAGGGTAACTTTTTGCTTTGAGCAGTAAGGGGCTGCAGTAACTGGTGGTCATGTGTTACGGCTTGGTTGACCGATGGCAGCAATTTACAAGCAATTAACAGCGATTATATGCCCTCCCAACCCCCACCCCCCGCGCAAAAAAAAAAAAAACTTCCAAAAGGAAGAAACAAAACTGAGGCAGATGCAGAAAAAAAGGCACTAATAATGATATTATTCTCTTGATTTTATTATGAGAAAATTTACAATGGTTGGTAATAATATGGATCATCCATCTAGGGAAATCGAACAGTGCAAAAATAGAAGGTACCTAAGTGAAAGTACTTCGCCGAGGTACTTTCACTTCCTCGTGATGTGCCACCTCCACCTCCTAGTGACGTGCTCACGGAGACTGCTTGCCCTCGTCGAGGTCATGGTCGACGCCACCACCGTCCGGGAGAAGGCACACCACGCAGGCACCCACCTTCGATCTGCCAGCAGCACAACTCCTTCGCCAGCCCATGGCCATGCAGCTCCTTAGCAAGCTTGTGTGGGTTTGATTGGTCAGCTACGGACTCGATTTGCCTAGCTAGGTGCTCAATTTGGTTTTCTGGATGGTTGATTTGGGCAGCGGCTAGCTTTATCCTGTGGTCAACGTCAAGCTCCAGAGCTTGCTTTTTGGTTCGCTGTGATAGAGGATACGTCGCTGCCCCGGTCCAGCACCTAGCACCCAGCAAGCCAACTGTTGTGTGCAGCCTGGGTCGACAGGAAGCCAGTTGTGTCGACATTGGCCGCGGAGGGCTGTGAAGGAGGTGGGATCGAGTCTGAAGACTGAACTCACCTAAAATCGGCACACATGCTGCTGCATTCCTGAATCTTGATCGACCTGGTGGGTGGAGATGGATTAGGGAGGGAGAGAAAATCTGAGTTTCCGGCGGCGTGGGGGTAGTGGCGCGTCCGGCGGCCACGCATCCGGTGGCGCTGAGGCGGCGGTGTCCGGTGGCGGGCGCCACTTCATGGCAGGGAGCGAAAGGAGTCGTCGGCGTCGGCGCATCGGGGTTGGGGCGAGGACGCGGATCGGGGCGGAGCGAGGACGACGCCACGGGCGCGGACGAAGAGGCCGACAGCGCGGGTCCTTTCCTTCTTGGCGAGGCGGCGGAATGGTCTTCTCGGCGACCGGATCAGGGATTGGCGAGCTCGACGGTGCTGGCACGAACGGCGAGATCGACGGCGCGAGGCAGGGGAGGAGGCATGGGCGAGGAGGCACGAGGCAGGGAGGACAGCGAGATCGACGTCCTATGCCGGCGCCCTCGCCTGGCGGCCGGTGCCCTCCCCAGGGGTAAGGCTCACGCAGGGGCCGTCGCCGGCGCACCGCTGGTGCTCTTCTTTTCGCGCTTCCTGCTCCGTATGCGAGGGGGGAGAGAGAGAGAGGGAAGGGGAGGGGGCGGCCTGGCGGCGTGGGGAGGGGAGTAGTCGCACCACCTTGGGGGGAGAGGGAGTCGCGGGTGTGAAAGAGGGGGCGTCAGAGGAGAGGGAGTCGCGCGGGCGTCTGGGAGTGCGTGCGTCGGGGGGAGAGAGTCGCGCTGGTGCGGGCGCGGGATGGGACGAGTTAGGAGGACTGATGCAGACAATCTCGTCCGTCGCACGTGAGCGAGCGAAAGGAGCTGGCAGACCGAATCTCGTCCTTTAATTTTAAATATTAATTGTTGTTGCGTGTAAATTTTTGGGTGCAGACTATGACTGTGGTGTACAGTTTGTGGGGGTACTGGGGTGGCTATAGTGAAGTTTACAAGTGGTGCATCATTAGTTGTAGATGTAGAGACCCAATGGATTACACATATTTGGTCACTCATCAGCATGATATTTGAAAACTCCAGATGATAAACGACTTGACCATCTTGCATGAATGAAGTTCTGAGGACATGGCTTTTAACCCAATTTCGGTCCTACTACATATCATTCTACTCACAAGACAGGTCCTTTTTCTCGAATTACACAAATACAGACGCTAACTCAACACGCACGCACACTCACCCCTATTAACACACGTGACGCAAATCCTATCTCTATGAGCACATCTGAAATACTATGCCGGCACATCTCGAAATCAATGAAGTCACCGTAGACACCTCGTTGTTGACAGTAGCATCGCCTACCACTGAAAGCACAACACCGTTAAATCTTGAAATAATAAATCAAGGAAAATGCGATCACCCATGCCAAGTTGAAGATTTAAAGCCAGGTGAGCATGCTCCGCCACAAGGAACCTAACAAGTGAGCTAGGCTGATTTCCCATAAAACATGTCCTTAACTTGCTAAGGAAAACATTTTGCCGACTGGACATTTAACTTTTGCCATCGTAATGAATGGCCATCCTTCGTTTACCAGCTTTCACGGGCAATTACAGAATCGCCATCGTGCGTAGTAACTCTCCTACATTTTTACCATTTTCGCTGACGTGGCGCGGCAGGTGGACAGTCAGCGTGGCGGCTCCTTTCAAGACCACGGCCGCTCTCTCTCCTCCACTTTCGCCACGACATCGTGGGCCCCATAAGTCATCTCCATCTTCAACCTCCGACCACGGAGAAGGGCCCAACACGTTGCCCTAGGCTGCCGCGGGTGCAGGGCCACCCCAGGCCGACACGCCCGGATGGCCGTGCCTTGGCTGGGTCGCCGGAGCCTCCCCTCGCACCGCCGCGATGGTGGCCATGGCCGGAGAGCTCGAGCAGCGGGATGCCGTGGCGGCCATGTGATCTACGGCAGCGGCATGGCGCGCGGCTTTGTGGCGCTCACAACCTGCGGCCATGGCGGCGGAGCTCACAGTAGCGGGACGGGGCGGGGCGGGCAGGGGGTGTCGCGCTCAAAGCGCACACGGACGTGGCCATGGCGGTCGGTTCGCGAGGCGGGGCGCGCAGAGCGGGGCGGCGCTACAGGTCTCGGTCTTGGCTCCGGCGTCGTTAGCCCGCGATACAGACAGGGCCTCCCTTTTCAGCGCCGCTGATGGTGGCCCGCGGCGCCCGAAGCTTGTCGTGTCGTCCTTTTTCTCAACCACGCAAAGGATTGCACGTCTTTGTATTAAGAAAGTGAGAAGTGTTCGATACAACGCGCCTTAGCGACGCCCTGGGGGGGCAATGAGTGGGACATGAATGCTCAGGCCCTCCCTAGTGTACAAATAGTTGTCGTATTATATTGGAGAGAGAACTACCAGGGCTACGATGCGGCTAGAGGGCCTATGCTCTCGCAGCACGACGACGGCCGCGTCGCTTGCGCGACCCCACGACACGCCTCTGGCGGGAACAGAAGCTGCGTGTCGCCCCTCGGCTGCAGCCTGCCGTGCACCTCCGCCGACGCGGGCGTTGCACGGACGCACCCTCAAGGGCCGCGACGCACGAACGCCCTTGCCTCCACGCATTTCGCTGCACCGGCCATGGCCGGGGAGGTGCAAAGGGATGAGCATCAACTTGCCCGTGGATGGCGGGAGGTTGAAGGAGGACCTGACAGGTGGGGCCCAGATGTCAGTGAGTGGAGGGGAGAGAAGCAGCAGTGGTCTTGCAAAGGCGCTGCCATGCTGGCTGACTGCGTGGCATGACATGTCAGCAATAGTGGCAAATATGTAGGAGAGTTGTTGTGCGCGATGGCGATTCTGTATTTGCCCGTGTAAAGCTGGCAATTGAAGGATGGCCATTCATTACGATGACAATTGATGCAACGCCAACTCCCGTTGCTTCAGATAACTCACTGTTCCCTCCCATTAGCCTCCACAAACGTGTCCAGCAAAGTGCAGCTCACCACCGCCAGCAAAGTGCAGCTCACCACCGCACCGCACCACTGCAGTGACGCCGATTATCTCCAGGCCGCTGCGCCGCCTAGTCGCTCCATGCCACTGCACCGCCGAGTCTCTCCACGATGCCGCCACGCCACGCTGCCACGCTGGTACATGTGATGGATCGCCAGGACGACGACGATGACTTACAATACGTGCATGGGTGAACTGGGCACCAGATTCTAGCGACGAAGATGAGAAATCCATGGCCGAAGCTAGAACCTGCAACAAAAAATATGTTCAATTTGCAAGACCTGATAACGGACAATACATGCTGAATAACAGATTGCACAGTTAACTGAAGCCTGAAGATTACCAACATTTTACAGAAACCTCAAGACTACCAAGTTCACATAAACCTGAATGCTACCTGACACTACACTGAAATATGAAACCTGGAGCCATGCAATGGATAGAACTAAGCCTGTTAGTCAAACCAAATATATATTTCCTAAGTAAGTTTGTTTTTTAACAAAAACAAGATGCTGTATATTAATGCATCATACAGTTACTTTAGGACCTAAGCCTGATGCATATGTACCAACAACTATGCATCATACAGTCCGCATGGCCCAAATCTTTATTTCTTGGGAGGTTGATAATTCAAGTAGCAATAGAACTTTCGACAGAGATACATTAAAGAACACTAATCAAACATTGCTTTTGAAGAGGCTAACCCACATGCCAACTTCTGAAACCAGTTTCCCGCTCGTACTAACACCAATATCAAGTGAACAAAGCGAGCTGCAATGGACATGCCAACTTCTAAATTTGGAGCGGGGAGGGATTACGGGCGGGGGTTGGGAGCGAGGAGATTGCAGGTAGGGGGAGGGGGCCTTCCAAATCTGGAGTGCGAGGAGATCGAACACCTGCACCAAGCACATAAAAAGATAATTAAACTTCACCCCAAATACTTCTCCCTGCAGCAGAACAGCAAAAACAAAATGATTGTTGGATGCTTGGACTCACGGCAGCACCCAACATCGTTCCCATGTGGTGGTCATTGCATAATGATGAGCTGGGCGTTTTTTTGCACTGTTCTCTAAAAAATGAAGACCGAAAGGTAACACCTGCTCTCACTGAAAATCCAGAGCTCCACAAAGGCATATAAAACACCCATATTAGCTGACTCGTAACTGGCAGCAAATTTATTTACACGGGGCAATATTAGACCTTGCAGCTTGATTTTGCAACATTCATAGTGCAGAATTGGAACACACCCTATAAAGACAAATTACAATAATGCACACTATATAGACAAACCTTTTTGAATCAAACAAAGTTTGAAACTTATTTGAACAATTTTGAGTTGCCAAATGACGAAACATGTGGTCAATAAGCAGAGGTTCATAAATAGCTAAAGGGAATAGCTCAGATTCTCAATTTAAATATAGAACATATCACGATGAAATTAGCGCAAAGAAGCATAATCTGAACAAGATCTCTGTCACGGTCCCAGTTGCAAATCATTGATTTCTCTTTTAACTACCTTGCAACATTCATAGTGCAGAATTGGAACACACCCTATAAAGACAAATTACAATAATGCACCCTATATAGACAAACCTTTTTGAATCAAACAAAGTTTGAAACTTATTTGAACAATTTTGAGTTGCCAAATGATGAAACATGTGGTCAATAAGCAGAGGTTCATACATAGCTAAAGGGAGTAGCTCAGATTCTCAATTTAAATATAGAACATGTCATGATGAAATTAGCGCAAAGAAGCATAATCTGAACAAGATCTCTGTCACGGTCCCAGTTGCAAATCACTGATTTCTCTTTTAACTGACTAAAAAGAGCCTCGTGCAAAGCATAGTCGAAGATGGAGTGTTTCATGCAGTGCAGACCCTGTTTAAAATAGCGGGCTATAGCTCCGCTATAAGCGCTACTATAGCTGCCGGAAAGACTCACCGCTAAGCTATTTGTATTTCCGCTATAGCACCGTTATTTACAGCTACTTACCGCTATTTACCGCTATAGCGCGCTATTTACCACTATTTCGTATTTCATTTGCTACTAATTTTGTATTTTGGATGATTAATTTTTTATGAACCATATTGTAATGTCATATTGGTATTTGGTAATTTTATCTAGACTTGTATAACCTTGTAAACGTATTTGTGTTCATCAAATATCATATTTGCCTTGTTTTGGCATCAATTATTGGTGTTTTTTATAGTTTTTCTTATAAACCGCTATCCGGCATAGCTCCGCTATAGCTTTATAGCTCCTAGAAAAAATGTGCCGCTATTTACCATAGCCCGCTATTTAAAACTTAGGTGCAGACTGACATCACTTGGTTGGACGCGCCGAGGCGAAATTCTATAATGCTTCTTGATATGATGAACTGACCTCCATGTAATAAGCAGTCTAATGGCTAGGCAAACGATTCACAGGAAATAAAATGAACAAGCCAACACACAGGTGCCAATTTCATTGAATAGAGAAGAAGTAAACGGTTCACAACAATCAAATGACAACTTGCTTCAGAATAAGGTGGCACGAAATTACCAAAACTTTTGCCTGAACTTCAAATTATCTTTGTCAGTGCCTTTCATCAACAGGCTATATATCCTTGTGAATTGGATGATCTGGATTAGCAGGAACAACTATATTTTCAACCAATTCTAACCGACACATTCCAAGTTGCAGAAATTGTTTATCGGCAAAAGTACTTCCACCCCCAATATCACAGAATGGCAAAAGATATTTCCTTAACCCCTGTTTTTATTCCTTTATACCCTTTGTTTCTTTTTGTTGTTTGTAGGGGCAGTGCAATCCACCAGTTTCACTCAAAACGAAGTGGCACGATGTATCAACAAACTTGGTAGCAACAAGGAAGATACAAGCTGCCAATAACAATAAATTTTGTTATGACCTATGAGTGTTCCAAATGGCCAATAAACCAAATTGACTATCATAGTGGCCAACACCCCTCACAAATCATCAAGGAATATATAGCCTGTTGATAATAAATCGAAGAACCAATAGGGTTGGATCATGTCCAGGCCAAGCTGAAAAACGAACAATAAACCTCAAACATGCGCTGGCCACTGCTATCAAATAAGATTGCAATGGTTTAAGAGACATTTCATCAAACACCATGAGAGCGTCCCTCGAGCAGTTGCATAGGGCAAGAAAACTGAAACAAGTCGAGGAGAGTTCAAACCTTATGCCGAGTCGCTTCACCCCCCTTTAGTGTTCAGTGGCGTAGATTTCGATGTCTAGGGTTCGGCACCGCGGCTCCACTCGCCAATAGCGCGTGTGGCGCGCGCGCAGGCACAGGCAAGGATGACGTGCGAGGTGTCGTGGAGGCGGTTTTTTTTCGGTGGCGCCGCCCGTCGAGGATGCATGGACCGGTGGCGACAGGGTGGGCGGGGTGGAGCGGAGCGATGTTGTCGCTGGGGGAGGGGAGGTCGCACGACGCCGAGGCGGCGGCGTGGCGAGGAGCGACGGCAAGGCCGTCGACGGTGTGTGAGGGTGATGCGCGACACGCAAATGAGGGGAGCAAGTGTGGCGGGTAAAGGAGGAGCGAGGGTCACGGGTGAGGGCATGTGCGATGGGATTTGGAGTTTGGAACTTTCTATTCTAGGAAGCGTTGATACTTTCCTTTTACCGCACTGCGTGGCGCTGAATGGTGAGGGATCGCGCTTCCCCTCGGAGGATCGCACGTCGAAGCGCGCAGCGACGACTCGAAAGATTATCGGGAATGTTAACATCCCGCCGACCACCCTTAGGTGGGCCAGCCCACACAGCCCAACGCAGCCCCCGCCGCTGCCTCTCCTCCCCGCCGGTGGCGACGGGGCAGGCGGGTGGAGCGGAGCGATCGTCGCCGCCTGGGGAGGGGAGGTCTCACGGCGCCGAGGGCGGCGGCGCGGGCGGAGCGACGGCAAAAGGCCGACAGTGGCGTGTGAGGGTGACCGCGACACGCAACAGGAGGAGCAAGTGCGGCGGGAAAGGAGGAGCGAGGGTCGGGTGAGGGCATGCGCGATGGGATTTGGAGTTTGGAACTTTCTATTCTAGGAAGCGTTGATACTTTCCTTTTTACCGCACCGCTGCGTGAGCGCTGAATGGTGAGGGATCGCGGCTTCCCTCGGAGGATCGCAGACGTCGGAAGGCGGAGCGACGACTCGAAAGATTATCGGGAATGTTAACATCCCGCCGACCACCCTTAGGTGGGCCAGCCCACACAGCCCCAACGCAGCCGCCGCCGCTGCTTCCTCCTGCGTCGGTGGCGACGGGGCAGGGCGGGTGGATGGAGCCATGCCGTCGCTGGGGAGGGGAGGTCTCACGGCGCCGAGGCGGCGGCGCGGCGGAGCGACGGCAAAGGCCGACGGTGGCGTGTGAGGGTGACCGCGACACGCAAATGAGAGAGCAAGTGCGGCGGGGAAAGGAGGAGCGAGGGTCGTGGTGAGGGCATGCGCGATGGGATTTGGAGTTTGGAACTTTCTATTCTAGGAAGCGTTGATACTTTCCTTTACTGCACCGCTGCGTGAGCGCCTGAATGGTGAGGGATCGCGGCTTCCCCAGGATCGCACGTCGAAGGCGGAGCGACGACTCGAAGATTATCGTGAATGTTAACATCCCGCCACCACCCTTAGGTGGGCCAGCCCACACGGCCCAACGCGGCCCCCGCCGCCGCTGCCTCCTCCCTACACCGGTGGCGACGGTGACGACGCGGAACCCCTAACCGCCGCCTCGCGGCCCTGCCGCCGCCCCCCCTCCCCGCGCCGGTGGCGACGGTGATGACGGAACCCTAACCGTGCCAGGCTAGCCGGCGCCTCCCTCCCGCGCCCCACCGCGCCGCTCGCCGGCGCCTCCCGCAGCCACCGCCTCCTCCCCCGGGCTATAGATTGCCCAGCCGGGGAGGTAGGTAGGCTCGGGCGGTGGGAATGGACTCCATGGCGGCGTTGGGGTGCGGTTGGCCGCGGTGGTGGCGGTCCTCGAGCTCGACTGTAGAAGAGAAGGTGAAGATCTCTTGTTTGGTTTTTGCAATTAGTGACACCTAAGGACTAATCTCTCTATGCTAAGTGGTTGATTTAGATTGGAGATTGGTCAAGCCAAGGTTGGTGCATGGTGATCATGGAGGGTGGATCGAGGTGGTCCAAAAGATGATCAAGTGTCCAACTTGGTGGAGTTTGAAGATCAAATGGGCTCAAGGCAAAGGTATAAACATAGGGCCATTTGATTTTGCACTCAAGACACCATAGAGGGTGTGAGTGGTTTAGGATCGATAAATTTGTACTATTAAGAGGGGACAATTGTCGGACATATCGATCTTCATGTGCCTCTAGGTTCAAAATTCATATGCATGCATTCTAACCTAGAGAGTTAACTTCGCGCTTGATGAAAATGTTTTTCAAAATGCTAACACAAGTGCTCGAGGTGTTCTTCGACGTGTTGGCAACAAGAATCAAGTGACGAAAGATTGGTTGGAACAATGGCGAAGGAACGACGACGAAACGACGATCAATGCCATCTGCAGCTGACCGGACGTTGGAACAAGGAGCACCGGCGCGTCCGGTCAGGCCGAGTCCGGTCAATTCCGCAGAGGTCGGAATTGACGACGGATTGGCCGACCGCGTCCGGTCAAGGGACGGTGCGTCCGGTCATCGCCCGATTTGAACTAAAGTCGACCGTTGGCGGTCTTGGCGCATCCGACCGGACGCTGGACCGGAACCTGGCGCCCGGGCACCGACGCGTCCGGTGCTACGCAGAAAAGTTGGGGTTTTCCCCCCAACGGCCACATTTCGTGGGTTGGGGTATAAATACCCCCTTGGCCGGCCTTTGGGAGCCCTCTTGGTCATTTGAATCATTTCCATTCTCCCTAGAGCTGAGCCAAAGCACTTCTCCTCTCATTCTTTGATTGTGAGCTTCATTCTTGAGAGTTGAGAAGATCCAAGTGCATTTGCATAGAGTTCTTGCATCTAGAGGCACTTGGAGATCGTTGTGAGCCGGTGATTGTCTTGTTACTCTTGGAGACACCGCTCCAAGCCGGCTTGGTGATTTGGTGGAGGCGTTGGCAAGAAAAGGTGATTGTTCTTGGCCACCTCCGGTGATTTGTGAGAGGATTACGCACTCCTCGTCGGAAGACAAAGTGCAAGGAATACATTGCTCCTGTCTTGGGTACCACACATGTGAGTGGTGGCTTGGAGTGCCCGGGTGGCCAACTAGCGAGTGCACTGTCTAGTCCAAGCACCATCCTTGTGGTGGTCGGCTGTTAGGAGACTAGCTTGTCGGTGTACAAGTGAACTCGGGTCAACACATCGACGTGTCCATTGTCTTGGTGATTGGTCTTCATCTTATTGTGTTGATTGTGCTCTCCTTCGGTGATTGGTTTATTGCCCCGACACTTTGGTATAACAAGTTTCTTACTCTCGCAATTACATTCCTAGTTTACCTTGAGTAGAAAGCTAGCACTTGCTTGTGTAGGTGTTCTTGCTAGCCTAAGGATCATATTTAGGATTGCTCACTAGATAGAGTAGTGACTTAGCAATTGAGTGACATAGAGATCATAGCAATATTTAGAATTGTCACTAGTTGGCTTGCAAGACCATTAGAGCTAGTGCAAACCGCTTATTCGCCATTGGTTTTACTAACCGGTTTGTTTAGTGAAGTTTGTAGAAAATTTTTATAGGCTATTCACCCCCCCCCCTCCTCTAGCCATCTACGACCTTACACGTGGTATCGGAGCCGTGGTCACCAATTTACAAGGCTTAACATCCTTTGGTGTGAAGTATGGCTCATGTTGTGTTCAACCATGTTGGGGAAAGCCTCCTTTCTTTGATGGAGTCAAGAATTTTGATTATTGGAAGAGAACCACACGACTACAAAATTGATTTTACGTGGTGTTTCGATTTTTATTTTCCGTGGCGGGCATTTGAGAAACCGCCACGGAAAATGGGTGGCTCGACACCCTCAGGCGAAGAAAAAACGCCACGGTTAATCGATTAACCGTGGCGGACATTGTAAAATAACCGCCACGGTTAATAGGGATTAATGTGGCGGGCATTTTACAATGTCCGCCACGGTTAATCGATTAACCGCGGGCGGTTTTTGTAATAAGCCCGGCATGGAAAATGAGGCCCAACCGTAAGCCCATCTTAACCCAAGTGAGCCCAATACAGTGCCATCATATATAAGAAAAACTTAACCCTAACTCACCAACTCCCACACTTCTCTCTCTCTCCCTCACCCCGACTCCTCTCTCCCCACCGACGGCGCCCCTCCCTAAACATCCACATCCACATCGATCCCATCCCCTCCTCCACTCGATCCCGTCCCCATCGATCCCATCCCCCTCCCTCCTCCACTCGCGGCGGCCGGGGGCCGGACTCGGCGGCGGGCGCACGAGCGCGGGGCGGCAGCGGCGGGCGCGAAGCGTGCGGGGTCAGCGCCGCGGCGGGGCTGCGCGCCGGCGCGAGCGGGGGCGTGGAGTCGCGCGCGGCGGCGCGCGGGCCGCGAAGCGCGGGCGTGGCGGCGCGGCGGGGCTGGCGGCGGCGGCGGGCGGGGCGGAGCCGACCTTCCTCTTCCCCAAGCCTCGGCGTGCGCGGGCGGATCCGTGGCTTCCCCATGGCGCCGGGCGGATCCAGGGCTTCCCCATGGCGTGGCAGCAGCGCCGGGCGAACAGCTGGGGCGCGAGCAGCGGGCGGGAGCAGCGGCGCCGCCGGCCGGGCGCGGCGGTGGACACTAAAAACCCTAACGGGCCCGCGCCCGTGACCGGGCCCGTTAGGGTTTTAGATTGATTTTTTTTTTTTTTTTTTTTATTTTATTTACCATGGCGGGCATTGTAAGGAGACCGCCACGGTTAATCGACATTTTCCGTGGGGGCATTGTAATAAGTCCGTCACGGCATCGATTTTGGCGTGGCGGATATTTGCCCGCCACGGTTAATCGCTCGATTAATCGTGACCCTAGCTCCGTGGCGGACCCAATGCCCGCCACGAAAATCGAAAATGCCCGCCACGGAAGTTCCATTCTGTAGTAGTGCCATGAGGATGTACTTGGGATCAATCAATGACCAAGTATGGGATGTGACCGAGAAGGATTATGTCATCCTTGATCCTACCAACCTCACTCCCACCGACAAGGCCAACAAGCAATGCAACACCATGGCATTGAACACATTGTACAATGGCATGGATGTCAAGGTATTTGAGGTCATCAAGCATCTAGAAAGAGCAAGTGAAGTGTCGGAGAAGCTTTGTGACACCTATGAGGGCACAAAGGTTGTGAAGAGTGCCAAGTTGTATGTGCTCAAGAGTGAGTTTGAAAACTTCAAGATGAAGAAAGATGAGAGCATTCCGGACATATTCCATAGGCTCCAAGTGATTGTAAATGATCTCAAGGCATTGGGTGTGACAACATTGGACCGTGACTTTGGGCACAAATTTTTGATGTGCTTGCCCAAGAAGTTTGCCATGTTGAGGAAGATTCTATTTAGAGGACCATTGGACACCATGAAACCAAATGATCTACTTGGTGAGGTGTTAACCGATGAGCAATGTGATGGCATGGAAGAAGATGAGAAGGAAGATGACAAGAGCAAGAAGGTAGTGGCATTCAAGGCCGCCACCACCACATCCAAGGCTAAGGGCAAGGCCAAGGCACAAGAAGAGGAAGTTGATGAGGAAGTGGACTTGGATGAAATTGATCAAGAATTTGCTATGTTTGTGAGGAAATTTAGCAAGGTCTTGAAGAACAAGAGGCAAGCCTCAAGAAGTAGAAATGAATCATCCAAGACAAGGGAAGAGCCAAGGAAATGCTTTGAGTGTGATAGTCCTCATCATGTGATAGCCGATTGCCCGGTGAAGAAGGAGAAGGACAAGAAGAAGGCCTACAAGAGTGGCAAGTCCAAGAAGAACAACTCCTTCACCTTCAAGAAGAACTAGGATGGGGCTTTTGTTTGCTCTTGGGATAGTGATGATGAGTCCGATGAAGATGACCAAGGCACTTCAAAGGCAATGGTTTCTATTGGTCATCAAAAGAAGCTATCTCTCTTCGGTTCATCTCCATCATGCTTCATGGCCAAGGCCACTAAGGTATCATTGCATGAGCATGAAGAACTAAGTGATGAAGAAATAAAATATGATAGTGATAGTGAAAATGAGAATGATGAACCCACTAGATATGACTTAATAGAAATGCTTAAGCAAACCCATATCATGCTTAAAACTAAGGACAAGACATGTAAAGCTTTGGAAAAGAGGGTAAAATCTCTTGAACAAAGTTTTAGTGAGCTAGAGGCCACTCATGAGGGTCTAAAGGAAGACCATGGGGACCTTGAGCTAGCTCATACAAGGCTTCAAAAAGCCCATGCCTTGCTCTTAGAAAAGAATGATAAGGCTAGCTTAATCATTTTGAAGGATGTTGGTTCAACATGTGACATTATAGATGAACCATTCTTGGTTGATGTTGAAGAACCATCTATTCCTTCCACATCCACATCAACCCACTCTACCTCTACTAGTAATGATGAAGTGATTTTAGATTCATCATTGGTAGTTGAGAATGAGACTCTCAAAAGAGAGGTGGATGAGCTCACCCACGCCTTGGGTAAGGCATATGGTGGGGATGCCAAATTACTAAAGTGCTTGGGTAGCCAAAGATTTTCCCTTAACAAGGAAGGTCTTGGATATATCCCCAAGAAGGGCAAGAAGGCCTTTGCTACATCAAAGCCTAGCTTTTGTGAAGAGCAACATTGCTTATTGCCATAGATGCAAGCAAGTTGGGCATCAAGAGCATCAATGTGCTAAAATGAACAACAACAAGAAATCAACCAAAGTGCATTCCATTCGTTTTGATTCTTGTTATTTGCTTACCAAGGGTGAGAAGGGTGTCAAGGCAAAGTTCATTGGTACACCAATTGTGGGACCAAAGAAGAAGTCCATTTGGGTGCCAAAGGCTTTGGTCACTAACCTCCAAGGACCCCAGAAGGCATGGGGACCTAAATCTCATTGATTTGTTTTGTAGGTGAATTACAAGACCGGTGGAAGGCATTGGATACTTGATAGTGGGTGCACTCAACACATGACCGGTGATGCAAGAAAGATCACTTCTATTGATTCAAATCAAGAGAATGGCAAGCCTATTACATTTGGTGATAGTAAAAGTGGCAAGATACAAGGTCTTGGAAAGATTGCAATAACCAATGATATGAGCATCTCAAATGTGGCACTAGTTGATATCTTGAAATACAATTTGCTTTTGGTGGCACAAATTTATGATCTTGGTTACAAATGCATATTTGGTGAAGATGGTGTTGAAGTGATAAATGCTAAAGATTCTAGTTTGATCTTCAAGGGCTTTAGATTTGAGAATCTCTATCTTGTGGATTTTGATGCTAGTGAAACTCAAATAAGTACATGCTTGATATCACAATCAAGTATGGGTTGGCTATGGCATAGAAGACTTGGTCATGTTGGCATGAAGCAACTCAACAAGCTAGTGAAGCATGATCTTGTGAGAGGTTTGAAAGATGTTCACTTTGAGAAGGACAAGCTATGTAGTGCATGTCAAGCCAGAAAGCAAGTGGGCAACACTCATCCAAAGAAGAGCTTCATGAGCACTTGCAAGCCATTGGACTTGATTCACATGGATCTTTTTGGCCCAACCACATACACAAGCATTGGTGGCAACAAGTATGGATTTGTGATTGTTGATGATTACACAAGATTCACTTGGGTGTTCTTTCTCAATGACAAGAGTGATACATATTCTATCTTCAAGTCATTTCTCAAGAGGGTGCATAATGAGTTTGATATTATTGTCAAGAAAGTGAGAAGTGATAATGGAAGTGAGTTCAAGAACACAAGAGTTGATGAGCTTTGTGATGATTATGGAATCATGCATCAACTTTCGGCCAAGTACACACCAAATCCAATGGTTTGGTTGAAAGGAAGAATAGGACTCTCATTAAAATGGCAAGGTCAATGCTTAGTGAATATGATGTGAGTCAATCCTTTTGGGCCGAAGCAATCAACACCGCATGTCATTACATCAATAGATTGTATTGCCATCCTATGATGAACAAGACACCTTATGAGCTATTGAATGGAAGAAAGCCAACTATTGCATACTTTAGAGTATTTGGTTACAAATGCTATATCTTGAAGAAAGGTGCAAGACTTGATAAATTTGACAAGAGATGTGATGAAGGGTTCCTAGTTGGTTATTCCACCACAAGCAAAGCATATAGAGTGTGGAACAACTCAAGTGGTCAACTAGAAGAAGTCCATGATGTTGAATTTGATGAAACCAATGGGTCCCAAGATGAAGATGAGAATCTCAATGATGTGAGTGGAACTCAATTGGTAAATGCCATGAGGGGCATGGACATTGGTGATATAAGGCCAATCTAAGGTGATGACACTAGTGAAGACAAAGATGCATCTCAAGTTTCAAACACGCAAGCTAGTGGTTCTCAAGTGCAAGATCAACAAGGGGCTAGTACATCATCTCAAGACATGTCAAGTGATCAACCAAACTCAAGCAATCCACCACCATTAGTGCAAAACTCAAGTGTTGCTAGAGATCACCCAATTGATCAAATTGTTGGTGACATTGCAAGTGGAGTGCAAACAAGAGAAAGACTTGCGGCATTTTGTGAACATTTTGCCTTTGTGTCACAAAAAGAACCATACAAGATAGATGATGCTATGAAAGATGAAGAATGGGTCATTGCTATGCAAGAGGAGCTAAACAACTTTGATACAAATCAAGTTTGGGAATTGGTAGAAAGGCCAAAAGACTACAATGTCATTGGAACCAAGTGGGTTTTCAAGAACAAACAAGATGAAGATGGCATTGTTGTGAGAAACAAAGCAAGACTAGTTGCACAAGGTTACACTCAAGTAGAGGGTCTTGACTTTGGTGAGACTTATGCCCGGTGGCAAGATTAGAGGCAATTAGAATTCTATTAGCCTATGCATGTGCCCACAACATCAAGCTCTATCAAATGGATGTCAAAAGTGCTTTTCTCAATGGCTTTATCAATAAGCTAGTATATGTTGAACAACCTCCTGGTTTTGAAGATTATCACAAGCCAAACCATGTTTACAAGTTGAAGAAAGCTTTGTATGGCTTGAAGCAAGCACCTAGAGCATGGTATGAGAGGTTGAGAGACTTTCTACTCAAGAAAGGTTTCAAGAAGGGAAAAGTTGACACTACTCTCTTCACTAAGAAGATTGGCAATGATTTGTTTGTCATGCAAATATATGTTGATGACATCATCTTTGGATTAACAAATCAAGACTATTGTGAAGAGTTTGGCAAAATGATGGCAAATGAGTTTGAAATGTCTATGCTTGGTGAACTTACATACTTTCTTGGCTTACAAATCAAGCAATTGAAGAATGGCACATTCATTAGTCAAGGGAAGTACATAAGGGACATGATCAAGAAGTTTGGCATGCAAGATGCGAAGGGCATCAATACACCAATGGGCACCAATGGATCTTTAGACAATGATGTGAATGGCAATATGGTAGACCAAAAAGTATTATCGGTCATTGATTGGAAGTTTACTCTATGTGACCGCTTCTAGGCCCGATGTGATGTCTAGTGTGGGCAAGTGTGCAAGGTTTCAATCCTCACTGAGAGAAAGTCATCTTATGGCATCCAAGAGGATCTTGAGGTATTTGAAGCATACACAAAATGTTGGACTATGGTATCCCAAGGGGTCAAACTTTGAGCTTATTGGATATTTGGACTCCGACTATGGGGGTTGCAAAGTTGATAGAAGAAGCACAAGTGGCACTTGTCAATTCCTTGGAAGATCTCTAGTATCATGGTCATCAAAGAAGCAAACCGGTGTGACACTCTCTACCGCCGAGGCCGAATACATTAGTGCCGGTAGTTGTTGTGCACAATTGCTATGGATAAGATCAACTTTGAAGGACTATGGCTTTGATTTCCATCATGTGCCATTATATTGTGACAATGAAAGTGCTTGCAAGATGACACAAAACCCGGTCCAACATACAAGAACAAAGCACATTGACATAAGGCATCACTTCATTAGGGACCATCAACAAAAGGGTGACATTGCTATTCATCCAATTGGTAATCGAAGATCAACTAGCTGATATCTTTACCAAGCCACTAGATGAGAAGAGGTTTTGCAAGCTAAGAAATGAGTTGAACATTCTTGATTTCTCCAACATGAGTTGAATGCACCCCACTATCATGACATGCCTCTTCATCAAGCAAAGCAAAGGTGAAATTGTTTGACATGTCATTCATGATATCTAAGGACTTGTTAGAACATATAGGCATATAACTTGGTTCCTTAGGAAGCATTCATGGAAAATCAATGAATTTCAATGTATGTATGCCATCACTATTTCTATATATGCTTGTTTGATCTAGTGATGACATTTGACATGTTTATGTGCTTGCAATCTCAAGTGTTGAATTTGGATATCTTTTCACACATATACTTCAACATAGGCAAGATAACCCTTGCCATGAGGTGTGAAGAAGCTTGTCTTTGGTTCAAACCAAAATATATGTTTGGCAAGCATTCCAAATTTGACCAAATTTGAGCACTGTTCTTTCCTCCATAACACAACATGGTCATACCTTTTTGTGGAAATTGTCGACAAAGGGGAGAGATTAGTGCATAAAAGGTTTTGGAAGAAATTAAATTTTTAAAGCACACAAAAAGGGGGAGCAAGTTCATAGACAAATTGTTGCATTTGTTTGTGCACTAACATATGACTTGCTCATTGCACATGTATTAAAATTCCATATCTACATGTTTGTGTGGTGTATGCTAGTATCATAACGATATGATGGTTGAAATAACTAGCATGCATAGGAGTTAGCTAGATTTTCAAAATTCCGCTCTTAATTCAAGTACCTTGCTTATAATGTGATCTCATGTGGTACTTTTGAGTTTTGATGAAAATCTAGTTATCTTGATGCTTGAATGGTGAGAAAGGCGCAACTCCGATTGGTATCACGCTTCAAAGGTCCATTCTTTCACCTTAAGCATCATTTTGGTAACATAGCTCATCCCTAAATTTCAATATTCATACATGTATGCAAAGCTTCATTCCAAACTCTTGGCATACATGTAGGGGAGCTCATGCTACCAAAACCGAACTATGATGTTTGTCCAACCCTATGATTGTAAGCAAAATGCTTGGACAACCATGATATGTTCAAAAACATTAATCATAAAACCTTTATGAGGGTTGTCACCAATTACCAAAAAGGGGAGATTGAAGATCTCTTGTTTGGTTTTGGCAATTAGTGACACCTAAGGACTAATCTATCTATGCTAAGTGGTTGATTTAGACGGAGATTGGTCAAGCCAAGGTTGGTGCATGGTGATCATGGAGGGTGGATCGAGGTGGTCCAAAAGATGATCAAGTGTCCAACTTGGTGGAGTTTGAAGATCAAATGGGCTCAAGGCAAAGGTATAACCATAGGGCCATTTGATTTTGCACTCAAGACACCATAGAGGGTGTGAGTGGTTTAGGATCGATAAGCCGTACTATTGAGAGCGGACAATTGTCGGACATATCGATCTTCATGTGCCTCTAGGTTCAAAATTCATATGCATGCATTCTAACCTAGAGAGCTAACTTCGTGATTGATGAAAATGTTTTTCAAAATGCTAACACAAGTGCTCGAGGTGTTCTTCGACGTGTTGGCAACAAGAATCAAGTGACGAAAGATTGGTTGGAGCAATGGCGAAGGAACGACGGCGAAACGGCGATCAACGCCATCTGCGGTGGCCGGAATTTGGAACAAGGAGCACCGGCGCGTCCGGTCGGGGCCGAAGTCCGGTCAATTCGAGAGAGGTGGAATTGACGGATTGGGCGACCGGCGTGTCGATCAAGGGACGGTGCGTCCGGTCATCGCCCGGATTTGAACTAAAGTCGACCGTTGGCGGTCTTGGCTTATCCGGCCGGGGACGCTGGACGGAACTGGCGCCCGGCACCGGCGGCGTCCGTGCTACTGTGAAAAAGTTGGGGTTTTTCCTCCAACGGCCACATTTCGTGGGTTGGGGTATAAATACCCCCTTGGCCGGCCTTTGGGAGCCCTCTTGGTCATTTGAATCATTTCCATTCTCCCTAGAGCTAAGCCAAAGCACTTCTCCTCTCATTCTTTGATTGTGAGCTTCATTCTTGAGAGTTGAGAAGATCCAAGTGCATTTGCATAGAGTTCTTGCATCTAGAGGCACTTGGAGATCGTTGTGAGCCGGTGATTGTCTTGTTACTCTTGGAGACACCGCTCCAAGCCGGCTTGGTGATTTGGTGGAGGCGTTGGCAAGAAAAGGTGATTGTTCTTGGCCACCTCTGGTGATTTGTGAGAGGATTACGCACTCCTCATCGGGAAGACAAAGTGCAAGGAATACATTGCTCGTGTCTTGGGTACCACACTTGTGAGTGGTGGCTTGGAGCGCCCGGGTGGCCAACTAGCGAGTGTACCGTCTAGTCCAAGCACCATCCTTGTGGTGGTCGGCACAACCGGAGACTAGCTTGTCGGTGTACAAGTGAACTCCGGGTCAACACATCGACGTGTCCATTGTCTTGGTGATTGGTCTTCATCTTATTGTGTTGATTGTGCTCTCCTTCGGTGATTGGTTTATTGCCCCGACACTTTGGTATAACAAGTTTCTTACTCTTGCAATTACATTCCTAGTTTACCTTGAGTAGAAAGCTAGCACTTGCTTGTGTAGGTGTTCTTGCTAGCCTAAGGATCATATTTAGGATTGCTCACTAGATAGAGTAGTGACTTAGCAATTGAGTGACATAGAGATCATAGCAATATTTAGAATTGTCACTAGTTGGCTTGCAAGACCATTAGAGCTAGTGCAAACCGCTTATTCGCCATTGGTTTTACTAACCGGTTTGTTTAGTGAAGTTTGTAGAAAATTTTTATAGGCTATTCAACCCCCTAGCCATCTAGGACCTTACTGAGAGGGGAGGGGAAGAAGAGAGAGGGGGTGGAGGGGAGAAGGCGAGTGCGCGGGAGCCCTAGGGCTCGCCCGGAGCGCCAGCGCGGCGGGGCGGAGGCAGCGGGGCAGGGGGCGGTGCGAGCTAGAGGAGGAAGGCATCGCGAGGAAGAAGAAGAAGAAGGGGGCGTTGGTGGGCCGGGCCGCCCAACTGGGGTCACGTGGTCGGCAGCTAACACACCCCCAAAGATTATCGCACCAAACTGTGGTCTTATCTTTAGTCTTTTAATGTTTTTTATTTATTGGGCTGCCTAATGCCTAGGCTTGGTGCTGGCCCAAGTCGTGATTCGCCCAATAGGCCAAGTGCTCGCTCCCTCTCTCGCCGCTTGGAGCTCGGTCGCTGGGCGATGACATTGGCAGGGCCCCCAAATCCCTAGCGGCCCGAGCAAGATGACGGCGACCTGTGCCTGACGGCAGGCTCTCATGGATGTGCAAGATGGTGGCTGCAGCTTGCCTCATGTGGCCGTGGAGGAAGGAGAGGAGGTGAGGGGCGGTAGGAACTGGAGTTGGAGGAGCGCTAGTACCGGCGCCGGCAGCCGGGGATGGAGGAAGTGCAGCAGCGACGGCCCGAGATCGTCGTGTACCTCTAGGCAACAAGACAAAAACATCTAGTAAACTACTCCTACCACAGTTCACAGAAGAACCAACTGAAGATTGCCACCAACTGTCGCATTCTACTGACTACCGGCTGTTGTTGAAACTTCATCCATTCATGCATGGTTAGATTGCAGGGTTAGTCAGAAGGATTTGAACAAAGTAGTGGCGTTCTTAGCCAACAAGAATGGCTCCAGATTGGCAGGTCTCTCAATATCTGTCACCTGCTGCACAGGAACAGGGCAACCATCAACTGCTTGGGCTGATAACGGGGCCTAAGTGTTGTGGCTTTTCTTTAGCTCCAAAGCTTGGGCTTGGATCAAACCAAGAGAAACAAAGCATTTTACTCTCAGAACAAAGGAGAAACAGAGGACTAACTAGCTCACTGCCCGCGTGCATTTTATGCAGGGCTCATCAGCACATACAACAATGTGTTTTCGCATATTTATGGACTACATGACCGGCATCATGTCTCTTGTTTCTGTGTGCATTGGAAAATTATACTAAAATGGATTGGAAAGAACAGAAATAGAAAATGACACCGGGTGGAAGTTGATGTGAGCATCTTGCAGGGAATTTTCAGGGCCATGTCGTAATCTTGCTTTGGGGGTTATCATGTCATATAGCTCATAGCCACAACTCACCTTCTAAAACCTGATCCATCATGGGCATTTTTGTGCTTAATGCGATATTGCACGAAGTTAGGTGGAAGGAGACACATTGACCAAGGCTTCACGATATGCCAAAAACATCAATAATTGGATATGATTGATCAGTTTTACATTTCCAAGCAAAGTACTGATTGTCAACTCTTTCAAATGCAACACTGTTGCACCCTCACATTTATATAGGAGATATTATATACTAATATATCCACGCTATTATTCGATACAAATGCTTTTACAGCTTCCATTGTACAGTACACACTTTGAAATGCTTGAAACAACATAGATGAACTTACACTTATCCATCGATTGTTTCATCACGTGTATGTGCAAGAGAAGGTGAGACAGAAAGGTGGTTTGTGGAGAGCCAATTTCTGATAGACGTCCTGCATTTCTGGCCTGGGCGAGGAGAAGTTTGCAGGCAAGCCAATGCAACTTCGACAAGCAAAGAGATTTCTTTCTTCTCCACCATTGTTGGTGATGACAAGCGTTGGTCCAACATATCCTCTATTGCAAGTCCATGATGTTGTTCCATGGAAGCAAATGATTGTAGCTCTCTAGGGTATCTCCCCATCACAATCTCCAGCGCAACGACACCAAAACTATAGACATCACATTTTGTTGTCACCACTGATGTGTAAGAAAGCTCTGCATCAAAATAAAGCAACTGACAACATTCAGACATAGTGACGAACCAAAGTGAAATTTTCATATTTGCAAATGGTAACATGAAAACACATACCAGGTGCTATATAGCCGAATGTTCGGCTAGTTTGCTCCAATTGGATGAATCAGGTTTCAAAATCCTTGCTATTCCAAAATCTGAAACATAAGCCTTGAAAGCAGCATCCAGCAAGATGTTGTTGCTTGTTATATCCACGATGGATTATCGATGGGTTGCATTCATGGTGCAAGTAGTAGATAGCTTGAGCCACATCTCTTACAATGGAAACTTCGCTTACGCCGGTCCAACTCCTTTGCAAGATCCTCGGTTTTCAAGATAATATGAAGGTTTCCTCTCTCAATGTACTCATACACTAAAAATTTGTACCTTGGATGGGAGCAAAATCCATACAACTTGGCGATGCTTACGTGCGTATCTTTGTCGAACTTCAATTTCACTAAGGAATCTCTTCTCATCACTAATCCCTTCTTCAATTGGGTGAAGCTTTTTCACACGCAACTAGTCTCCCGCCTTGAAGCCGTGCCTTGTAGACTATGCCAAACCCCTGATCCAATGATGTACCTATCACTGAAATTTTACTGTTACCCTAGTGATGTCCTCAAACACAAGTTTCCCATCAAAGTTCCACACCGAGAGTACATCTCTTGTATTAGTAACTTGTTGTAGTTTGTGGTCTTTTCCTTTTGCGAAGGCTCATAACTAACACAACAATTGAGAGAATAATAACTATGCACCTTTGGGATAGAAGTAACTAGGACAAAGTGGTGAATTCTAGCTTTGTGATATTCCTTCATTGGAGTTGAAGAGCAAGTGGGCAGGCCTGAGATATTACCACGAGACCTTTGTTGTGGAGGAACCATTTTGCTAAGGCATTGTGGAATAGTTGTCCTTTTGGAAGAGGCCCTTCCAAGTTGTTGTATGACACATCAAGTGTTGACAGACTAGCCATGCTACCAATGGAGGAAGGAATGCTTCCTTTGAATTGATTATGGGAAAGGTTTAGGACCTCCAACATCACCAAGTTCCCAAATTCTGTAGGTAGTTTGCTCGTGAGTTTGTTGCTACTTACATCCAACACCATCTGTAGCCCTCCAAGACTACCAATAGTCGTTGGCGGAGGTCCACTCAAGTTGTTGTCGTTAATCCTTAAGGATATTAGCATAGTACAGCTCCCAAGCTCTTGTGGAATTGAGCCACTCAACTTATTCGCAGATATATCAAGGAATTGTAATTTTTTCATATGACCAAATTCAGGTGGTATATTTCCCGAAATTTTGTTCTGCGATAAGTTGAGCAAGTACATGTTGGCAAGATTGCATAATTCGGTGGTATCTTTGCCTGTTAGGTTGTTGGCATGTATTGTGAGTAACTCTAGTTTTGCAAGGTTTGAAAGCTCAGGAGGCAAGCTTCCGGTTATCATGTTTTCTTCCATTGCAAAATGGTCAAATTGATGTTTGAAGCCCAAGTTTTGGACAAATACCCGGAAAAGTTGTTCCTATCCAATTTTGCTTTGACAAGTCGTGGGTATGGCCCAAAAGATGATATATCTCCTGTCATATTATTGGAACTAAGGCCAAGAATCTCTAGGCTCCTACATGTTTCAAGGCTTCTAGGAATTGGGCGTGAACATGTTGTTGCTAACATCGAACTCTTGAAGAGTCCCACCTTTGCATACATCGGAGGGAAGTTCCCCCGACGGGGAGTTGTTTGACAAATAGATATCCGTTAAGTAAGTCAAATTAGAAAATTCTTGTGGAAAAGGACTTGACAGCTTGTTCAAGGAAAGATATAGGCCTCTTATGCTTGTGAGGTTCATGAAAGTTCCTGGAATGGATCCGAAATCTTGTTTTTGGATAGATATAGGTTTTGGAGATCCACCAAAGCGCCAATCTCTGCGAGGGGATGGATACGACGAACTGGTTGTCATAGAGGTAAAGAGAGTTTAGCATGGTAAGGTTCCCCATGCTCCGAGGAATGGGGCCGCTTAGCAGGTTAGAATGCAAAGCTAGAACACTTAGATTGGAAAGCAAACAAATCTCGTGTGGAATGGACCCTGACAGATTGTTAATGAAAAGGCGGAGGATGTTTAGTTTGGTCAAGTTGCCAAGGCTTCTCGGTATTCGACCGCTTAAAAAATTCTGGTTTAGGACCAAAATATTTAGACTAGTGAGGTTCCCGAGCTCCTCAGGAATTGGCCCAATGAGCAAGTTCTGTTCTATGACACGAGACCTGCTAGTGTCGTTAGGTTCCCAAGGGATGGAGGGATATGGCCTGTGAGGTTGTTGCAGGAGAGTCCGAGGCCATTAAGGCTTGCCATGTTGCCGAACTCGGATGGTATGCTTCCATTCAACCAGTTGCCACCGAGATCCGGTAGGAGAGTGCTGGTAGGGAGGTGATGGCCAGCGGGATCTCTCCACGGAGGTTATTGTAGAAGAGGTCAATGTGTGTGAGGAATGGCAGCGCTGAGAAGTTGAGCTCACCAAGGTAGCCATCGAGGCCAGCGTTTGGCGGGGAGATCTCGGACACTGGGGGGGCGCACGCGGCGCCATGGTGCACCGTGCCGCACGTCACGCCCGTCCAGTTGCTGCTGCATGGGCTCGTCCCCTCCTTCCGGGAGTCCAGCGCCGGCGGCGAGTGACGCAGGGTGGACTTCCACTGGAGGAGGGCGGCTATCTGGGAGCCGAGGTGCACGCCTCCATGGTGCCCTGCTGCATCCGCATGCCGGAAGAGGAGGCACGAACTGAAAAACACGAGTATTATTAGCTCTATGATCGCCATATGTGCGTAGTTTTTCTTCCTTGCTGTTGTTATTGACAGCTTTGGGAAGGTGGCATATATATAGGTGTTTGGGGCTACGGTGTGCTGCATGACCTGAACGTCAGTAGCGCCCTGGTCAATTATATTGGGTTGAGCCCCGCCGAGAGAATTTTTGGAAAAAGTAGCTAGTCTCAATATGATAAGATAATTACGTTCAAAAAAAATAATAAGCTCAATATGATAAGATAAGATTACGTGAATCTCGATCTATCTAGAAAGTAATTGGCCAGTACTGACGCATTTGGCTGCAGAAATTTGTTAATTAACAGTTCCATAAACAAAATTGTTAACACACAGCACATGTGTATATTGTGCATATATAAAGCGCAAGAAAGATACTCTCTCCATTTGAAATTATAAGAAGTTTTGATTTCTCTAAATATATGGTTTTTTTTTGTGCTACTTGCTTAATTAGATATACACTATAGATGCATATGCATATATAGTTTGTTTTTTCGCTTGCCGGGAACGAGCAGCTCGGCGGGTGCTTATCTTAATTATCTTACATATAGGGGCCGCGCGTGGCTGGGTCCAATCCAATCCCATGGCGCGTCGCGACGTGCGACCTCGCCCCGCCGGTTACGTTTCGTTCACCGACTCGGCAACAGTGCAGCGAGCGGCGATGGCGAGAGAGCGCGGGTCTTTTTGCTTCCCTAGAAAATACATTTTAAAACTACATAATGTAAATCATTTTATCTAGAAAATCATGTCTGACTCTCTAGAAAATATATAATGTAAATACATATTAAGCCATTTTAAAATTACTTAATGTAAAGCATGTCTGATTCTTTAGAAAATCTTGGCAGACATTTTATCCATCCACGTATTTTTGTCCTGTAGTGGATAACATTATGGTTCTAATGAAATTGATCTCATGTCAGGGGATTTATATTCATCTTTTATGGATCTTAAAAAATATTGAATGGTCAAATACATTTACTTGGGCTATTCGCTTCTACTATAGTATGATGAACCAGCAACACCTCGGTGGCTTGGCGTTAATGTATTGAACGCCGAAGTACCTCTCGGTGTGTGATTGAACGCCCTGCTTCGGCCAGACTGACACGGTAGCGCTTACGTGGCAAGTTTAGCTTAAATCATCGAGCGTCAAGCCACATATCTTGGCGTAAAGTTATTATATGTCTAACTTTGGTCTATTTTCATAAAACATTTTGTGGAGGGTTTTATTTATAAAATAAGTTTTACAATAGATTCACTCGCTAAGATTTTTTTTTTTTTTTTTTTTTGGGTGGCAGATTCGCTCGCTAAGCTCTGCACCAACGTTTGGCCTCCCACAACTTAAGCAACAGTCGCTAGTTGTCTCTTCCATAGTTCCATATTACTATGTTTTTAGTGCCAACGGATACTTGGCCTGATGGTTATTGAGCACTCAAGCTGGCACCCCGCCGGCCTGCGCTTGATCGATCCCCCGTTGGAGTGATTCGAAGGAAAAAAAAAATCCCCTCCTTTGTCTCACGTTTTCTAAAGCACAGATATGCGGACTAGCCCACTCACACACCTAGTATGTGTGAAGGCGGAGTACGGGATTGGAGGGTTTTCCTCGACCTGCGTTGGAGGTCTGCTTTTTCAGCGCAATGCTTCGTGTTGTCTAGCCACCGAAAGTCGAGTTTTTTTTTTTTTATTATGTTTTTAGTGTGCCCGGTCAGTCAATGGCGCCACTCTGAAGATATTTTTCTCTATTTTATTACTCATATATAACCAAAGACTCGCATATTATCACAGTCCTTTTCCCCGATAATACAAGCGAGATGATATGGCACATAATCTATTTTATTCTTACCCCAAAGACAAACACATTGTTAGGCGTGTTTTTGTCCGTGTTTCGTGCGGTGGCGGCCAAAATAAGCGCATAATCACACCAAATGCCCCGTGAAGACACGCACATTCTCATAGTCCTTTTCCCCAACAATGCAAGCGAGATGATGATGGCAAATAATCTATTTTATTCTTAACCAAAAGACACACATTGTTATAGGGCGTGTTTGTGTCCGTGTTTCCTGTGGTGCGGCCAAAACAAGCGCATAATCGCGCTAAACGCCCCGCGGCGGCCGCGATTGTTTTTGCCGCACCCAGCAATTAAGCGCGCTGCAAAACTGAACTGCGGCTGCGTTTTCCATGCCGCGGTGGGACGGCTGCGTTTGCGGGATTTTTTAAAATTTTAATCCTTTTTAACAAATATTAGAAAGCTAGATGTGTGTGTCTTTTGGTTGGGGCTGTGATCTGCTGCTCATGGCGTCAATTGCAGCTTGGTGTGTGGGTAGCAATAGGCCACGATGATGGCGGCGGCATCAGATTGGGGATAGAAGTTTTACCAAATGACATATACAAAAGTTTCCCTTCTAACTATTTTCTACATTTATTCTCCATTGTATTTGCGAAAAATGCAAATGGGATGATGTGTATCTGTTCATCGAGAAGGCTCGATAATCATAATAAAGGTGAGGGTGGGCAGGTTCTATTTCGAAGAATAATAAGGGTACTCACAATGCAGACTCTACCATTGAGTTTAAACATATTTATTATCTTTGTATTTATTATAATTTGCTGATGTGGCAGTATATTTATGGAGGAAAGAGGGAGAAAAACTAAGACTTCAAGTCTTATTTAGACTCAAGTCTATGATATCTTTGAGGTAATAAATACTCTTATACTCTATGTAGAGTCTGTGAGTGTCCTAAGGAAGCAGAAAAAGACCAGTCCGACTAAATACCGCTGCCAACATAGTTTGTGGAATCATATTTTGTACTGGATATATTCTCGTATTTCTATTATATTTCTGAAATATGGGATAAACCTTTGAGATTCTTAGTGTAGAAACCTTTCTAAAATAATCAATTACTCTCTACATTCTAAATTATAATGCGGTTCTAAAGTAACATGTAGAGCTAGAACAAATCAAGAGAACATCTGGTATTTTTCTCGCTTATAGTTTTTTTCGATAAAAAATACTTCTGCTACAGTTTCTCACCCACAAAACTCCCACACTAAATAATAATAAGGGATATTAATTCTCTCTTCAACACCCCTTCTAATTTCTCTACACGAACCAAACAAAAGATTGAGTCTCAAAAGTCAAATTCCTGCATTAATTCTCTCCATCTACTCCAATTATTATTCAGGTTTCTCGTAGCGTGATGTGCTCATCCAGGATGAACGAATTCCACCGTGTATTTTAACATACCTTATTTCTATTCCCTCAAATTCGAATAACAGGTCATTTTAAGTTTGTAAAAAATCAAATTTCTCTAGGTCGACCAAGTATATAGAAAAGTACACAAGCATGTACACCCCATAACATTAAATTAGACTCATTAGATACACCATGCAATAAATTTTTATGATGCATTTATTCTATATTGTAGCTGTCAAACTTAAAAATTTAAATTATGTATAACAACTCAAAAAAAGAAGAAAGCACCTATAATATCTTCTCTCACAACTAAAGGTGGACACGGTTTTGGTGCGACAATTGACACCGGGTCATTGGTCTGCCCAGGTGCGATCCCGCTTGCGCCCTCTCCCCCTCGCTCGCCCACACCGCAAACTTCTATCTGTCCTGTCGCCCCCGCATCCCAGCGCGCTGTCCTCGACCATCGCGCGCGCCACCATCGGCCCCTCCAGCCCCGTCCTCGCAAACCCATACCGTTGCGGCGCCTCCACGCAAGAGGGAAGCGCTGGCATCAAGATCCGCCAGGTGGCCGGCTGAGGTGGGGCGCCGCCATAGGCGGGTTCATCAAGGAGGTCGATGGGTAAGCAACACCTAGCGTGGAGCCATCGTTTGCGAAGGGAAGGGGAGGCATCACAAACGCCTCCTCGATCACGAGCCCTGCCTCACCGCCCACCGCCGCTTGCCGGAGGTAAATCCCCACCTCTCCACCGTGTATCCCCATTCCTGTTGATCTGATGCAGGGGAGGAATAGCTGGCTGGATGCAATCAGTAGAGCCATTCTAAATCAAGCTTTAGATTTCTCCATGGATCATACCACTTAACCAAGCATTGGCTTACAAACCTTTTGCTCAATGTAAAGTGACCAAAAAAAAAATAGTTCCATAGTGGGCAATAGTATTTTTTATTTGGGTGCATATACACACATTACATGATTGAACTGAGTTTCTTCATTGCATTATCTAGAAAAATTGGTCCAACATGCATAATTATTGTCCCGTTGTAACACATGGGCATAGACCTTGACTGGCCGCATCTCACCCGTGTTAGACTGCCTGAATGTGGAAGAAAGTTGCTGGCTGTAAGACTCGATTATGTAATGTTGACATTCCAAACATCACACTCGCATTATCATTTTTTTAACAATTCAACAGGTCCATGCTCAAATGATGAAGGCACTATTTGTTCCCATTGCAACGCACCTAAAAAGGTCTATACAATAGAGTTGGCGAGCCTATGACACCGCGCTTTCTATGATATATATGTTAATTTCACGAACTTTGCCTTTTGGATTAAATATCACTTTAACGTCGGTATTTACTTTCACAATATTGTTATGATATCGTGCGATCCATGTAATTTAGTATAAAAGTTTAGTTGTTCGTAGCAACACATTGACACACTACCTCGTACTTGCTCTGTTCTAAATTATATGTCATTTTGACATTTTTGATATGTCCATTTTGCAATGTATTTAAGATGTAATAATATGTCTAGATACATAACTAAATGCATAAAACAAAGTCAAGCGACCCATAATTTGGAACAGAGGGAGTACAATAATATAACGGGCCCACTGGTCTATTGTCGCGCTCTCAAACCCGCCCGCCGCGGCCGAATTTCAAGACTGAGGACCAACCGTCAACTCCCCCACATATGGCCGTGGTGGGCCTGCCTGGAAGACTTGGACCAAGCAGACTTTGACTCTGTCAACATTTCATTCCGTTCGTTCCTACTAACTCAAGTTTTTGGTTTATATATCTATTTAATTTGTTTATTTCCATGTAATATCCCATTCGTACGCTTAGAGGCCGGACATCCCCACTCCACTCCACCGAGTCAGTCAGTCATAATGGGCTCCCATTCTGATTTTGCCGTCCACATCGTGCTCGTTTGTTCTCCCCACGAGTCATGACGCATGCATGCTACAACAGCGTCGTCAGCAGAACGTTGCCAGACTGTGAGCACTACTGCAAATGTGTTCCATCACTCTGTGTCCGCGACCGTGAGCCGCGCGGCGAGCCTAAACCACGGCAGCCATCAGCGTCCTTCGCCGCCCGACGTGCTGTTTTTTTTGTGTGTTGCTGCTTAGTTGCTGCTGAACTGCCCAGACTTGGGCCTAGCCCACTACTGCCTATTGGATCCGCTGGGTACTGGGCCTACTGGCCCAAGTCATGCGTGGTTGCCGAGTGCTCGCTCCCTTGCTCTCTCGCCGCTTGACGGTCGGTCAGCCGCTCGGCGATGGCAGTGGCAGCGGCGCCAAGCCCCAGCGGCCGGCGCAAGATGACGGAGACCCTGCGCCTGGCGGCAGGCTCCCGTGGATGTTCAAGACGGTGACTGCAGCTTGCCTTATGTGGCCATGCAGGAAGGAGAAGAGCGAGGGGCGGTAGCGATCGGAGTTGGAGGAGCGCTGGTGCGGTGCCGGCGCCGGCGGTCAGGGGATGGAGCAAGAGCAACAGCAACGGCCTGAGATCGTGGTGTACCTCTCGGTGACAAGATAAACTATGAGATAAACATTGGTTCCATTTCAGTTTCAATTTTATTATTCTTCAGTTTTCCATCTCTCTCTGCCCCACCTATATTTTCAGCTGGGTTTGCCATTAGTCGCTCCTAGGCGTCCGAGTTTGGATGCTTGGGGCATGATTGATGCCTGGTAGGTAGCTCGCCTAGGAGGGCATGAACCCAAACAAGCCCTCCATGGCACACTGAAGGACCGAAACGGCGACCAGAGGGGGGTTGAATAGGAGCCTCGATTTTCCTTTTCAATTTTGGGTCATCGGCTCAACCCCCAACCTCAAAAGCGAACTCACAAAGATACGAGTGATACATGTGCTAACTAGTAGCAAGATATCAAACGCAAAGTGTTGGGCTTAAAATGTCAAACGCAAAAATCGGATCTCAAATCGGAGCTCAAACACGTAAATTGCAGATAATACAGGAAGCACTTAACACTGACTGAACAAATAACCGAGCTGCCAAAAACTCAGTTAGGAGCAACTCTGTTGGAAGCATAAGTCAAATACGTGCACATTAGTGAGATTAAATGAACATGCAATGATTAATTCCTGTAGCTTGAAAGTGACCTCACAAGAATTGGCAAACCAACACACGAACAAACACAATACCTGCTACAGGACACAACCTGCACACTGTGGTCTAATTGCAACAGAGAAAAAGGAATGCACGCACGCACTGCTGCTGAACAATCTACTTCACAGTACTTCAAGAACGAACCGAAAGAAATCTTCTTGCTAGCAGAGACGCACTGGCAGGGGCTGCACTGCTCTTCTTCCTGGAGATACGAACAGAGGCGAACACAAAGCTGCAGCTATCAATCCGATTAGCATTCCAAGCAAAATAAATCCAATCTGAGCTCAAACATCAAGAAGAGCATTACGTGAATTGCTACTAGCTACACAAGATTAGAAAATTGATTCACTGTTGCTTGAAAGTGACAAGGCCGAGAGATGAGAAGCAAGCTAGCTTTTGGCCACTGAACACCCACGAGCACTAACGATGCTTGCTTCTGACGAACTCTGAAGAAATGCTCAAGCAGGGACAGAGCTGCTCGACTTCCTGGAATTTCGAACAGACAAGATTGAAAAACAGCTGTTCGGCAGGAGTAGCAGCCAAGCTGCTGGATTGGAGCACCGACTGATGCCTAGAAGCTGATGAACACCGGTCACCTGAATGGCCAACAAACCTGCAGAGGAACAGCAGATGCGCTCGAACAAATCTCTGGCTTGGAACTACTGCTAGCGCCGCTCACATGAGCTCGCACGGCACAAGTGCACGGCGTTGTTAACGCTGCAGCAAAATCCAGCTTGACTGCGACGAAGAACAGACCGAGGCCGAGTACTAAAAACAGCCGCTCGCCTGGAGCAAAATCATCTCGATCTCCATCAACTCAAAAAGACTTGCTCCCAAAATTTACACAGATGAAATAGAACTAGCTAGGAGCAAATTCCCAGAAAATCGTGACTCGAAATCAACTCAAACTCCCTGAATCTCAGATCGTAGCCATGGACGAAAAAGAAGAAAAACTCACTTCAAAAATCACAGCCTCGATTGAGGAATCCCGGAGGAGACAAGCAGGTTTGGGGCTGCTCTTCCCCCTTCAAAAATCTCAGCAAAATAGCCACGAATTTGTTCTTGAACCTCTAAACAAGAACCCTAAAAATGAGAAAAATAAAAACGAAAATAAGAGAGGCAAAGAGGGGAGGAGGCTGTCATCCTCCACATATAGTCTGAAATCCTCTTTCCCAAACTACCCCTAGATACATATGAGCCGAACTGCTAACCCTAAGGCTAATTTAGTCCGACTCGGAATAATTTGATCCGACGACCGCCGCGCCTCCTCATCTGCAGCCTTGCTCCACGCAATCTCCCGGATGCCGCCACACGCCGATCCTTCCGTCCACCGGGCGTCCGCCCGGGTTTTGAGGCCCAAACCCGTGAAACCCGGTGATGGTTTTGAGGCCCAAACCACCAAACCCGCGCCGTGGTTTTGAGGCCCAAACCACAAAACCCGCACCGATGGTTTGAGGACAAACCACCAAACCTCCTCGACGCGTGTCATCGCCGTCTTGACCGCCCGAAGTCGCCAAGTCATCCGAGCTCCCGCTGCGCCGCAGACGCCCGTCTTGACCCGATCGACACGGTCCCGCCACGTCCTCTTGCATTCGTCGATGTCCCGGATGTCGCCACCATGGCTAGTCACCCGACGATCTGGTCCCTCGGTCCAAGCCTCACATCCGTCCTTCACCTCCGCGGTCCGTCGGCCCGGCACATCCTCCTTGGCCCCTTCACCTCGCCGTCGGCTACCATCTTCGAGCTCCACACCTGCATAACACGAACCAAGAGATCCGTCTTCGACACACTCCACGTGTGCCGGTGAACATAGCCGAAGTATAAAAAGATAAAGGAAAAATAGAATTAAAATGTTATTCGTTGACAATCACTCAATCACAAAACTAAACACATGTGACCTAAATCAACCATGTGTTCGCACACACTTGATATAATGTAAGCATCGAGTGCACGAGACTTACATTGTAGACCTACAGACCTAAAGAACACTGGTGTACAATGTAGTTCGAAAGTCCATAAAACCTAAATAGCATGATGAGGCAAGTTTAAGCACGAGACTGTATTTCACTCAAAAATATGTTTTTAATTGAAACAGTTCCAGCCTCTACAATCGCACACAACCAAATTTTTATAAAGTTATTCAGCTAAACAGCTTCAATGATGTATATGAAGAGTGCACCTGAGGGCTACGGGCTTAAGTAGCAAACCTAGGCCTAGCAGTAATACAAGAGGAATGAGAAAAGTGATCTTACAATTGGTTCCGACCTGAACAAATCTGCCATTTACTGGAAAAGAACCAGTTGTTCCCTCAAATGATGAGATGCACAATGGTTATGCTCTTTATAAAAACGCATGTCTAACTTCCTAAAGAAAGAAACAAAGCTGAGGCAGATGTAAAAAAAGGGCACTAATAATGATATTATTCTCTTGATTTTATAATTTGGTACATCATGTCAGCGCACTGATTCTTTGTTCGACATTATTCAATATTGATATTTGTTTCTTTTATTAGGATAAAGCCCTAAATCACGATTCCAGTACAACTCTTATTGGCTCCAGGTGAATGCTGTGGGTTTAATGCTTGGGACTAACACAAATGACCTTACACTTCATCCACTACTTCTAGTGTAGCTGCATGAGAAGGTGTGGCAGGAGCATACGATGGGTAGTGGTGACTCAGTTTCATATAGACTTCCTGCATTTCTGGTCTTGACTGAGGTGAAGTTTTCAGGCATGAAAATGCCACTTCAACAAGCTGAGCAATTTCTTTCTGCTCTACCGTTGTTGGTGATGATGGACGCTGGTCCAGCATGTCCTCCACTGCCAGCTCATGATGCTCTCCAATGGAAGCAATGGTTTGTAGCTCCCTTGGGTACCTCCCCATCACAATCTCTAGTGCAACCACGCCAAAGCTATAGACATCACATTTTGTTGCCACTACTGATGTGTATGAAAGCTCTGCATCAAAGTAAATCCCTGGAGTTAATATGACCCAAGTGTGGTAGCAAATAAACCACAATATCGTTGTTATTTGCAAGTTGAAGCAAGAATATGCTTTTGTGAAAGAAGCACATGAATATATACCTGGGGCTATATAACCATATGTTCTAGCTAATTCGCTCCAATTAGACAAATCAGGTTTTAAAATCGTTGCAATTCCAAAATCTGAAACATAAGCCTTGAAAGCTGCATCTAACAAGATGTTGTTACTTGTTATATCACGATGGATTATTGGTGGATTGCATTCATGGTGCAAGTAGCAGATAGCTTGAGCCACATCTCTTGCAATGGCAACTCGTTTCTGCCAGTCTAACTGTTTCGCAAGTTCCCCATTTTCCAAGATAACATGCAGGTTTCCTCTCTCAATTTAATCATACAATAGAAATTTGAACGCTGGATGACTGCAAAACCCATACATCTTGACAATGCTTCTATGCTGTATCTTCATCAATACTTCAATTTCACTGAGGAATCTGTTTTCATCATTCATCACTTCCTCAGTTGGGTGAAGCTTTTTCACAGCAACCAATCTCCCTCCTTGAAGGTGTGCTTTGTAGACAGTTCCATACCTTCTGAGCCAATGATGTACCTATCATTAAATTTTTTTTTGTTACCCTAGTGATTTCCTCAAAAACTAATTTCCCATTGAAATTCCATACTGAGAGAACATCTGTTGTATTTGTCACTATGATGTTTTGTTGTCTTTGACTTCTGTAAATAACTACACCGACACTTCCATCAGGTGGTGTGCCACCCCTTCCTCGGCGTAGTGGCGGCAAATTCCACCGCCGTGAACTCGCCGCCACGGTCGGACCTAGGACGCGCAGCTTCTTCCCGAGTCAGCCTCTACTTGCGCCTTGAAGCACTTGATCGCGTCCATCACCTCGTCCTTGCTCGTCGAAGCTGCAGCCACATGTAGCGGCTGCGGTCAGCCACGAGCAGGAGGAAATACCTCTGGCCGCCGTGCGTCACGGCATGATAGGCCCTTAAAGATCTCCGTGGGCGAGCTGTCACCACAGCTCGCCCGGCGCTTCCGGCCAAACAAGCGTCACACGGCTCGCCGGCGTCGTGATCTATGGTATCCCGGTCACCATCTTGCTTAGGCGTCCGAGCGCCTCGAAGCTCAGTGGCGAGCCTCCCATGCCACAGCCATGGCTCCTCGTGCATGGCGCCGCCAAGACACACCGGCTGCTCCACCTTCGGATCAAGAAGATACGGCCCGATTTCGAGCGTTTCCTTGGCTAGAAGACGCCGCTCCGATCATGATGCGCAGCATGTCGGACTTGATGAGCACCTCCGACCCACGCTCGTCTAGCTGTCCCAAGCTCACAATGCTCGAGCGCAGCTAGGGATGTAATACACATCCTGCGCGCGGTGCTCGCCCGGCTAGCGGCACCGGAACACGACGGTGCCCTGCCGCGGATGGTGACCCGCAAGCCATCGCCGAACTTGGCCGAGCGGTCTTGTTATCGTCGGTCGGAGAAGGCGGCCCTGCTCCCCGTCATGTGGTTCTGGCCCCCGAGTCTAGGTACCACCCTGTTCCAGCTCGTCGCCGACTGCGCCCAACAGCACCCGCGCTCATGGCTCGTCTGGTTCGACGGGCTGAGGTGCAATCCTCTGCTCTGCCTCCGCCTCTGCTTCACCATCCTACAATGCACAGTACTGCACCATCAGCGGTGCGTGGTCGTCATCGCTCTCGTCCAGAGCCAGGTGGGCCTCCTCCTTCTTCTCCTTCTTCATCGGGCACTTCTTCGCCCAATGCCCGGTCTTGCCGCACTTGCGGCAAGCGTTGGGGTCATAGTTCTTCTTCTTCTTCCCCTTGCCGCCACTCGGCTTCCCGCGTGCCTTGTCGCCGCCGGCGGTCCCGCCGCGGCTGGAGTTCTCCCCGGTCTGCCGCTTCATGCACGTGTTCCACTCCTCCTCGGTGAGCAGCAACTTGCCGCTCTCCTCATTCCGCTCCCAGCGGCGCATCGGTCCGTCCCTCAGCTAGCCGAAGCCGGCCAACGGTGTCCTCGAGCGAGACCTCGTCCAGGTCCAAGGTGGCCTCAATCGTACACGCCATCTGGCTGTACTTGGCCAGGCACGCGCGGAGCAGCTTGCATATGATGTCCTCCTCGTCCATCTTCTTCCCCAGCGTCGCCAGCTGACTTGCCCGGCTCGAGAGACGGCGCGAATTCCTCCAGCCTTGCCATGGCGGAACTTGAGGTCGTCAAAGTCTCTACGCAGCAGCTATGCCTTGGCCCTCTTGGCTCGATCGAGCCAACACGAACGAAGCGAGCATGTCCCATGCCTCCGTCGCCGTGTTTTGTTGCCGATGGCTTCATGGAACTCCATGGGTGTGGACCATAGCAGAGTGTCCATCGCCTGGACCTCGTCATCCTCCACGTCGGTGTCGACGTCCACGGCCGTCCAGAGCTTGCGCGCCTTCAGCCGCCAGTTCATCAGCACCACCCACTCGCCGTAGTTGGTGCGGGTGAGCTGCGGCCAATCTTGCGAGCTCGACTCCCGCACCGTCCTCACGATGACCTCCTTGATCAGCGCCGAGACGAGCCGTCCGCTCCGGACTTCTCCGTCCCCTTCCCTCCTGCGCCGTCACCAGTCACGGGGACTCGTCACCGCTCCCAATCGCTCAAGCTGGCTGGGCTGGAACGACGGCATATGGCTCTGATACCACGTGTTGGCAATACCGCCACTCCCGGAGGTGATCCCCCTGCTGCCTGCTCCTCCCCTCTTCCCTGCTCCAAGGTAGGAGAAGAGCTTGAGCTCAACACACGGACACACACCTGCTCGGTTTCACCAGTGGCTGAAACTGGACTCTGAATGTGGGCAATGAAACTGATTTCATTGCATTTCATAGGGTTCCAACTTATACACAAGCTAGTGAGTACACCACCAACTACTTCTAGTACTATGCTTAGATCAGCCAACATGGCTGATGTACTTCTACCTAGTCTAGGGTACAAGGTATGGCATTGCCACACCATCTACATGGCTGTTCAGGCCATCACCATGGCTTTTGCCATGCTGCTACAGCAGCTAGGAGAGGACAACGCCGGCTAATCCTAATCCTTGACTAATGCAGTGATCAAATCAACAAGCAGCAGATTATGTCTTACATATATGATATCTATAAATGAAGGACTTCATCAATAATTGAAATCTGCGCTTATTCCGGTCCACATATTGTAGCAATACAACGTACGCTAGCTTACATATTTCTCATGGTAATGTTCGGACTGATATAGAGATAGATGTATGGATGGATAGAGATTCATTCAGGCATTATGACTAGGCTCCAAACGTACTGAGCACTCAGGCCCTTTCTTTGATGTGTGTGGCACAATTTAATGTGCTATATCTTTCTGGTAGTGATAGAATTGTACATGTGAACAAAAATATTTAAATAATTTTTTTTATTCAATATTTTTTTTGTACTCCCTCCATTCTAAAGGTTGTTGTTCTAGCTTTTTTTTTAGCATATAGATACATAACAAAAAGCTAAGTATGTAAAGAATTGAAATAACTTATAATTTAGAATGGAGGGGGTGATAGGAACGGACTGCTGTCCCCTGATGGATCGTAGGTTGTAAGAGTGAGTGATGGGAGGGCGAGGCTTGAACCGCGATGAACCCCAGCGAGGTGCCGTGATCGCGCGGTGAGAAGTGGTGGCTAGGGTTTAGCGCGGCTTCCTGAGGGAAGCCGAGCAATTAGAATTGCTCTTGCTTAATCTGATCAAATGTCTTACATAGGTATTTATACCTTCTCACAAATAAATGGGAAATCTAATAATAGTAAAGTGCTAATCTGGGCCTTAGCCCTCTAATTCGCGCCTAACTTTAGCCACTAATGGGCCTTCGCCTTTCATATTGGACACCGGTCATAACATCTCTCCTCGCCGCAAAACAGCTCGTCCTCGAGCTGGACATCGGGTAGAGGCGCGAAATTCCTCAAGATGCTCCCTGGTGGCTTCTTCGACGGAGAGACCCCGCCATTGGACCAAGACGTGCGGATATCACGCGGCGTTGCTGCGCCGCAGCGAGACCTTCAGGGCGCCGGCAAAGCGACCATCGCGGACCACCGTGCAGCTAGCCTTCTTGCCGGTCGCTCGTCGGTGGCGGCCACCCTTGTGATGCTTGAGCAGGCCAACATGGAAGACATTGTGAAGGCGTGCGCCCTCCGGAAGCTCCAGCCGGTAGGCCACCCGGGCAATGCGCTCCAGGACGCGGAAGGGCCCGGCATAGCGAGGGCCGAGTTGCCCTTGGCGCGGGGCTCCAAGGACTGGACCCGCCGGTTGAGTAGGCGCAGCCACACCCACTCCCCGACCTCCAGCTCCGGCTCGCGGTGCCGGCGTCGTAGTACTTCTTCGCCGGTGATGGGCCTGGACGAGGCGTTGGCGTGCCTCGGCAGGATGGTGTCGCGGTCCCGAGTAGAGCATCCGCCGCCTCGGCCCGCCACGGTGCCCAGCTTGTATGGCGGGATCGGCGGGGCGGCCGACCATACACCACCTCGAACGGCGTGGCGTGGAGGGCGGTGTGGAACGGTGTTGTAGCAGTACTCCACCCATGACAGCCACTCCACCCACGTGCGCGGCCGATCACCTGTGACAGAGCGCGGATACATAGTTATCACCTTGTTGACAACTTCGGACTGGCCGTCCGTCTGCGTGGATGGTACGCCGTGCTCATGCGCGCAAGTCAACGCCGGCGAATTTGAAGAGGTCCTGCCAAACGTTGCCGGTAAACACGGGGTCCCTGTCGCTGACGATGGAGGAGGGGAACCCATGTAACTGGACCACGCCGTCGAAGAATGCCCGGGCCACGGATGAGGCCGTGTAGGGATGCCCGAGCGGTATGAAGTGTGCATACTTGGAGAAGCGATCGACCACCGTCAAGATGATCGACTTGCCGCCGACCTTGGGCAGCCCCTCGATGAAGTCCATCGAGATGTCCGCCCACACAGGGACGGGACCTCGAGGGGGCGCAAAGCAAGCCCGGCGGTTGGAGTGTTTCCGTCTTGTTCCTTTGGAACGTCTTTGCACGCCCGCACCCGGTCACTCACACGAGTGCGGTCGCCGGGGATGTAGAACTCGCACGGAGGCGGTGAAGGGTCTTCTGCATACCCTCATGGCCGGCTGAGTGGGACAGAAGGAGTGCCTGATGCCGGAGATCACCGTATCCGGCAT
This sequence comes from Hyparrhenia diplandra, assembly GCA_015847255.1. NCBI lineage: Eukaryota > Viridiplantae > Streptophyta > Magnoliopsida > Poales > Poaceae > Hyparrhenia > Hyparrhenia diplandra. The sequence continues at coordinate 291,610 of JADLZK010010976.1, forward strand.
GAAGATGTGTGTGCCATGGAGAAGGAGGCCGTCGGCTAGCTGCCGGGGGCGCCAACGCGTGCCCTCCTGGAGCTGCTCGCAGAGTCGGGCGGTTTTCGGCGACATCGTGGTAGCACGGATCTCGAATGATGAAGTGGCGACCCCATAAGTAAGGCCGCCAATACGCGGCAAGCTTCATGTGCCACACTGCGAAGGGGCCGATGAAGAACACCAATGGCCCCGCGCCCGGTGGAGGACGGCGCGAAAACCCGTGCCGAGGTGTCACATCCACCACGAACGACTGCTCGAAGTCTAGCATTTGCAGCACCGGCCGTGGTGAGGGCCAGCTTCAGCTTCGGAAGGCGACCTAGGCCTCCCCTCGTCTCAAGCGAAGGTGTCGCGCCGCAGGAGACGCGTGTGAGGGGCATCGCGATCACTCCGAAATCACGGATGAACTTCCGGTAGTAGCCGGTGAGGCCCAAGAAACCCTGGAGGCCACGAGCCGATCGGGGCGCCGGCCATGAAGATACCGCCTCCACCTTGGTCGCATCCATGGCCACACCTTCGCGGAGATGACATGGCCGAGGTATCCCACCGAAGGCGCTCGAAAAGAGCACTTGGAGTGCTTGAGGTGGAGCTGGTTAGCACGCAGGGCTTGGAGGACGAGGCTGATGTGTTGGAGGTTCTCGGCCCATGAAGAGATGTAAATGAGAATGTCGTCAAAGAACACCAGCACAAACCTATGCAGAAACGACCGGAGGGTCGTTCATCAGGGCCTGGAACGTCGCCGGGCGCATTGGAGAGACCGAAAGGCATCACCAGGAACTCATAGTGCCCCTCGTGTGTGCGGAACGCCGTCTTGGCAATGGTCCTCGGGATGCTTCCGCACCTGGTGGTAGCCTGACCGCAAGTCAAGCTTGGTGAAGTAGCATGCACCATGTAGCTCATCCAAGAGCTCGTCCACCACCAGGATCGGGAACTTGTCCTTGAACGTCTTGGCATTCAGAGCCCTATAGTCAATGCAGAAACGCCACGAGTTGTCGGGCTTGTGCACCAACTGCACCGGGGTAGAGAACGGCGCGGTGCTTGGTCGGATGACGCCCTGGGTGAGCATGGTGGTAATCGGGTACTCCAGCTCATCCTTCTTCACTGAGGATAGTGATAGGGCCATACCGCCACTGGTGCCGTCCCGGGAAGGAGGTGGATGCAATGATCGGTGGGATGTTCAGGCGGTAGCCCTTGTGGCTCGGCGAAGACCGGCTTGAACTGGCCGCAAAGCACCGATCCATAAGGGGCTGTGGCGAGCCGGACACGGTGAGGGCCGTGGGCACGTCGGGGGCTGCGCCCAGCCCGGTCCACATGATGCGGCGCCCTCCTCTGGTGAACGTCATGGAGAGGTGGTCACAATCCTAGAGGATCGGCCCCAACAAGTGCAGGAACTCGAACCCCAAGATGATGTCAAACTCGTAGAGTGAGCCCGGCGGGTGATGGTGAACCGCTCGGTGGCCACCGTGGAGCGCCCCACGTCTCGTGCCACGCCTTTGGCACGGAATGCGGTCACCGTTTTCTACCGCACCAGCAAGGTAGGGTGGGGCGCGGTGGGCAGCTGGAGGCGGCGCATCAGGTCAACGACGATGAAGTTTGTGGTGGAGCCGAGTCGATGAGGGGCCACTTAGGCGCCGGGCCGTTGATGACGACGGCAGGCAGCATGGCGTTCTTGGGCGAACCCCCGCCAAGGCATGTAGGGAGACCGTGGGGTGTGGTCGCGGCAATAAGATAAGGGCGCCCCCGCCCGCGTCCATGGCAGGGCGCCGGCGCAGGGCAGCTCCCGCGTCGAGTCGGCGGCAGCCACCAACTTGGGGATCGTCGCCGATGAAGTCATCATTCTCCAAATAAAACAAAGCGGCCGGCAGATATGGCCACGGACATATGGCTCATCACAATTGAAGCAAAGCCCTTGGCGTCGGCGCTCTTGTTGCTTGGCCGGGGTGAGGCGGCGGAACGGCGTGCGGGAGCCGCTCCACCGGCCGGGAGCCCGCCGCGACTCAGCCGCTAAGCTTCTTTGTGGAGGCCGTGGAGGTCTTTGGGAGAGCCGCGGGCCGGGTAGCTAAAAACCACGCCTGTGGTGGTGGCGCCGCAGCAGCAGCCCGCCGCTCGAAGGCCCGTGTGAGGTAGACTGCCGTTTGGAGGTCCTGAGGGTGGCGGATCGCCACGTCGGCCTTGGTGATCAGGAGGCCGCCCACGGGGATTCCACCTTCTCGTGCCGCATCAATCTTGCTGATGTGGGCAAGAACGGCGTTGAAGCGAGTCACGTAGTCCTGCACCGTGGAAGTGAACGGCAGCCGAGCCAATTCGGACAAGCGAGTGGCCCCTCGACCGGTGGCGGCGGAGGGTGAGAGAGTCGCCAAAGCGTTCCCACGGCAAAGCATGCCCTCGTTTCTGTTCCAAGGCATAGTACCATGTCCGGGCCACGCCGGTGAGGTGGTAGGAGGCCAGCCAAGTACGATCCGAGGGCGGGGTGCGCTGGCCCGGAAAAATTGCTCGCAATGGTTCAACCAATTGAGCGGATCTTCGCTGCCATCAAACGTGGTGAAGTCGAGCTTGTAGTAGCACCGGGGAGCCTGGGCGCCGTAACCGAACCCAGGGCCGGTGTATGGCTCAGCCACGAAGGACGAGGCGGCCTGGGTGGCCGGCCCGTGGAACAGCGGCCCCTCCACGCCACCAGAACACCCCTCCACCCTAGGGATGACTTGGCGACGGGCCGATCCCAACAACGAGGATTGCGGTGATGCCGCTGTGATCGGAGGTGGCGACAAGTAGGTGGAGGCACCCACCGGCGCCATGGCGTAGGATGGAATGATGGACGGGGACCGCGCCATTGCTTGGACCATGTGCAACGGCAAACCTGGTCCGGCGGCGGATGGTGGCGGGGTTGGGTGGGTTGCGGTGGAAGAGGCGGCGGGCGGAAGGCGGCGGTGGTGGTGGTGGGTAGGGGTGCATGAGGAAGGATTGCATGGATGTGATGTTGGCGTTCATGGAGGTCATGTTGGATTGCATTGCCGCCATGTTTGGGACATCTCTGGACAACCGTGGCCAAGGATTCCGTGGTGAGCGGTCTTTGGTGGGTTGGAGGCAGCAGGCGTAGCGGCGACGGGAGCGGCGGTGGAGGGCCGGACGATCGGAAGGGAGGCCGCGGGGGCCAAGGATCCCGGCAGTGACGGTGCCGGCGGGGGACCTGACATTGCTTTGTTACCAGATTGATAGGAACGGACTGTCGTCCCCTGATGGATCGTAGGTTGTAAGAGTGAGTGATGGGAGGGCGAGGCTTGAACCGCGATGAACCCCGCAAGGTGCCATGATCGCGCGGTGAGAAGTGGCGGCTAGGGTTTAGCGCGGCTTCTCGAGGGAAGCCGAGCAATTAGAATTGCTCTTGCTTAATCTGATCAAATGTCTTACATAGGTATTTATACCTTCTCACAAATAAATGGGAAATCTAATAATAGTAAAAGTGCTAATTTGGGCCTTAACCCTCTAATTCCGGTGCCTAACTTCAGCCACTAATGGGCCTTCGCCTTTCATATTGGACACCGGTCATAACAGAGGGAGTAATATATCTCACTGAATTTAAATAAATTGAAATAACAAAAGCTCAGATCAACTAGAAAGCTAGAGTAGTGCCGGTCCAGCCGGGTCAAGAAAAACAGATAGATCAAGTAGAAGACTTCAGTAGTGCCGGTCCTGCCGGGGCAAAGCATGCTTTGCATTCGTGACAATGATAGCCTTCCAAATCATTGATACGGTTGCTGACAAAGTCACATTATATCTCTGTCACTGTATGTATGCAGAGAATTATTGCTCAATGGGACAAGGACCTCGTCACTGTATTGTGGACCTAATTAGAAGTCCAATAGCAAAGTTTGAGTGCTGCCGCTACTTGATGGACCTAATTAGAAGGCCCAGAGAAGTTTTTTTGGTTTTTTTTGGGGGGTTCGAAATCTCTTGATGGTCATTGGTGCAAGGACACTTTGGGATGGAAAGCCATCAAGCTCTGAACCACAGACCAAAAAAAGAAAAGAAATGTAAGTCAGAGGAAAGAGATAAGATAGAGAAAAGAAGGAAAAGGACACGAAGAAATCCAAACATCGCCACCACCACCATCACAGATGAGTGATGTTTGCCTGTTACCATAACGTAAAAATGTACACAAGGGGTCTGCCCTGAGACGAGCTGTCTGACTGTTGCTGTAACTTGAAACCTGTATTATATGGAAAACTCAATATTGTGTAGAACGAACTATGGTTCTTATTATAAATACTATGTTTTGATGTCACATCGTTTGGTGATGTTTTTTTTTTTTCTTTCACTTTGAAGTAGCATGATTAACCTCTGCAACAAGAGTTCTTTTTGTTTCTTTTTCCGACTAACGCTGGGTATTGGTGTTGGAGGAGCCAAGCAGGGCAGTCTGTCAGTTGTGGTTTGTAGCTGAATAAACCTGTGTATGAATTAGTAGACCATCAAACCTGTGCACGTTCTATGATCCTTGGGCTAAGGAGTTACCTATCAGGTTCGTGGACCATTCTCTATTGAATTTGTTTAAATGCAAAAATTCATATTGTTCATCAACATGAATCAATTATCTATAGGCTTTTTGAAGCTTCTGCCTTTTCCAATTTCTGAATCAATCTTTCAGAATCCAGGTAAGCAAGTATCTTCTTCAGAAAACAGTAGGGGTCCAGAAACCCATGACATTTGGAGAATTGGAGCCAGTGTGGCGGCTTCCTGAAAAAGATGTGCACATAAGTAGAAACGGAAGCGTCATCAGACTGTTTTAAGAATAAAAAAAAATACTAACTATGAAAAAATTCAATTTTGAAATTATTTTACAGGACTATCTCATGATGTTTTCCTTTGAAAGTACATCACATGATTGTTCTTGTGTGATTGCACAAACACTTTCAACATTGTTGCCACACAACTGAAAAAATTTTAGAAACAAAAGAAAGTCGTCCTCTGCTTCTGATTTCCGAAGGCTTAAGCCACCAAATCAATCTACGGTCTCTGTACAGTGTAATGGCCTTTATGAAATGTACTGGGACCAAAAATACACTCTCTGGCTATCTGCAACAACGGATGGATCATTATCATTAGATAAAGTTGTAAGAGGACCTAACCATCAAACTTCATGTTGACTATTGACATGCAAACAGCACAGTGAAATGAAAGTTGCTGTTACAGAATGCTCAAGCTATAATGAAGTCTTCTTTTCATACAGCCTTACAGACTGCTCACGGCTGTTGCAATAACCATCAAAGCACAGCCGATGCTGTATGAAATGTAAAGGTGGGCTCAACACAAATGTTGAAAACTAGTTTATATTCGCAAAAAAAGAAGAAATTTTCACTATGGTTGTGGAGAAGTTTGACGGCTCACAAAAAACATTGAAATGAAGAGCTGTGAAAAAAAAACTTTCGGATTCTAGAGAGCACAAATTTGAGCAGGAAAAGGGAAAAAAAAACAAAAGAAACTAGGAAGACAATGAGCTGATCACCTACCTAAAGTGCAAGAACCAGTGGATCAGCTAAGCTGGCTGAATCACTCAGCCGACAACGAATGGGCGACCTCGGAACAAAGGGGAAACAAAAGGACTAACTGGCTCACTGCCTGCCTGTGTTTTATTCAAGGTTCACGTTCAGCACAAACAACAATATGTTTTCACATATTTATAGACTACATGACCGTCATAAAGTCTGTTGCTTCTGTGCGCATTGGTAATTTTTATGATGAAAGGGAAGGAATAGAAAGAGAAAATGACACTAGGTGGAAGTTGATGCGAGCAGCTTGCAGGGAATTTCCGCAGCCTTGTCGTAATCTTGCTGCTTTGGGGTATCATTTCACATATATAGTTCACAACCACGACTCACCTTCTAAAACCTGATCCATCATGGGCATTATTGTGCTTAATGGGATACTGCATGAAGTTAGTGGAAGGCCACACATTTACCAAGGCTTCACGATATGCTAAAAACATCAATAATTGGATAAGATTTATAAGTTTTACATTTCTGAGCTGAGTACAGATTGTCAACTCTTTCAAATGCAACATTATTCACTACTGGAATCCATGAAGTTTCCCTAGGGCCAGAACCCTAGGGAAACACCCAAAAAACAGTAGGGAAATAATTTCCCTAGGAATTTTTGTAGGGAAAGCACCCTAGGGACAATTTCGACGGGAAAGGAGCCGTGCCCTACGGTTTTCAGTGAAAATATTGCACCCTCACATTAAGACGGGAGATATTGGGCGTGTTTGGATCCTCTAACCCTCAAGTAACTCTAACCCATACACAGTTTGGATGGCAGGGTTAGAACAGGGGTTAGAAGCACTTTTCCAATCACTTTTCCAATTTAGTGTGTCTTTGGGTTGGTGGGCTCTACCAAAGTAACCCAAATATCACCCTCTTGAGGGGTTACTTCTTTTTGGTGGGTTAGAGCCAAAATAACCCAATCTAACCCATGTGTTTGGATGCTTTTGGGTTATTTGGGCAAAAAATAACCCAATCTAACTGTAACCCTGGCATCCAAACAGGGCCATTATGTATTGATATATATCCTCCACTTGGGGCGATTATTCAATACAAGTGCTATTATATCTTCCAACAGTACACACTTTGAAATGCTTGACACAACATAGATGAATATACACTTATCCATCAATTATTTCTTCAGGAGTACATGCATGAGAAGGCAAAATGTAACATGGTTTGTGGAGAGCCAATTTTCGATAGACATCCCTGCATTTACGGCCTGATTTGAGGAGAAGTTTGTAGGCAAGCAAATGCAACTTCGACAAGCAAAGAGATTTCTTTCTTCTCCACCATAGTTGGCAATGATATGCGCTGGTCCAACAAATCCTCTATTGCAAGTTCATGATGTTGTTCCATGGAAGCAATGGACTGTAGCTCTCTTGGGTATCTCCCCATCATAATCTCTAGCACAACGACACCAAAACTATATACATCACATTTTGTTGTCACCACTGATGTGTAAGAAACCTCTGCATCGAAATGAAGCACCAAATCAACTATCAAACATAGTGACAAACCAAAGTGAAATATTTCATGTTTGCAAATGGTAACATGAATATATTTTCTAATATCTATATGCAAGACAAAGCTAATCGACCACATACCAGGTGCTATATAGCCATATGTTCCAGCTAGTTCACTCGGTTGGATGAATCTGGTTTGAGCATCCTTGCTATTCCAAAATCTGAAACATAAGCCTTGAAAGTTGCATCCAACAAGATGTTGTTGCTTGTTATATCACGATGGATTATCGGTGGGTTGCATTCATGGTGCAAGTAGTAGATAGCTTGAGCCACATCTCTTGTAATGGCAACTCGCTTTTGCGGTCCAACCCCTTCGCAAGATCCTCGTCTCCAAGACAATATGAAGGTTTCCTCTCTCAATAAAATCATACACTAAAAATTTGTACCTTGGATGGGAGCAAAATCCATACAACTTGACTATGCTTCTATGTCGTATCTTTTGTCAGCACTTCAATTTCACTAAGGAATCTCTTCTCATCATGAATCCCTTCTTCAAAAGTAGGGTGAAGCTTTTTCACCGCGACTAATCTACCTCCTTGAAGTTGTGCCTTGTAGACCGTGCCAAACCCCCAGATCCAATGATGTACCTATCACTAAAATTTTCTGTTACTCTAGTGATGTCCTCAAATACTAGTTTTCCATCAAAATTCCAAACCGAGAGAACATCTCTTGTATCTATAACTTCTGTCATTTGTGGTCTTTTCCTTTTGCGAAGGATCATAACTAACACAACAATTGAGAAAATAATAACTATGCACACCTTTGGGATAGAAGCAACTAGGACCAAGTGGTGAATTCTAGCTTTGTGATATTCCTTTATTGGAGTTGAAGAGCATTGGGCATGCCCGAGATATTACCACAGAGGCCTTTGTTGTGGAGGAACCATTTTCTTTGAAGCATTTTGGAGCAGTCTTCCTGCTGGAAGAGGGCCTTCCAAGTCATTGTATGACACATCAAGTGTTGACAGACTACCCATGCTACCAATGGAAGAAGAAATGCTTCCACTGAATTGATTATGGGAAAGGTTTAGGACCTCCAACATCACCAAGTTCCCCAATTCCGTGGGTAGCTTGCCTATGAGTTTGTTGTTGCTTACATCCAACAGTATTCGTAGCCCTCTCAGACTACCAATAGTTGTTGGCAAATGTCCACTCAAGTTGTTGTCGTTAATACTTAAGAATATTAGCTTAGTACAACTTCCGAGCTCTTGGGGTATTGATCCACTCAACTTATTTGCAGATATATCAAGGTATTGTAAATTTTTCATCCGACCAAATTCAGGTGGTATATTGCCTGAAAGTTTGTTCTGCGATATGTTGAGCAAGTACAAGTTGACAAGATTGGATAGTTCTGGTGGTATACTACCAGTTAAGTTGTTGGCATGTACCGTAAGTGACTCCAAGTTTTCAAGGTTTGAAAGCTCAGTAGGCTAGGTTCCAGTTATCATGTTTTCTTCCATAGCAAAAACAGTCAAATTGATGTTTGAAGCCCATGTTTTGGACAAATACCCAGAAAAGTTGTTTCTATCCAGTTGTGCTTCAACAAGTCGTGGGTATGGCCCAAAGGATGATATATCTCCTGTCATTTTGTTGGAACTAAGGTAAAGAAACCTTAGGCTCCTACATGTTTGAAGGCTTCTAGGAATTGGGCCTGTGAACATGTTGTTGACAACACCGATACCTTGAAGATTCCCGCCTTTGCATAGATCAGAGGGTAGTTCCCCTGACAGAGAGTTGTTTGCCAACTCGATATATGCTAAGTATGTCAAATTAGCGAATTCTCGTGGTAAAGGACCTGACAGCTTGTTACAGAAAAGTGTTAGCACTTGTATGCTCGTGAGGTTTGTGAAAGTTGCTGGAATGGAGCCTGAAATCTTGTTTTGGGATAAAGACAAGGTGTGGAGATCCGCCAATGCGCCAATCTCTAGAGGGATGGATCCGACAAACTGGTTTTTTTCGAGGTTAAGAAAGTTGAGCATAGTAAGGTTCCCCATACTCGGAGGAATGGGGCCACTTAGCAGGTTATGAGCCAAAGTTAGCTCGCTGAGATTGGAAAGCAAAGAAATCTCGTGTGGAATAGGCCCTGACAGATTGTTACTATAAAGGTGGATGGTGTTTAGTTTGGTCAAGTTGCTAAGGCTTTTAGGTATCTGACCGCTTAAAAAGTTGTCAGCCAGGTCCAAAAGATCCAAATCGTGGAGGTTCCCGAGCTCCTCGGGGATTGGCCCGGTGAGCAGGTTTTGTCCGGTGGAGAGACCAACTAGTGTCGTTAGGTTCCCAAGGGATGCAGGGATACGACCAGTGAGGTTGTTGGAGAAGAATCCTAGCCAGATCAGTTGGCTAAGGCGTGAGGGCGTGTTGCCTAACTCAGATGGTATGCTTCCATTGAGCCAGTTGGCGCCGAGATCCAGGTAGGAGAGCTCTGGCAGGGAGGTGATGGCCAGCGGGATCTCTCCACGGAGGCTATTGTGGATGAGGTCAATGTGTGTGAGGAATGGGAGCGCTGAGAAGTTGAGCTCACCAAGGTAGCCGTCGAGGCGGGCGTTTGGCAGGGAGATCTCGGTCACCGCTAGAGGCGCACGGCGGCCACGGTGCATGACGGCGCACGTCACTCCCGTCCAGTTGCTGCTGCACGGGCTCGTCCCCTCCTTCCAGGAGTCCAGCACCGGCGGCGAGTGATGCAGGCTGGACTTCCACTGGAGGAGGGCCGCTGTCTGGGACCCTAGATGCACGCCTCCATGGTGCCGTGCTGCTGCGTCCGCGTGCAGGAAGCGAAGGCACGAATGGAGCAACACGAGTATTATAAGCTCTATCATCGCCATATGTGCGTGGTTTTCTTCCTTTCTTTTGTGGCTACGGTGTGCTGCATGCAAGACCTGAAAGTAGTACGTATTCCGCTTTGCTGGAGACTGATGTATATATAGTGTTTGTCAGCTAAGCTACGTGTAGTGGCCTGGTCAATTATATTGGGTTGAACCCGGTGGAAGTTCTCATATAATTGACCAGTACTGACTAGCATTTGGCTGCAGAAATTTGTTCACACACAACGCATGTGTATATATATTGTGCATAAAGCGCAAGAAAGATACTCCCTCGATTTGAAATTACAAGACGTTAAATACATAGTGTTTTTTTTTGCTACGTGCTTAATTAGATGTACACTATATATATGTCTAAATGCATAGTAAAAGAGAAGACAATCTATCCAGAAAAATCAAAATGTCTTATAATTTAAAATGGAGGTAGTAACATTTAATTAGCTAACGTGAAAACGAACGTGATTATATATATATCTCTGCCCGTAATGTTCTATTTTGAGAAAAACAAATCCTTATTTGTCATTGGGCATTCGCGTATAAATCTATAAATCCTGCAACCTCCAGCTAAGAAACTCTATACGCTTATATGCCGGGAACGAGCGAGCTCGGCGTACAATAGGGGCCGCGAAAAAAAAAAATCCCTCCCGCCGGTTACGTTTGGTTTGACCGACTCGGCAGCAGCGCCCGCACCGAGCGGCGACCGCGAGAGAGCGCGGGTCTTCTTCGCTTTCCACGCGCGTTCCATTCCATGTGATGTGTTCAAGGGCCAGGACTACTGTGTGCACCCAACTCGCACGCCACGGCACGGCAGTCGGCAGGGCATGCATGTACGTGAAATGAAATTTGACAGGAGTAGGTCTGTTGTTGTCCTATAACGAAGACTTATTTTCATACAACCATACAGAGTGCCCTCGACAGTAGCAAAAAAACATCAAATGCACAACTGATGCTTGCTGTATCAAATATAAAGATGGGCTAAGCACAAATATTGAAAACTAGTTTATATTCAGGAGTAGCTATTTCAGCTTCTTCCACTGAAAGTCAGAGGAAATAAGTGTTCATTGAGGTCAATCAGGATTCAAGAGACACCCAGCCGCCGAGCACTGCCACCCACCGCTGCATCGTCATGCATGCTCGTTCTCCCCAGCCGCTTCCAAGGAGGCAATTCAACGAACACCGTCCCTGCAATCTGGAAGAACCAACAAAGCAACCACGGTTGAGCCTAGCAGACGATTGAATTCCGCGATCATTAGAGGAGAGCCCACCTCTTTTGTTGCCGACCAGCAAATTCCTACGATTATAGTGCTCGTCCTTCAAGTTCAATCAAACATGACCATGCGAGGGAGCCTACGCATCAGCAGTTGGCAAGAAAGATTCGTTCACGAGACGGTGCCTCACAAGAGATTGGGATGGATTTCAGTACCTCCTTTGCCAATTAACCCCTTTCCCCTCCTGTTAGGGATCAGGATAGAACATAGATGAATTTTGTCCCAACAACCAACACAACTCCGCCATTTTATGATCAACAAAGAACGGTTCCACCTCCACCTTTGGATTGATGCCTCTTTTTTGAAGAGGCCTGAAGCTGGAATTTTCCATTGTCTAAAAAAAAATCTCACAACCACGACTCACCTTCTAAAACCACTAGTAAGCGAAATGATTTTGCGAGCACTTCCAAAATCTTTTCCATGACGGACACTCTTTTTGCCCGTCCACGGAAAATACGCCGCCCACGTCTAGCTTTTTTTTTTTTACGTGGCGGGCGTTTTTACCCGCCACGGATAATTGATTTTTTGCGTGGCGGGCAACTTAACACGCCCGCCACGCCAAAATAAACTATTTTTGCGTGGCGGGCGCGTTCGTGCCCGCCACGTAAAATAAATTATCCGTGGCGGGCATCCTAAACGGACCGTCACACAAAATAGATAGGCCCAAAAGCGAGGCCCGATAGCCGTCGGCATATAAATACAGACAAGTTAGGGTTTGGCACTCTCGGCCTCCCCACCAACCGCGCCCCCACCTCCCTCGGTCTTCACGCGCGAGGGAGACGAGCAGCCGGGCTCTCTTCCTCTTCCTCCCCACTCTCCCTCCCTCTTCCTCCCCACTCTCCTCCCTCTTCCTTGAGCGCAGCTCCCCAACGGCGGCAGCGGTCGGAGATCCGGTGGCTTCAGGCCTTGCCCGGCCTGAACACCTCCGGCCGCCGAGCTCTCCCGACGGGCGGGTTCTCGACGGCTGGCGCCGGTGGATCCGGATGCGGCTGGAGCGCACGCGATCTCGGGCGGTGGTAAGGCGCGTGCTGCGCGGGTCGGGCATCCACGACACATCCGCGCCGGTCCTCCTCACACCGGCGGCGGATCCACGGCGTGCGGGCGAAGATCCACGACCGCCAAGGACGACGACGGCGCCGCGCGCGGCTCCCCTCCACCGCCGGCTCTCCCACGCCGGCCTCCTCCACCGCCAAGGACGACGCTGACGGCCGTGGGGACGACGACGACGACGACGACGACGACGGGCCGTGGGGGACGACGACGATGACGCACGGGCGGCGCTGCTGGGACAGCGGCTACGGGCGCCCACCGCATGGCGATCCAAGGCGGAGCGGCGGTGGATCCCCTCCCTCCTCCGGCGGCCAACGACGACGGCCGAAGCGACGACGGGGCGAGCGACGGTGGTGGCCGAAGCGGACGACGGCGGCCGCGCTGGCTACCCTAGATAGGCTCGGCGGGCCCATGGATGGGCTTGGCGGGCCTGTCTAGGGTTTGTGGGGTTTTTTTATTTTTTCGAACCACACCGTGGCGGGCATGCTAATGCCCGCCCGCCATCGGAAAGATTTTAGCCGCGGACGGGCGGTGGAGGCCGCCACGCGCAAATTTCTTCGTGCTTAGTGACCTTTGCTCAATGACGCGCCCCGCCCGTCACGTCAAACCCCCCGGCGCCCGTCCTGAAAACGTTTTCAGTACTAGTGAACCTGATCCATCATAGGCATTTCTATGCTTATTGGGATATTGCACTAAGTTAGGTGGAAGCGCACACATTTACAAAGGCTTAATGATATGCCAACAACATCAAGAATTTGATAGGATTTATCAGTTTTCCATTTCTAAGCTGAGTACAGATTGTCAACTCTTTCAAATGTAACACTATTGCACATCATGATCATGCAATTAGAACAAGTGATACAATGTTCGTCTACCTTCATTAGATGTTTATGTGTTTGACGCTTGTAGAATGTAGCCTTGTCATGAGCCACCTCCTGGTGTGCAATGGTTGTAGTCTCTACTGAGCCCTCCGTGATGACCCTTACACATATAAAATGAAGTATATGAAATAATAAGACAAACATTCTACTATAATTATAGCAAAGTGTGGTTCATAGATACCTTTTGTTTCTTTGTTCTACTTGTGGTGGATAAAAGTAGATTTGTCATCATCACTAAATTCAGACTCATATGTCTCTTTATTCTAGTAAAGAGAAAGAAAACAATAGCATGAGTTAATAAAAAAATCCTTTGTGGATAAAATAAGTATTGAATTCACAAGAAAGTGACATTACCAATTCATCCCTATGTTTAAGGAATCCATGTTGATTACGGTTGGGTGCAACACCTTGAACTCTCTAAAATTTGAAACAATATTAAAGCCAAAAGTCTAGATTAGGTGAAAACCTTTTGCGAACACAAGGTCGATAAGTACCCTTGTAGTTCGTTTTGTGATTAGTGATTGTCAATGTGATCCACGATTAGGTTGACTAATCCTACCATAGCGAAAAGCTATGTGTGCATGTCTCTTGACTTGTGGTGCGCAGGTGTGGTGCTCGGGAGGCGGTGGTCGACGGTGAGGTGAAGGTCAAGTAGGGACGTGCCGTGCCGACGGACTAGGAGCGGTGAAGGGTGGGACGTGAGGCTTGGACCGAGGGACGAGGAGGGGACGGGTGACTAGCCGTGGTGGTCGACACCTAGGGTCATCAACAAGTGCAAGTGTACATGGAGTGACCCGTGTCGATCGGCGTCAAGATGGCGGGGCGTGCAAGCGGGAGGCTTTGGAAGACTTGATGACTAGGTGGTCGAGACGGCGGTGACGCGTGTCGGTCGAGGGAGCGGTTGATGCGTATGGAGTACGCTACTCACAGGCGGTTTGGTGGTTTGGGCCTCAAAACCATCGGCGGCAGGTTTCACAGGTTTGGGCCTAAAAACCCAGCGGAGGTTCCAAGGCGGAAGGGCGGCATGTGGCGGCATCGAGGAGTTCACGTCGGGGTGAAGCTACCTCATGAGAAGGCACGGTGGCCGTCGGATCAAGATTATCCTGAGTCAGACCATATCGCCCCTGAGTATGTGGTTTGGCCCTAAATAGACTTACGGGCAAAAGGGGAATGTGTAATAGGCCTTGAAACAATATCGAAACACTACTCTACACTACTACAAAAAATCTTTTAGGAGGCGTTTCCAAAATCTTAACCGTGGTGGGCAGAACTTGAAACCGCCTCGATAAAATATTAGGCCCAATAACGGGCTTCGAAATATATATACCGCAACCACTCGAAACCCTAACTCACTCCCTCTCATTCCAATCAGCACTCCTCCTCACTCGCCCGCACTCCCTCATCCTCTACCTCCCACGCCCTCCTCTCCGCGCACCGATGCAAATACCGGTCGCGGAGATCGGCGCGCCCCCCCTCCCCGCCCCCCTCCGAAATCACCTCTCCTCCCGCCAAGACCCTTCCCCTCCCCTTGTCATCCAGCGGGCTGAGCGGCGCGAGCACGCAGCGGTGGGCGTCGAGGGCGCGGCGGGGGCCCTTCCCGCAGCCGTGGGCGAGAGGAGCGGGCGAGACTCCCTCTCCCTCGTGGCGCGGGGCATGTGGCGGGCAAGGGCATCGCGCGCAGCCGGCAAAGGAGCCCGGCGGTGGCGATGGCGCTGCGCGGAGCAAGGTGCCGGCGTTGGCCTTCGCGTTCTTCCCCACCCACGTGTCGCCGCCCCACCCCCGATCCGGCACCCCTACCCCCAGATCCGCGACCGAGCACGGATCCGCGCCGAGCCTCATGGATCCAGGCGAGCAACGACGATGGCGGCGCCCGACGAGGCAGATCCGGCGGGTGGAGGAGCCACACCGGTGGCGGCTGCGGGCGCTGCAGCCCGGCCTCCACCACCCCCCTCCTCTCTGGTCCGGCGGCTGTGGGCGTGGGCATGGCGGCATGGTGCTCCCGGCGGCGGGGCCTGTGTCTAGATCTAGGCCCGTTTAGAGCAGGATCTCGGCTTTTTGGTTTTTTTTTCGGATTAACCATGGCGGGCAGCAAACCGCCACGGTAAATGGCACATTTACCGTGACCTTATTTCCGTGGCGGTTGGAAAAACCGCCACGGTTAATCAAATAAACCGCCATGGTTAATCTTTTCCGTAGTAGTGCTAGCAAGGCTCCTAACACACTGTATTTACACGTTTTGCTGGAGGTAGTTGAAAATAGGGATGAAAATTTTGGAGGTAGGAGTTTAAAAACATTTTGTGTTGTTTTGTGGGAGCGGGAGATTCGGTGGGAAGGAAATGGGAGTTTAGAGGGCTAGCTCCCACTAATCGATTCTATGGGTAAGGGTGAAACCGTGGGAGGGGGATTGTGTTTTTAATATAAAATAAATATATCGTCCCAATCCACATTAGGACTAAAAATAAATATCTGTACTGTAGTTCCTCACTGAAAACCTCCAAACCAAATAGGGGATATTAATTCTCTGTTCAACTACTACGCTTCTTATTTTTCTCCACAAAAAAAAAAAAAGAATTAAGACTATAAGTCAAATTGTCACCTTAATTTTCTTCATTAACTTTCACCACTAATTTTCTTGTCTTTTCGCATGTAATTACCAAACGCATCCTCTAGATACACAATCATGGTCCTAACTTATAAGTTTCCGGTTCCTAGACCTATTTGTTTATTGCCATATATGCCCAGTCAAGTCTGCTGTCCAATTCGTTAGTGGGCTCCTGGTCAATTGGTCGTCCACAACCATACGACGTTACTGGGTAGCACATTCTGATTTGGCCGTCCACATCGTGCTCGTGCGTGCTCCTCACGATTCATGATGCATGCATGCTACAACAGCGCAGGGTGATTCGGTGAATCATTCACCGGAGGCTGATCATGAATCGTCCACAAAACGTTTTGAGTCGTCCACAAAACGTTGAAAGACCGATAAGAACGGACCGAGCGCTCAGACCTACCATTCACTCATTTTTCACCAATGGTTTATATTATACTAGTGCAGGAACAGGTTATAGTCCGGGTTGGGAAACCCGTTTAGTCCCGTTTCCCAACCGGGATTACCAATCCAGGACTAAAGCCCCCGCCCTTTAGTCGGTTCCGGCAACCCACTAGTGCAGGGCTGGGCTATAATCTCGGTTGGGAAACCCCACATTTAGTCCTGGTTTCTCAACCGGGATTGTTCATCCAGGGCTAAAGGTCCCCCCTTAGTTTCGGTTACGGCAACCGGGATTGAAAGTGGCCCTTTAGTCTCAGTTTCCATTAGCAACGGAACTAAATGGCCCCCAGGCATTGCCGGGGCAGACACGTTCAGCCCCGGTTGGTGTTTCCAACCGGTACTAAAGAGTTTCTTTTTTCCTTTTTCTTTTATGGTTTCTTTTCAATTCAATTCCTTTTTGTTTCATTTTAGCTATTCGTATGTGAATTCTACGCTACTAATATACGCCTGTTCGAGCATTTTACATAAATAACACACTGAAATGTATGAAACTATATACATACAAAACAGAGGATGCTTAGTCAATTAATTTGCATGCATGAAATAATAAGTATGAAACTATATATACACAAAAGCTTGTATTCTGTCCTTGGGATTGCATTATATTCCATCCTAGTGTTCAGTCGTCGTAGTGGTATGACTACTAGGTAATAGCTCTTTATTGTCATAGTAGTACTAGCCATTGGGAGCTATGACCTCATCCATAAGAAATCCGCATAGTGACTCCTGAAGTGCTTTGATCTGGTCCACTCTCAGGACCTTTTCCTTTCTCCATATCCTCTGCAATTCGAATGAAAGGAAAAGTATAAATATGTATGATTATATATATCAAGGCAATAATGGTAACAATTAAATATATTGTGTATATTTTCTTTACGTACTTCTAGGATCTCTTCTGGAGTTTTCTTGGAGCACTGCATCAGGAACTCACAGACGTAGTATCCATAAGTTGTTCCTAGTTCCTTGCTGCAGACACCACTTTATGAGAGAAAAGATTCATGATCAAACAATGAAGTATGTTAATAATGATCGTATTGAACTAAAAAGATGCGGTGACCTAGCTAGCTAGCTGGTACTTACTGGGTATTGGGCTACTTGTAGAGGCACGTTCCATGCGCACTGGTCCACCGTCGATCCCTCAATCCAACGACCGGTTTGCTTCTTTTCTTTTAGCCCAATGCACACACGCACACACCTCATCCACCCACGCCTGCACTCCTTCGTTCCTCCTCCCCACTGCACAACTCTTCTCTCTCGGGCGGCGATCCCCCGCGACCGTGTCCCCACGCGCGACCGGGCGAAGTTCCTCCCTCTCCCCTCCGCAGCAGCGCCCAACGAGGTAGCCTTCCTGTTCCCGGCGAACTCCTTCTGGCTCGGGCGAGTGGGTGGCTGCGGCGGCTGGATCTGGGTGTGTGGGCCTGCGCGAGTTCCTCTCTCGCGATGGCCCCTGCTCCTCCCAAGCCGGTGCTCTGCGCCCCCTGCTCCACTCACCCCGAGAGCTATGAAGCTGCTCCCCAACCAAGCGGGGACGAGGAGCAGCGCCGCTCCGCAGGCCGGGCTGACTGGCCGCAGCGCTGCTGCCCAGGCCGGGCTGGCTGGGCGCCCAGCGTTGAAGCTTTGATCGGGCGGACTGAGCTGCACGACCTCCGCCGCCGCCCGGGTGCTACTAGCCGTGCCCTGGTAAAATGACGGAGATGTTGTCTGCGCTGCCCCCTTCCCCTTGCTACCGAGCACCGCAGTTTCCAAATCGCGCATGCATCCCGTGGTGAGCTCCTCCCTCTAATGGATCTGTGTATGTCTTGTTTAGGTGTTGCAAATCATGGATCTAGGGTTAGGTTTTGCTTTTGCTTTGCGATTCATGGTTCCTGTTATTATAGTACATTTGAACAATTTAATTGCAATTTATGCAACCTTGGTTCCTGTTATTATCGTACATGAATTGGCTATTCAGCAGTGTGTTGTTGGATGCACACCGGAGACTGCGCAGGTGCTATTTTCAACTTAGATTTGTGTCCATCTCTGTCAAGCATGTGCTTGATGTCCAGTGCTTGTTTGCTCTAACACTCTCAGATCAATCAGCAGCCGTTGCTCGTGTTTTTTCTTCTGGTTATTTTGTCACTGCAATTTAGCAACCATCTGTAGGAGTAGAGGGACAACAACTATTTTTTTGTGGGAACTTCAATATGCAGGTGCAGCTCGGTTTGCAGTTGAACAGCAGCAGCCAGCAGCTTGCAGTTTCCTGTGTTTCCTTTACAGATCAGCAACTATACTATAGGAGCAAACCAACAACAGTTGTTTTTGTTCAGTGGCAACAATAGGCAACCAAGCTACCTACTTGTTTTGACTGCTATCTGTCATTCATATTCGGTTAGTGAGTTTGGAATTTTTGTAATCTCCATTTTTTATGAAACTACTCTCCCAAAATTCACTTCAGCAAACTACTTTCCATTTGTGTGCTTATTTCAGTTACAGTGTTGCTTTCCTAGACTAGATTTCCTCTAGCACCTGATGTCCTTTTGCTTAGCTATTTGTGTTCCGTGGGACATGCTTTTAGAAGTGAGATGATTTAGTAAATTAGATTTTAGCTCTATAGGAGCAAACCAAGTGTATAGTCCAAGGCTCAAGTTTAAGTTCTTTGCATTTGTTGGCTTGTGTTTCATAGGTTTATGGTTTGCTTTTGTCTAGTAAGCTTGATATTTATTTCACATGTTAATTAGTATTTTTTGGGCTGATAACTAGTAGTAGTAGCACTCCATTTTGCTTTGTCGCGCTACTTTGAGAAATTCCTAATTGTTTCTAAGGTCGACGTGTTATTAGTTGACTTGTGTAACCTTGGCAATTAGAAGAGTGGCATGGTTGGGGTTATAATCTGGCCTTTGCTCTAACAGATGATTTGACTACCGAGCACATGTCTAATCATGCACAGGTGACAAGGACAAGCCTCAAATTCCATTTTTGAGTAGGGGAAGAGTAGAATGGCAGAGGTGCTGACTAATGCAGGTGAAATATTATTGCTGACACATCATTCTTTCTTTCTTTTCTACTGTTATGCTTATCATTTCTGTTCAGTCATTAAGCTAGTCTTCCTTTTGTACAAAACTAGCTTTTGTTATAACCACCTTGCCTCTATTTGATCTGTAATTTTGCCCGTTACACAAACAGGTGAGATGCATAAAAAAACTGAAAAGAGAGCTGTGTATTTATTTTTTTTGCAAATAAGTTGGGGTGGTGGGTCTGTGAGTTTCAGAACACTATACTTGCCTTTTCAGGATACATAACTTGCTTATATATGAAGACATTGTTGCTTAACGACTAATACTTAATTGCCTAGGAAAATACAATCCACTACAACATTGCCTGAGAAAATGCTGCTTCTTATGCTTTTCTCGGATGCCTGCTGTCTCTATTGATTGATTGCCCCAGTTCTTATCTGTAGGTTATAGCAACTCCATCATCAGCTAGGCCTCTATTAGGCAGCATAAGCAGCATTTTGGCACTGCATAGCTTAGTGCTATTTTTTTTTTGGGTTTGAGCAGCGGCTTGCCATGTTCTCCTAGCTTCTTTTTTGAGCTGCTTGGTGTTGTATTGATTTATTTATCCTTTCTCCAATGCAATGCTCACTAAGGCATACCAAACAACTGCTGTCTTTTTTGAGGTCTTGAAGGCTAGTATCGTTTAGTTGATTGTTGCTATGTTGGTTTCTATTCTCTTTCTTGACACTGGCACATCCTGTCTTGCACTTGTTTTATGGACTATAACTACGAGACAGAGAATCATCTACAATAATGAACTTCATTATTAAATTGACATTGTGGGTCTGTGGCCAGGCCCGTCCAAATTGTTTTTCCAGGATAATTTGAAATTGCAGAACTTCTACTTTTTGGAGCCAATGAAATTTCACTTTCATCGTCCATTATAACATTCATGTGTATGCTTTTGCAGGTACAACGCGTCTCTGATTTCTTCTGTTGCTTCGGGTGTCATTCACGCATCTTCGGTATCACATCAAGTATGATGGGTTTCCTTTCTTTACTAATCATTGAAGGTTCATACTTATTACTGCACAAAATCCACAACCTATGTTTCATTTGTTCAAATGGTTGCTGCATAAAATTGTGTTACTGTCTAATCGAGTACATCTTTTATTTGCCTACATCAGATTACTAAATTGCTAGGCTGTAATCAATAAACTGCTTAGTTTGAACAAAAAATGCTACTGCATGCTATAATGAGCATGTACAAGTTTGGATCTAACATAGGTTAGAGGCACATTTTTGGAGTTGGACACATAATTGCTACCGTATTACAAATAACTTGCATGACTAATGATGTTAAGTTGCTTAACAAACGATATTAAATTGCTTAACCTATGCTAAATCCAAACTGGTCGAAAGGAAGCAGAGGAGAGAACCCATTTTGGAACACTCATGGTCATTTCTAGCTTAGATTTCACTTTTTTTTGCCTTTTCCCATTGGTCCAATCTTTTAATTGTATTGCCCCTATTAGGCAATGTGTAGGGTACAATTGTGGTAGTTGGAAATCTTTAAAATGCTTGCCCCCTACCAGGCAATGTGTAGGTAGGTAATTGTTGTATTTGGCAAATCTTTAAAATGCTTGCCCCCTACCAGACAATGTGTAGGGTAAAATTGTGGTAGCTGGAAATTTTTAAAATGCTTGCCCCCTACCGGGCAATGTGTAGGTGGGGCAATTGTGGTAGTTTGAAATATTTAAAATGCTTGCCCCCTATTAGGCAATGGTTTTTGGGCAAACCCCCTAATAGGTAATGTTTAGGTGTCAATTGTTGTATTTGGCTAATATTTAAAATGCCCCCTACCTGGCAATGGTTAGGTTGTTAATTGTGTTTTAAATGCAATGCCCCCTAACAGGCAATGTGTAGGGGGGCTATTGTATTTTAAATGCATGCCCCCTACCAGGCAATGGATAGGGTGGTAATTGTCTCTTAAATGCATGTCCCCTACTAGGCGATGGGTAGAGTGGTAATTGTCTTTTAAATGCATGCCCCCTACCAGGCAATTGGGTATTTGTCAATTGTCTTTAAAATTCATGCCCCCTCCCAGACAATGTGTATGGTGCAATTGTCTTTTAATTGCATGCCCCCTACCAGTCAATGGTTTGGGGCAAATTGTCTTTTAAATTGCATGCCCCCTCCCAGGCAATGTGTATGGTGCAATTTTGTTTTAATTATATGCCCCTACTAGGCAATGGGTAGGGTGATTTTGTCTTTTAAATTGCATGCCCCTACCAATGTAGCGTGTTTTACTGAATTTTTTAGTTAATTTATGCAACCTGTCTTTTAGTTGCTTCTTCTTACCATTCTATCATGTCATACAAAACAATAGAATTGCTTTTTATATGAACATTGGATCAGATATGCAACTTTTGTTTTGTCGCTGCAATATACACCCATGTCTGAATTTGTTTATGCAAAACATCTGATTTGGTTGGGCAAAACGATTGTATTTTTTTTGTGCAGTTTAAAATTGATTTTTTTTTTTGATGATGATGCATTTTCCATTTTCATTGCAGGTAATCAGACCATGATTCATCAAAGAGAGGAACATCCGTTCATGCAGTAGAAGGGAGGAGTATGTATGAGTGAGTGTCATGCAGGCCATGCTAAGTAGGGTACTGTGCAGACCATGTAGGAATCTGAAATGAATTGCTTCTTAGTTCTGTGAGATCTACTTTTCTTGTAAACAAAATCTCCCTACCATGTGATGAAAACAATGGTCATCGTGGATTGAACAGAACCTCCCTAGCTCGTTCTGCTTTTGTCTAGGAACAAATCTAGATTGAATGTTGTTGAATACGATGATACTTATGGCATACTTGATTTTGCTTGTTTGTTTGATGTTTCCCCGTCTCTTTTCTCTGGATTGTTTCTTCTGATCGCCGGCTGGCTGAAGGGTGGCAGCGCCCAGAGTTTTATAGTTGGGAAGAAGCTAGTTTGCTTTTTGTATATCTGGGCTGGCCACTACTGGGCTGTTGTCCAGGAAGCCCAGGAAGCTGGCAGAAAAATTCGCGGCAGGGCACGGAATAGCCGGGAATAGCCGCGGGAAAAGTTGGTAGCACAAAAAAGCGCGCGCTAGCCATCATCCTTTTTTAGTGGGCAGTCTATAGCGCAAAATACTGCATGTGCAGGCGTTAGACGCGTCCTATGGTAAATTTTTTCTACACCCTAGACGTAGTTACACCCATATGTATATCTTAAGATTTATGGTATATATGACCGAACGAAGTGCATGTGGATGAAGTATATGATCATACTAGACCATCTATGGTGGTATATATGTTAAGTATGCATTCATACGTTGAGTATATGGATATACTTTTTTTTTTTTATATATAACAGTAGTGGTATTTTTATGTAATATATTAAAAATATAGGTTCCTTCGAAATTTTTTCGTGTAGTAAGATCTAGAGTATCTTAATATGAGTATCTAAACATACTCAAACCGATAAACAAGCATGAACACATACACAATGTGGTTTTTGAATATGAGTGTAACTACACCGGGTGTATAGAAAGTGCACCATATATATATATATATATATATATATATATATATATATATATATATATAGAGGTATTCTATATATTATCCTGGGTAGTATTTAATATTCACTACCTGAGCCTAAATCATCGAGCCCGAGCAAGCAACGCTCCGCCCGGCCGACCAGGCCACGCTTCGCTCCTAGCGGCGGTTGGCCCACGACCTCGAGCCGATATGCCGCTCCGTAGACCCCGACCCCCGTCCACGATTGTTTTGCGGTTCATATTTCCTCCACCTGTCAGCTTGGTCTCCTCACCCTACCCTCGGCTGGTGCCGCCGCCGCCGCCGCATCTCACCCCAGCCCCGTCGGACGGCCGCATGGTCCTTCCGGTCGTCGTTCCTCGTTGTTCCGGCGGGCGTTCTCGGTCGTCGTTCGCTAGTGTTGCGTTCGGGCGTCAGGAAGGGGTGGCGGAGGCACCGGTGGCGGCCCCTCCCTTCCACCACCAGCGGCGGCGCGGCCCGTCCCTTCCTCGACCTGTGGCGCGGCCTCGCCCTTTCCCCGACCCGTGGCGGCGCGGCTCCGCCCCTTCCCGCACCCGCAGCAGCGGCGACGTCCTCTCTCCCAACCGGTGTCACCGCCGGCGACCAAAGCAGATCCCGGAAGTCGCCCTTCCCCTCCGTCCTCCAGCGACGGTGATGTCACATCGCTGCTCTGCCGCCGTCATCCCACAGCCAGTGCCTCTATGCTCCTCCAACACTGCTGGTAGATTCCGGTGCTCCGCCTACAGATCCCCTCCCACAGCTTGATGTTTGCACGTCTCCTATTCCTTGATTCCATTTAATGATTGGTGTGCAGGATGTGTTCCCTGTGAGGCTTCGATTAATGCATCCATAGGGGCGTCGATTTCCATCAGCTGTGAGCACGGGATCTGATGCAGGACAATTCAGATTCAGTAATTCCTCTGTTCATGTGCTAATCTCGTTTGGCTTTGGAGCCCAACCTTGCCTAGCCACTTTGCCTAGTCCGACGAGTATAGGCTTTGGCGGTCATAATAACAGCAACTCAATTTCTATGGCTAGATTATGACAACCGCACAAAACCTATTTATCTATATATAAACTCCACTGGAACTGTGGTAAGTAATTGTTGGTACATTGAAAATGCAAATACAAAATCATGTCGTCTTTCACCTGTTTCCGATGTATATTGCCACTATATATATGAGTTCATCTTCTGTGCTGTTTCAGGACGAAAATGATGAGCTCGATGCATCTGAAACTGATGCTTCTGCAATTGTTGATTTTATCAATGTAAGGCTGTATTTTTTTTATCATGGACTGATAATCCAGCATAATTTTGTGCCATTGTTAATGATGTTATTATGATGGCTATGACTCCATCCATGTTTGAATGCACTATCAAAGAGTTTTCTGTGCATACTTGGGTGCATGCTGTGGTCAGTATTGCGAATCCAGGTCCCAAAGCAATTAAATTTGTTAACACAATTAAGGATCTTTATATTTTGAGCCAAAAACTGGATAGCAAGATAAATTGTTGCCTGCAGGAGATGATGACCCTTTTTCAAAACTTTTAGTTTCTGTTTCGCATTTTCATTCTGTTGGCAATTGACATGAGTAATGAAGCACACTGGAGCTGTCTCTACCATGATTCATATGTGTTACATTCAAATTTACCCTGAATTTCAACATTTTTCATCAGATCTGATCAATTGCCTATTGAAGTCACTGCATATCTGCAATTCGAACTTTTTCTAGACCTTCTAACCCAGCAAGATCTGTATTTTTTTGTTTGCATTTCCTATGTCCTCAGTTTCATCTGCTAACTATGAAATTGTCTTTTTGAATATAAAAACTTGCTTCTATTGCTGTCATGTTATCAAGCCTGGTTTACAGAATATTGATCACAAGTTTTATCCTTGCTTATGTTACAAATGTGCCCCCCTTTTCCAGATTGGTTATTTTGTTTAGAAAAAACTTTCCAGGTTGGTTAGACAGAACAAATTATATTCCTTAGTTCTCTACTGCTCCTGTGGTGCTATGGAATAACTCCTTTCATTTTGCAGTTAATTTTCCCCTCCATGTGTCTCGTGTGTTACAGTTACAAAATCGGATCATTTTACTTGCTTGGACGGGCACGCGAAAGCGTGCGCCCCTCTACTAGTTCAAAACATGTTAATTTTATTTTTCCAAAAAAGAGTACATAGTGGCCATCAGCATGCATTTCATCTGGATGAATATCACAGCAACACATGCGAGCTTGGCCATTTTGCAAACTTAGTATTCATCTAAATCAAGTGTGTTGCCAGCTTTATTGCGGAGGCAAGCCACTCTTTATTTATTTTTGCTTTCGTAGATCTTGAGAGGATTATGCATGCAACAATATAATTGGTTTGTTTTTTTGTGCAGGTGTGCTGTAGAGGGAAATGTCAGCGCCAGGATCGCCTGTGAACTTGTCCCATCCTCCTTGTGCTGCAGGCTTCCTCTGTATCCGTATTGCTCAGCTGTGCTGGTTTTCTTTGCTAGAACCGAACCATGCATGCATGAAGTTGATTTTGGACACATTCATACATCCTCATGGCCTGTGGATAAAGGGTGCGCAAGAACCAAGGTTTGTGCCCCTTTATTACCGAATTCACATTTACGAACTGACCATGTTTCTCCATTCAACTAGATTTGGAGTAGGGATTCATGAGCTTGGTCAAACTGTTGTAGCACTGCCTTGGTGAAACTGATGATTCCTGAATAGTTTAATTACCGGAGAAACACTAAAATTTATCTCCTATGCACCCATCCCATGCCTGGTGTGGTGCGTGGTAATGTAGTGGACGAGTTTGTGATCATTTGTTTGAGTTTTAATGTGTCCAATTATCAAGCTACTAACACTATTAGTAGTAACATGATAGTAGGTTTTGGAAATTATAGCCATACTGATGCTCACCGTTTCAATATGGAAACATTTGCATTGCAGTCAATTATGATGATTATTGGGGATTGGGAAATAACATGATAGTAGTTTTCTCTGGTTTGTTCAAAGTATGATGCTTCCTTGACACATTCATACATCCTTATTGGGGATTGAGGAATAGCCATGATAGTACTTTTTTTAAAACATTTTCCGACGTTTAAAGAAGCCATCAATGGGCTTGCTGATGCCGGATGGTCTCTGATTGGAAGTGCTGGAGTGGACGATGTTTGAATCTCTGTTAACCATCCCTGAGTAAAGTGATCGATTGCAATGCAATTTTCAATACCTTTAGTCAGTATCCATGCAAAGACATTGAAGCTCCTGCATGTAGTTTCACCTTACAGTTAGAATTTGTTGGAGAAACACTAAAGTTTATCTCATGCGTCCCATTAGTATTTTCATTGTAGGCCTATGCTAAAATTGATTTCTCTGATTCAACATTGTAGTCTGAGAGTTTTCTGACACAGTTGATTTCATCCTTGTCCTGTTTATGCAGCCAGGAACGAGCTGAAAGAGAGCAGTACCTGAGTGTTGAACTTCTGACCCGTCTTCCCTTCATGGCTCTAAAGTTGATTATTTTGTGGTTTCTCCAGGAAGTCATTTTTTTGTAGACTACTTTTAGAAGAAACCATTTTGTTGTAAACTATCAGGCTATCTCTTCTATTAGCTTCAGACTGTTTGATAAGCAATTGATGGTTAAACAATTAGCTATCACCATAAATTTTAATTTCTACAAATAGATTGTAGGATTGTTCCAAACAAACAGGTGGCCTTATAAATCCTAGCCTTATGTAACAATAAAAATAGGAGTATTATTTAGAAACACATTCTGTAGTATGATTCATTAATAAGATTGTAATTGAGTGGATTCACTTATTCAGTTAACTACTGTTGCTGAGACACAAGAGGCAACTATTATTAATTTATTACATTACAAGTGTTACTGCTATGATATACTAACTGTTGGATTAATTAGCATCTCCTTTTTTTTTCCTCATGCCACCCGCTAAAGAGCTGGGTGTGCGTCTAGATGCCTAGGTGACATCTTTGAAACGGGACTCATAATACTTGGCCTTTTTGTTTCTAGTTTTTTCAAGTCACTAATGTTTGTTTCAGACTTCTGTTTGATCCATTTAGATTAGTAACTATGTTTATCTGTTGCCATTTTCGTATCATATTTGGATGGTTAGTGGATGTCGTCCCCTTTATGTACTATATGTATTGAACAATGGATTATAAGTAAGAAAAACTATTTCTACTATATCAGATAATTCAAATAGATATTAGATTTATTTTGTCATTTTCACAATAGAAAATAATTTTTTGTGTTCAGCATATAGGTAATTTAATATAGCATATAGCTCTTTGAGATGCAAGCATCAAATGCTAGCTAAGTGCAAGAGACCTGAGATGCAAGCATCAAATGCTAGACCGTAAATGTCCTACTTTTGTTTTCTTTTTTAATAAAAAAAAGTAGTATAATTTGGTCTATGAGTTGTTGGAACCTAGTATTTATGATCCCTATGAAGGTTATGGAGACACAAAACGATGTGCATTCAAACTGCAAAGTGTACTGCAATAATCTTTGGTGATTCATTTACGTAAAAATTATGTTCTTGCAGAAAAACGGTTTCATGGTTTCAAATACGATTTGTTTTATTCATTTACTGTTAAAATACATCCACTTACGTCTGTGTTCCAGTTGGAGACTTCATTTTGTTGCCTAACCTTTTTCAATATAAAATAAAAATCCAACTTCCAAAAATAAGAACAACCCATGTTTCTTCGGGCGTTCACATGTCTGAGATAATAAAAAAGAATGTCAAACAAAAAAGGAAAAAACAATCTGCCAAAGAAAAAAAAGGAAAAAAAAAATCGGCCACTAAATTAGACCACGTAAATGAAAAAATCAGTCAAAGAAAAGAAAAGGAAAAAACCGGCCAAAGGAATTAATAATCCACTAGCGGCCGCAAGAATAAAAAAAAAAACAATATCAGACGCAAGAAAGTAGAAAAAACCTCCGTCATTAGCGGGGGACTCACGCATGGGCAAGACTGAGACTCACGCGCGTCCAAGGGCTAGCGCAGCGCGTCGGACCGCCTGCCGCACGGGGTGCTCGGGTACTCGATTAATAATCACTACCCTGGGTAGGATTTAGCGCAGCCCTATATATATATATATATATATATATATGTATATATATATATACCTATATATATATATATATATATATATATATATATATATATATATATATATATATATATATAGGGCGTGTTTGGTAGAGCTCCAAACAGCTCGGATCAAAAAAAAATCAGCTCCGTTTCAAGTTTTTCTAGCCAAACACCTAAACTCCAAGAACTCCAGATCCGTAAAAAACTTGGATCTAGCTCCAAACTCCACCAATTCCACGGAGTAGCTGAGGGGTGTTCTGCAAACGCTGGTTTCAAAACAAGTCGCGGAGTTGGATGAAAATTACCCACCTTTGCCATCCATTACACAAACGCACCGGTTCGACTTCTATTCTATTTTCTCCGATCGAACAGGATCCAAGAGACGCGCCCCACCGCGACTCTTCCCCATCACGCGCCGCCTCATCTTTCCTCTATCGCCGCTGCGACAAATGCTGTGAAGACCGACGGGAAATCGACGGGATGACCCGTCCGCCGCTTCCTCCCCTCCTCCCCTGGTTCGTCGCGCTGCGTGGCTGCCCCCAATGGCCTGGGCGCTGCTGGGATGGCCGCCCATGGCCATGGCCCTGCTGGCATGTTTGTTTGATTAAATTAAATGCAAGGCTTGTTCGTTCGATAGTTAAAAAAAAAAAAATCCCAACACTATGCACAAGAACCAACGCCATGCACCAGCACCACGTGCCATGAAAAATAACGCCAAAAAAAACCAAGGGGCAAAAGAGGGTAATCCATGCAAATCCGCTATTTCCGGAGCTGGAACCGTCATCTAAGGCCAGTCTCAATGGAGAGTTTCATCGCACTCTTTCCAAGACTATAAGATGAAATGAAACTTGGATGAAACACCCTCTCTCAATGCAAAGTTTCATTCTAAAGTTTCATATGCATTTAATTCCATGACTCATAAAGAGTTGGTATGTGTGCCAAAAGAGTTTCACCAAGATGAAACTTTTCTCTTCTCTTTTCTCAGAGTTTCATTCAAAAAGTGAACTTTTGTTGATGTGGCACCCTATTTAATGTGCATGAAACGCCTATGAAACTCCCATTGAGACTGGCCTAAGCCAAACACATTTCTTTAGCTCCAAATTGAGAGTCCAACTCCACGGTGGAGCTGCTGTGTGGTGGAGCAGCAGCTCCAGAGCAGGTTTGACGGAGCGGGGAGCTCTACCAAACACGCCCATAGGGTAAATTTTTCCTACACCCTAGGAGTAGATACACCCACCTCTAACCATGCACAAATACATTAGTTTGACTGGTGGCAAGATGCTAATCGGGTTAACATGCATACCCATTTAGCAAGTACCGTACGATCCCAAATTATAGGCTCCTATATATGGCATATATCTCGTCACTGCCCACGCCACCACCACATTTGTCACACCAGATATCTCCGGATATCTCTGCTCCCTATTTCTGGATCTCACGCATGATGGTGGCGGCGGCGCCGGCGCCGGTGCCAACCACGATGCAGCCACGAGTATTCCGTTGGTGTTTGGTGGCGGTGGAACCCCTCGGCGTGGCTATCCCGGCAGCGGTTGCTCCCATGGTGGCAAGCCCTCTCCTGTGCAGTGGCGGCGGCAGCCCTCGTCTCGCGCGGTGGCCCTCCTGCTGGCGGCACTTTTGGTTCCACGGGCGATGGAGCCACCGGCCATGGCGCGACGAGCACCGCGCGCGAAGCCCCTAGCGGCGGCGTGGCTTGCCCCAGCCCATCCCTCGCCGGCTGCGCGTCCATCTCGGCGGCGACACGACTTCCCCCTTCCCTGCTGCGGCGATGCTTGCCTCTGCGCATGGAGCACGACACCGAAATCTATATGGAGACGACGACGCAGCGCAGGTGTCTCGCTGGAGGTCTCCAACGTTCAAGCGCATGGCAAATTCCACCCATGGTGCTCTCCTCCGCGCGACCGAAACCCTCCGTGGCTGGGCCGCGGCGACGACGCGTTCCCAGAGGTGATTGAAGCTGCACCCGACCGATGGCCCAGATTTGAATACTGAAAGTTTGTATTTTTTTGCTCATAGGAACAAAAGTATACAGTGGTACTTCATCCACAACTTGGTATACAATGATACTCAAATCTAGGTACGTGTATGTGGTCATACTCTTACTCACATATAAAACTTTGATATAAAATCGTAATCAAATCTGAATCTTAGTATCCGGTCATACTCACGTCTGAAACTTGGTATATATTGATACTCAAACCTGAATTCTGTACTTGCATACTAATACTACTACATTAATTTAGACATACTCGTATGTGTATATGTATGCCAATATACAAACTTCGTTTTAAAATCGTATAATCCATTTAGAAGAAGTATGGGTACATACTCCTTTTTTAAAAAGTATGAATACATACTCCCCCAAAAAGTATGCGTATATACTCTCTTCAAAAAAGAATGAAATATTATGTACTCCTTAAATATGAAAAAAAGTACGTGTATATACTCATGCATACGTTTATATACTCTCCACCACATGCATATATTTTTTTTTTTTTGAGAATTACACAGTACAACGCAGACACTCACAACACGCGACGCACGCACACTCACCCCTATGAACACACGTGACGCAAACCCCCCCCTATGAGCACCTCCGAAGGACTGGGCAACCGGCAGATCTGGAGATTCTCGAAGTCACCATAGGCGCCTCGTCGCCGACGGGAACGCCGCTACCACTTAATGCACAACGCCGGTAAATCCCGGGAAAATCCCAAGAAAGGTGCGAGCAGGATTTGAACCCCGGTGGGTAGCGTCCCACCCGGACCGCCCTACCATTGGACTACAAGCCAATTCGGCTGCATATATACTTAAAACACGTCTGAGTATAAAATTCAAAAACGAAAACAAGTCTCAGTATGTGTACATACTTCATAACAGAAAAGACCCAGGACCAAACCGAGAATCACGGCAACAGAGTAGCAGATATTATTATTTTATTTTATTCCTTAATTACTACAACCGAATAGGCGCACCTTTAATTGGATCCGACTGAGCACATGTGGACCCATTATGGTCTGTGGTGTTAGCGTACGTGTAGTAGAAAATAGATAGGGTGTAGTTACTCCTGGGTGTATAAAAAGTGATAAATTTTTCCAAAACCCTAGGAGTAGTTACACCCTACGTTCTAATACATACAACCGGCTGCCGTACTGGCTTAGTGGATATCGGGAGGATCGGTTCACGGAGAGGTGCATGCAACTAACCGATTGATTTAGTTAATAAACCAATAAATAAAATAATAGAATACAATCGCTGGTTTCACGGATCAAGTAAAGCAACTTAGGTTGTGCATATATCTTGTTTTCACGTGTATACACGCACGTATGCTAAGAGTATGTACACATCAATTCCCGAATATCAGGCACATACAAACATAAACGAATATCAGGCATATACCTGTTACTTATATAACATCGTATGTTGTATGTGTTCGTACTCTAGTTTGAACAAGGACGTACATACATCTATATTTGAAGTATATGTATATTCTCCTTCTAAAAAGTATGGACAAATACCCCATATAAAAAGTATGTATACATACTTGTTTTTAAAAAGTATGAATAAATACTTCCTTATATAAAAAGTACGCATACATACTCCTTTTTTTAAAAGTATGGATAAATACTCCATTTGTATATACTCCTTCAAAAGTCTGAACGTGTACTCCGTCTATATATAAAAAGAAATATGTGTATATAATCACGTATATACACTTTGGTCTATATGGACATACACTAATCTAATTATCTAATTAAAAGTATGACCGCATACTACCGTGCATGCAATTTTTGAAAATGTACAATGCATGCGGCCATGCAGTTTCTCCAACCGAATGCATGCACCGTGCCGGAGGCAAGCGCGTTTGACGGAACTGATACATAGCGGGCATAACTGGCTGCCGTACCTCTTCATATTGCTGATGGGTGTAGATACTCCCGGTTGTATAGAAAGTGCACCCTATACCTCTCTCTCTCTCTCTCTATATATATATATATATATATATATATATATATATATAGGTATTCTATATATTATCCCGGGTACTGATTAATAATCAGTACCCGAGCCCAAATCGCCCGCCCCGCTCCCTCGGACCCGAGCCAACACGGCCCACGGGCGCTCCCCGCACCGGTTCCACGAGCTCGAGCTGTCCGGCTTCGAAGCTCCCAAACCCACCCACGATCTATTTGCGGTTTCCACTTCCTCATCCCGTCCGCTGTCCTTCACCCCCTCCGCCGGCATCGCCCGTTCGTCTCCTCTCTCCCTGCCGCCGCTGCTGCGCCGATGGCCGCTGTTACCCTGCCCTCCCGCACCGACGCAGCGCGCTGCCCGGCTGGGGAGGACCCGGAGGAGACGCCAGTTGCGCCAGCTCGTCGCTCTCGACGCACGAGGTCTCCTCGCCACCGCGCTGGTGAAGAAAGCTGCCCTCGGGGACAGTCCGCACGGCGAGGGGTGCCTGGATCTGCCGACTACAAGGAAGGGGCGCATGAATCCTTGGCTCCAGATCCCGTTCTCGATTGATTCGGTCAGATTCTCTTCTGCCTCTCTCGATTTCCATTCTTTCTCTCTCGATCTACTGCCTTGTTTATCATGTTTTCTTTTTGACTTGATCAAGGGACGAGGATTATGTGGCTGGGGCTCACCTTGGCGACCGCGGCGGCAGAAAATGGGTGCAGCTAGCGACCGCGGCGGCAGAAAATGGGTGCAGCTAGCGACCGCGGCGGCAGAAAATGGGTGCAGCTAGCGTGGAGCTGTTTAATCCACCCCTGCCTCCCTTCTGTGGGTACCACCTCCCAGCTGCCGCTTGTGCCTGCGCTGCTCTCCAGGTAGCAGACTGTATTTGCTGCTTCTGTTCTAATTTAGTTGTTTGCGGTGTTTAGATATTACTAAAATGGGGCAGAAGAAACAGTCAAACGGATATAATCTGAGGTCTGTGGTATATTTGCATTTAAAGTTATTAGCGGATATGCAGTTCGTTTCAAAGATGCTAAAATAGTATAGATGAATTGGACAGATTTCATATGTTCATATATTTCAGTTCAGAAATTGTTCTCCAAATTAAATTTTGCAAATGTTGGTTACCTCATTATCTTACTTGTTTCCTTGTGAATTCAGTTGCTCAGGCTAGTTGTATATATAATGGACATCTTATTTGTGAGGGGAAGACAGGGGAAAACAAAATTAGCTGAAATGAATGAACTACAGTAACCATTCGTGTGGGATATCAATGAGTATGTGACGTATACAACAACAACAACAACAACATAGCCTTTCGTGTGGGATATCAATGAGTATGTGACGTATATGTGATTTTTTTAATAATATTAGTTATGTGTTCACGTTCTGCCCTAGCTAAATTTTGGTTCAGCTCTGCCACTGTCTGGCTCCACCCTGCCTTGTGAATTATTCTTTAATTGTTTGAGTTCAGATGCATATGCTTTCCGAAAATGACGTCCCTGGTTTGCATGATTTTTTAAGAATTAGAACCGGCATAGGAGCCTCTTCTGAATCTATTTTTGAAACTTACTTTAGTGGTTATTTTGAAATGAGGTACTTTTGGTACTCAAAGTATGTATGTTATGTGTTCAGGTGCTAGGTGGAAAAGTCTGCAGAAGGAAATTACTTTCACCCAAGGTATGAATGTACGTCCAATGATGGAAGTTGTCCAAGGAGCAGCCTTCGACATTTTACAAGTAATTTGCTAATGCCACTTTAATCATTGTTTCCCTTTTGATTTTACACATTTAATTTATTATGGCTTGTTTAGCTTCCAAATCATTAACACTAATTATGGTTGTTTTTGCTCATTAGTTAGCCTTCTTCCACCAACAGGAGACGTTGGCTTCATCTGCACTCCATCAGTAACAATGGCATGCCGCTAGCACGAAAAAAAAAAAAAAGGTATACTGAATATTGCTCTGCACTTGTTTTGGACTGGATGCTGTCTCCACGCATAAAATTCAGCATTGATTTTATCTATCTTGATCTATTATGCACTAGTTAGTATCACATATTTAAGGTTTCTGACAGTTACACATTGCGGTGCCTTTGAGAACTGCATGTGTGAGCACCTGACATATGCTCTTGTATCAGTGAGCTGATCATTGTTGTCCATATGCTCATGTATTCTAAAATTTCTGTATCCTATTATATATGGCACTTTGCTTCCTGCAAGGCCATTTGTACATTCTTCATATGCTCATTTTTAAATACATGTACATCACTGTATCTTTTCACTTCGATAGGCATTTCATGATTACAATTTCCCAGAACCTGGAAACTATGGTCGATGCACATTGTATCATATCTGATTGTGCCTGTTTGTTGTTCAAGTTCTTAAATTAATTATCTAGCAGTTCTTATTAATTGCATGCATGTGTTGCTTTGCTTTAATATTTGAATTTTAGGTCGTTTTTTTGTTGGCTACCACAATTTACCACACTACGCCACACTTCCTGAACAGCTGCACCTAACTGGCGGTGGCACTTTGGTTTGTTGCCATGTTTTGTGCCACGTCATAGCGAAAGCACAGCCTGCTAGTTCATTTTCTATGCCACACTCAAAAAGCCCACCCCCCCCCCCCCCCCCCCTCCCCAATCCCCCAAACCTGCACCACACGTTAGTGGTTAGGCTACACCATGTCTTTGGCATGGCATGTTTAGGCAACTACAAAGCACACCCTTAGTATATTCAAGCTTAGATATTATATTTATCTATACACACATGTTCAATTTTCAGAACTCTACTAGGAAATATGCCCGTGCGTTGCCGCGGGTTGGTTCAAACTTAATTAATTATTTGAAGACAACATCATTTTTTTTTAATTGTTGTACGCCATGATGGTTGTGAGTGTGATCACCAGATAAGAAGAAAATGGCCACAAAGTTCTCATTTGCCATGCACAGTCTTAGACGAACCAGAATTTTCTTTGCTTTATTAGTAGGTATAGATATAGATTAGATGTATGCATGATTAATGAATAATAAAAGAGCACCATACAGTTTAAACTTAAAGTAGCACATATTTCTTATAGGAAATAAGTATGGGCTGAAATTACTCCCTGTTTTTTTTTTTGTTTATTTTCGTGTGGAAACTGTTCTTTGGTGCTCAGTTTTCGTTATTGCTGTTGAGAGTCCAAAGGAAATGAATAAAGGCACAAGTAATTTGCACTGTAAAACTTTGCAACTATTAAAATTCTATATTGTGAATGGAGAGAACTGCATTTCTCAGTTTAAACACCCTCATCTACCGGCCTGGAAATAATTGTATGATTGCCTTTCATATGCACTAAGACCTATCACCAGAGCTTCCAACTTTTACTGTCGATAGGTTTATAATAGTAACAAGAATGAAAGTGGTTTTAATTTGCACATGCTTGTCTACGGATGACAAAGCGCTGCGTAAACACTTGCTGCTATTCTTATTATATTCTAAATATTTTGTCACTTTTGTTATCTAAAATATAATGTCAATGAGCTGAGAATGCCACTTTGTGGAGGAGCTGAAGAAGCAGGTTGGTCAAACAATCAAGATTTTAGATTTTAACTAAAAATCAGAGAATTATAATCTCAAATAGTGCTTAGCAAGCTGAATTCTTCTTTTTACGTGACAAAAAATGAACCATAAGCTTTAGTGGCGCATGAAATCATTCCAAAATATTTATTTAGTGTAGTTTTCTGTGTAATGCTTGTTTAGGATCTTTTTCCTGTGCTAAATATCTCTTGCATAGGTTTATGAATATGTATTTTGAATGCCTATTGCTATTTTATTCACTAACTTGGTGAGGCGTGTCTTTTGATTGGTCCTGCCTTAATGCTCTCATACCCTAGTGATGAGATAATGCCCGCCAATGCGCACAGTGATGTAGCATAACATTCTATCTATGAGTGTAATTTAGCAAAACATTGTTACAATGAAGTACTTATCCTTATTGAAATGCACATAACAAGTTCTCAATTTTAATTCTCGAAAGGCATTAATATGCCTAGGCATTTGAAGAGGATAGCAGGATTGCAATAGTTTATTAGACGTAGGCCATGGGCTGACCTATGTGTGATAATCAATTGAAAGCATCCATCCACATATGGGTTCTTGCCTATGAAAAAGAAAAACATAAAGCAAATATTTTCATCATTCTTATTGATCCTCTTTTCTTTCTCTTTGTTTTTGTTTGCAGATCCCACTTGGGCACTAGCTCAACCACTCAGGGTGCAATGTGTTTCACTTGCTCACCATCAACCCATCTATCTATCAGATTTAAATTCCCTTGGCTGCTCTTGATAGAGCAGTTCTAAGAGAAGCCACAATCTTGCCACCCCTGGTAAGTTTTATTCCTCATGTACTGTTCCCAGTTAGACCTTATGCCAGTTTGTCGCTGTTATAATTCAAAAAAAATGGTGCACTAATGTGAACGGTTCTACTACCACCTGTTCTTGAATTGTGCTTAGTCCACTCCATGTCAATGTATATTCATGGCCTCCCTCTGTCATGTTTTCTCCATCATGTCTGATTGGATCGGGATCTTTTGCTTGTACTCATATTCATGGCTCCATGCTATTTTGTCAAAGTTCTCTGCTTCCCTATTTTTTTCTTCTTTTCCTCTTGATAATTGTACTTCTCAATTTTCCTTTTGCTATGCAAGATATGAACATGATAAACAGAGCTAGGTTCCTCCCTAGAATGCTCACACGCTAGTATTATTGAAGATGTCAACATCACTGTACTGGTGTTTGTAGTTGCCATGTTATTATTCTTATTTTATCTAATGTTCATATGGTTCCTCCCTTTTGTAGCCTACTAGGTAATTGCTTTTTTTCATCTTGAATAAGGGCCTAACCTAAATTTACTTAGTTGGTTAGTCTGGGTGTAGTGTTGATTGTCACTAGCTGCATTACAGAACTCTCATTACTCTATTGGAATTGTTGAAATTAATTGATTGCTCTATACTCTTCTTTTATTTGGGCTTAGAGAAAATTCACGCTCTAGCTTTTGGAATACAAGATGATTGTGGATGGATTCCCACTGGTGCAGTACAGAAATCCTGAAATGAAGTGTGCATATATTGCATTTACATAGTGATTTTTTCATTCAGATTTTACTTAATTAGCTCAAGGTGTTCATCTAGAGTTTACTAACTGACAGTATACGTCAGTATTTAATCTTCTAGCTTTTCCCAGATCATTTTTTTTTCGTATTTGCTGTCTACACGTGTACAGTGCTGTGCTGAAGAACGGAATTAGTATGATTTTTTTCCTGCCATGGAACATGAAGGGGACTACATGGCTACTAATTATTTAGATCTTATTTTATATCTGACGTCAAAATGGAATAATTGCGTTGTCAGCTTCTAAAAGTTATGAGCAGCACTGTATCAATACGAAATGTTATAAATAAATCTGAACTTACCTTTGGCATGTAAATATAATAGTTAGCCTTCAATAATTTAGCGCTACTTGTCCTTTCTCATCTCTCCATTGCTGAACTTGGTAGTCATCCTTGGGGCATGTATTTGGAAACATTGAAAAGGCTGTGTTTTTAATGGGGTTCACCTGATGTGCCTCCCAGCTTTAGTTGCTTTTGTTGCTTTCATACTTCCATTTTTTCCCATTCAAAAATGTTGCTTCAGTGATGTTTATCCAGTTATTTGGGAAAGCAAACCTGAATTTGTTGGAAAATGTCTCTTTTTGTCCACTATGGGCTACTGCAGAAGTGAAAGCGCAAATTAGTACCTGAAGTTTTGTAATGGCAGTCCAGTAGATGCTCTAAGGTTATTTGTTGGCTATATATCCATTGTACGCTGATATATAATGTATATAGAGCCTCTACTCTTCTGAAGATTAGTGTTAACCACAGGTGAAGTACTCGCTTCACTTCCTTGCAAGTCATGACCTTATGAACCAGGCTTTTTAGTTTACACTGCCATTGCCTACATTCTGATAGACAACATGATGATATTAACCAAATATTCTCTTTGAACTTTGTTCAGGACGGAGGCCCTAGAGGTAAGGACAATAATTGATGATCGATCATGTCAATAGAAAGCATATCTTTCTAAATGCATTCACCGGTGCTATTTTATTCTTGAGTAATTGAAGATGAGGTACAACAGCATCAAAGGATACATTTTGGGCTTCTGGCTATATATGGAGTTTTATCAGAAAATGGATCAATACTGAAATGGAAGATGTATGTGCTGAAGTTGAGCTGCACGAAAAGCATCAAAAGATAAACACACAAGCGAGGGATGTATCAGTTTTTTTTTCTTTCACATAAAAACATAAAATAATTTGGCATGAGTTGTGGGAACCCCAATATCTATGATCCCAGTGAAGGTTATTTAGCTGCCATAAGTAGTATTCATGCTGCAAAGTGTCCTCCGTTCTATAACGAATCATGTACTTGAAAATATTTATATTTGGCAACCCGAGACTTTCGTTGACTCACCTATTTCAATATGAAATCTACCTTTCAAAAATAAGTAATACCCGTTTAAAACTAAAAACTATGTTTCTTAGACGTTCACCGGTCCTAAAAAACTAGCAGGCTTAAAGAAAGCCGATTAAAAAAAAAAAACTGTCACAAGATTCAGATTCTTGGACGTTCCACCATCGAAAAGACCGATCAGACCAAAATAAAACCTACCACGAGAGTAATAAAAAAACCAGCCTAAGAAAAATAGAACCGGCCGCAAGAAAATGAAAAAAAAATTGGCCGCAAGGAAAGCTCGTTCGAGAAACCTCGCGCTGCGTGCGGCGGGGAGGTGGAATTGGCCTGGTGACGTGGTTGTGCGGGCAGCGGGCGTGGGAATCGGCGGGCTGGCGCGCGGGGCTCGGGGTAGTGATTAATAATCACTACCCCGGGTAGGATTTAGCGCAGCCCTATATATATATATATATATATATATATATATATGTTTGCTTAAGGTGTGGTTAATAAAAATGTTAATTAGAATAAATAAAGTTAGTCTTGGAAATGATGAATAGTTGCTCTACTCTAATTCTTTTTAGTACCTTGCTTTTTACTAGAAACTCCTTCGATGTTTTGGATATATTTGTCCCGCTTTCAAATTTGTTCTATATACCTGACTTGTGATTGCACACACTTGATCTAAGTCTAGGTAATTGGGGGATATGATATGAGAAAGTCCGAGCATGCTATTTATCTTGTCCTAGTGAAACTATATCCGGAGATTTACTTTCAAAAATTTAAAATCTTTCATGATGAGCTCTTGTTTGGCGAGTGATAAATTCCTACCAAAGCCATATTTATAATTATTAGATTAGGAAAACATTCCAGTTACATATGCTATTTGCTTTGGGTTGAGTAGTTCAAGCTTTTCTGTACCGTGAGGAGTCCAGTCATGAAAAGACAAGTTTCCATCCACACCACCTTCCACATACATATGCATTATTCCTACAATGGGAGTGATTGCAATACCATGCTTTTTCCACATATACATCCATATACTTGTTTCATTCCTATACTGGGAGTAAACCCTCCATTGAACCATAGGAAGCCCATGCTTATTTACTCCAAAAGTACTTTTGTTGATATCTCTCAAAAAAGTTTATCAGTGGAAAAAGATTTGGGTTGCTGCTAAAAAAATAAAGGGGAGATGAAAAATGACAAGTGTCCTACTGCGAGAAGAAGAGCCTACCTCCCTAAGAAAAAAGAGAAAGAGAGTAAAAGAGGACAAGTGTCCAAATAAAAACAATGGGTACTTCGATGCCCGCCTCTCTAAAAAAAAATATGCAGCCCAAATGTTCTCTCAAAAGTTTCTAAGTTTCAAAATATATATATACTGTATGTATATACTGCACCTGGGTGCATTCCCTATACAGAATGCACCCAGGCCAAACGGGCGCGCCAGGGTGCACCTAGTCGGGCCTAACGCTGTTAACCGACGCACTGTGGTGCGCGCAAGACGAGGCGCTGCGCGCACACTGGCCCGAGCGGCGTGATTTCAAAACCGCCACACCCTCGCTACGGACAAATCATTTGGGTCCCCCTCCCTTTGCCCCGACGAAAACCCCCGTTTTCACTCTCGCGCTCGTGAGTTCCTCCGCGGCCGTTCCCCTCCGCAGCCGGTTCTTCTACCCGGCGCCGCCAGAAGGTTGTCCGCCGCCGCTGGGTCCTCTCCCGTCGGGCCGAGGCGGTTCCGCGCGGCCGTCCTTCCTCATCCGCCCATCCTTCACCCGCGCCGCTCTCCGTCGCCATTCGCCCCGCCGGAATCAACTCCCTCGTTCCGCCTCGCAGACGGTGGTTTTCGGGCGCAGCGGTTCTCCCGACGCTGGCCGTTTCTCCGCGTAGCGGGTCTTCTCCGCGCCGGCCGAGGTCTTCAAGGCTACAGCGGCTGCTTCCTCATCGGCCCCTCGTTCACCCGGGCGCAGACGGTTGCGTGCTCGCCGCGATTCGTCCGCGAGTGATGGCGAGTGCGCCCGTCGCGGGAAACGGTGCCGTCCATGGAGGTATGGGCTGACCATTTTTTTGCGCCCAATGCTCCCGCATTTTGTGGCCTCCATTTCATTTTTTGATTTTTTCTAATGCGGATTTGTTTTGGTAGCCTAGGTTTTCGATTGGTGTGGCGCCTGGATCTGATTTTCGTGTTTGCTAGCGCGCCGTTTCTTGGATTGGTTGGTGCTTTGTGTTGATTTAGGGTTGCCGAAGACATGATTTAGGGTTGGCGAATTCAATCAGGTATGTTCAACTTTGCATTTTCCATATGAACTGCTTCTATAGTTGTAACTACGGGTGTGGATCTGTAGTGCTTGTCTAGTAGCAATTGGGTTATTTTGTCGGTTGTAATTCATGATTACGTTGACTTGTTTGCCTTTGTTTTTCTAACCATATTATCACCCCCTGTTGAGATATTGTTGAAATATGAATTGTGTGAATTCGCTTCTTTTATCAATTGCAACTGGTAAGCTATTTTAGTTGCAATTGGTCCGCAATTTCATTTCCAATTCAACTGTCATCTTAGGTGTTTTGTATTACGATGTGTCCAACTAGCTTATTATCCTAAATGCAATCGGTAGGTTGTTCTAGTTGCAATTGGTTGACATCTAAATGCAACCGGTAGGTTGTTCTAGTAGCATTTTTTCCGTTTTTTAGCTTCCCCTTCCCTTTTTGTTGTATATGTGTATTAGTTTTTGTTGCAACTGGTTCATGTTATCTGTTGCAAATTGGCTTGTTTTGTTTTTTGATTCCATTTTTTGCCCTTTCATATGTGCAGATGTTATATGTCGACCACTTGCAGCATGGGTTAGATATAAATGCACGGACTTTGCCCCGATGTTCTGTGATTGGCAGCAAAGAAATCAGTCAGATTGCTCGGTTGGATCTAAAAGGAGATGCCGAAGCTGGTGTTGTTAAGTATGGCAACCTTAGGGTAAGCTTTTCGATAATCTTTTTTTTTTTTTGTGTAACTTGTTTTAATTTGTTTATAAATTTTTTTGCATTTGAAAAGTATCACCGGCACATGTTATGTCCCTCGTTGCTGTTGCTCAAATTGTACACCTACCACACCTCTTCCCCGCTTCGGTCCCGGGGAAACTTCTTCACTGCGGGTACTTCATCCGAGATTGGCGGCATTCCGATGGTCCTCTAGCCTCTGTTCTACATCATTATTCCAGCCTTAGTGCTGCTTTGGGGCCGAGAATATTGTTGATGCATTTGGAAGAAATAAGGGATCACAAGCAATCGGATATATTGAAGGCTTTTGATGAGAGTACCTCCAAGGCGCTGATCGTATGTGAGCGAGGCTTCTAGGTTGATGACTATGGCCAATGATCGATGCAAAACGCTCATCAAGAGTGCTTCAATGGGGAATGCGGAAGTCGTTGTCGATCGATCGGCAAGCTAAGAGGGAAGCTAGGAATGAGAATAGGAGGGGGAGGCGTATGAGAAGAAGTAAGAAAGGAGCAGGTATTTTTTTTTTGTCGTAGTTTCCCATGTATTTCATATTTGCAATTAGCAGTTTCCCATGTTGTAATTGCTGTGTGTTTTTTGTTGCAATTGGTCGTTAACTCTAAAATATCGTGATACAAGCAGACGGTTCATCAGTCTGAAAAATCGGCCTTCAAGGAAATTTGGATGGAGGGAATGGAGATGGCAAAGGTGGTCCCCAAGGTTCATTTTTTTCTTTGCATATCCTGTTTATAAGTTGCAATTATGGCACCATCCGTGTTGCAATTGCATCTGTTTTTGAGTTGCAATTGGTATGCTAACTTTACAATATCATGAATGAAACATGCGAGGTTCATTAGGTGCCGATGGTCGCCAAGGAGGGACACCTCCTCAAAATGAAACCGAGGAACCCGGCCACCAAGGAAATTTGGGTGGAGGGAATGGAGAT
This sequence comes from Hyparrhenia diplandra, assembly GCA_015847255.1. Classification (NCBI taxonomy): domain Eukaryota; kingdom Viridiplantae; phylum Streptophyta; class Magnoliopsida; order Poales; family Poaceae; genus Hyparrhenia; species Hyparrhenia diplandra. The sequence goes on from JADLZK010010976.1 coordinate 333,811, forward strand.
CGGGTAGCCGGGTGCCCAAGGTACATTTTTCCCCGCAAAAGCTTTTTTTTGTATGTTGCAATTAGGGCACCATCTGTGTTGCAATTTCCCTCTGTATTTGTGCTGCAATTGGTCTGCTGACTACCGAAACACGAAACAGCAGGGTCATCAGGTGTTGATGATCGTCAAGTCGAGACACCTCCTTTAAATCAAACCGAAGAAACTATCCAACCAGGAAATTTGGGTGCAGGGAATGGTGATCGGGGAAGCGGGTGCCAAAGGTACATTTTTCCCCGCAAAACCTTCTCTTATGTTGCAATTAAGGCACCATCTGTGTTGCAATTGGCTCTGTATTTGTGGTGCAATTTGTCTGCTGACTTTAAAATATCATGACATAAAATAGGACCTTCATCGGTGATGATGGTCGCGACGGAGGGACACCTCCTTTAAATCAAACTCGAAGAAATGGACCAGCGGGTCACCAACTTGGTCCCCAAGGAATTTTGGAAGGACCAAATGGAGATGGAGAAGACGTTGCATTGGATCTATCACCACCGGGTAGTTTTTTTGTTGCAAATTTTTTTTCAGCCCTTTCCCATGTTTTCCAATTGCCACCACTAGCTTTTTGTCGCAATTAACATTATCCGTGTTGTATCTCTCTCACTTTTTCTTTTTCTTTTCTAGGTATTTTGGACGTGATCTTGTATTTGATGATAATGACCTGTTTTTGTGTACCTTTTAATTGCCTTTCTTTTTGTCAACCCTTTCCATGTTTGCAATTACCTTTGTTGTGTCTTTGTTGTAATTTGATTTTTTTAAGTTTTAACTGGTGTTTGATCTGTGCTGTAATTACTGATATGATGACCTACATTCGCCAGATGGAGATTTCGATGCTAGAAATTCTGATCGAGAAGTAGATGCGGAAGTTGGTCGACAAGGAGATTCGGATGGAGACCAAGGCGCTGCACATGGCCTCAAATCTGGACTAGGAGAGGATCAAGGTGTTTTACATGGAGAAGGAGATAAGGACAGTGGCCGACAAGGAGTTTTGGATGGAGACCAAGGTGCTAATATTTGATTTTGTAGTGACCTATATATTTTTTAGCTGTCACTGGATGTGCATTTGTGTTGCAATTACCTCTGTCACTGTGTTGCAATTTGTGTATGTCATATGTGTGTTGCAATTATCTATGTCATATCTGCTGCAATTTTTTAGCCATTCGTGTTGCAATTAGAATGATATTTGAGTTGCAATTACTCTCTGAGTTTGCAATTACTACGCTTTCGGTGCTAATATTTGAGTTGCAAAGTGACCTATATTTTTTAGTTGTCCTTTGGATGTCCATTTGTGTTGCAATTACCCCCGTCTATGTGTTGCAATTGGTTATTATGTGTGTTTGATTTTTTACCGCCTTTTTGTGTTGCAATTTTTTAGCCATTCGTGTTGCAATTAGAATGATATCTCGAGTTGCAATTACTCGCTTCGATGTAAACTTTACATTGTTGTAATGCTTTTTCAGATCTAGGAGTGTCTCGACAAGAAGAATCTGGCAATCCAATTCAAGCGACGCCGCCTCATGTTTCCCCCCACATCAGCAGAGCCATGCATCCTCTCCTCCAGCGTCCACTAGCAACGTTGACGATCAAGGTACAATGTTGCATTTTTTCAATCTCTTTTGATTACGCAACACGCAATAGAACTTGGCATTGGTTGAATCCGTATATGAACTTAGCGCCATGCGCTTTTAGCGAATGTAAGACATTCGCTTTAAGGCCGAGTGGGCTGGTAGGCCCTCGAGGCCGTGGAGCAAAACACATAGCGCCGGAGGCGCCTTAGCGAATGTAATTCGCTTTAAGGCCGAGTGGGCCGGTAGGCCCTCGAGGCCGTGGAGTAAAAGACATCGCGGGGGACCCGCGATACAAGATTTCATACGAAAAAGCGAGGGGACCTGCGATACAAGGCATGTAGTACGTAATGACATTACTAGGATCCCTATATGAACCTAGCGCCGAAGGCGCATTAGCGAATGTAAGCCATTCGCTCCGAGGCCGAGGAGCGAAGGTAGCGAGGCCGAGAGGGCAGAGGCCCCTCGAGGCCGAGCGAGGACTTGAGCAAAGGCATCGCAGGGACCGCGATACAAGACCTCATAGTACAAAAGCGGGGACCCTGCGATACAAGGCGTAATTGAAAAATACATAGTTCGAGATAAAACAATACTCATGTTGCAATTACAATGCTTCCGGTGTTGTAACTAGAAAGCGTTTTAGTTGCAATTAGGTTTTATTTTATTTTTGCATTGTCCATTACTTTTTATAGTTGTAACCGGTGTTTTCATCTCATTTGCAATTTCTTATCTCGATGTTCTAAGGTTCTCCACATGCACAATCGATGCCTATTTTTTCGGATGTCCAAGGTGCTCGACAAGAAGAATCGGCAAGGTTCCCGAACCGACGTTCCTTCCGATTGTCCTTTGTATCATCCGAAAGACCACCGAGTCGCGACACTCATAGAAAGTAATTCTTCCATTTTTGTTTTTAGCTATTCATGTTGCAACTAGCACCATATCGTGTTGCAATTTTACTTTTTTTGTTGTAGTGTTATGTTGTAATTTTTTCCCCTCTCGACTTTTTAGCCGAGGGGACTTCGCAAAAGATGTTCCATTTGGAATCCCACTTAATGTTCACTTTGGACGTCAAAGGAGCCCCCATCCTCCTCTTTGGATACAGATGAAGTTAACTCGCCGGTCCAAAATTCCCTTCATCCAGCTCTCAAAAGGCTACGAGTAATTACCCGATGAGTTGGTTTCTCTTTTTTTATGTATCCATTTTTTTGCAATGCTAATTTTTGATATACCTTGCAACACCACCTCATTTGCGGAGGCAACATGCACCAGACTGGATGTCTTAATCAGCACTCTAACATCTCACGCCGCAATTGGGTGGCGATGGCCTCAATGACAAGGACCAAGACACTAGTGTGTTAGATCAGGCAAGAGAACAGGTTCCTCCCGCTCTTTGTAAGTTTTTTGTTCTTTTTTTCCATGGTGTTGCAATTCATGTAGCATTTCCTTATGCAATTGTAATCACTAAATGGTTGCAAATTGTATTTTTACTGATTGAAACCGGTGTGTTAGATCGGGCAAGAGAACAGGTCCCTCCGCTGCTGTAAGTTTTTTTTGTTCTTTTTCGATGATGTTTGCAATTCATGTAGCATTCCTTATGCATTTGCAATCACTAAATGGTTGCAAATTGTATTTTTCTGATTGAAACTGGTGTGTTAGATCAGTCAAGACAAGAGGTTCCTCCCGCTCATGTAAGTTTTTTTGTGGTTTCCATGCTGTTGCAATTCATTTAGCATTCATTATGCAATTGCAATCACTAAATGGTTGCAAATTGTATTTTTATAGGTTGGAACCAGCAAGTCTTCAGATGTACCCAACCAAGCGCGTCCCGCCACTGTAAGCTATTTATATTCTTATACATTTTTTTTTGGTTAGTTTCCATATCTAGCCTTTTCTTTTTGGAAAAATTTTGTTGCAACTCACTGTTTTTCTTGTTTTCTAAATAGGTTTCAACTTACCAAAGAACTAGGAGGGGTGCTAGCACCAGATTGGCTGCTTCAAAAGCTTCAGATTTGAAAGTAGATCAGAGCAAGCCCGACGACCCTCCTCCCGCGAAGAAGAAGAGAGTTCAAAAGTCACCTCCTAAAAAGGCTCCTGCGAAGGCACCGCCAAGAAGAAAGGAGGAAAGGGTGCCAATACCGGTAGGGATTTTGGATGGATTTTGAAGGAGGAGTTAGCGCAACGTAAGAAAAACACGAGCAATGGTTGGATTCGATGAAAGAGGAAGCTGAAAAAGAGATTAATCAGGTGAAGATGAGCGTCGGTGCCGTGTCAGAGGATAGCTTTGCTACTTGCCCCTTTCCAGAAGACCCTCTTGAAGACTTCATCAGCTGCTCTCAATGCACGCCAATCGAGTTGAGTGATGAAGAGAAGGAAATCAGATCACAGGACTTCAATCATTACCAAAGGGTGATCTTCGGATATGTGGGAGATCGGTTGAAGAAAAAGCCAAGAAAGTACATATCACCTTTCAAGATTAAAACCAGCCGGGCAAAAGTACCTCTGTCAAAGGCTCTTGCTATGAGGAACAAGATTGCTTCTTCCTCGATGAATTGAAAGAGTAATTACCCTCCTATATCTGTTGCAAAACTTCATATATTAGTGTTGCAATTAGCTTTTTTTCCTCGTCTTTTTATCCACTTTTTTTATATATATATCGCTGTCCTTTTTGATTTATCGACAACAACTTTTTTTTTTTCCGGGCATCCATGCGGGATGATTCTCGCTTGAGTTTGAGTAGTTTTGCACGTTATACTGGCAATGATCTACTCACTACCTTTGCTGACAACGTGGAAGGCGATTCTTCTCTTCTGGATTTCACTGTCTTTTGTCTTCGTTTTGATGACATATTTCACAAGTCGATTCTATTGGATACAGGCTTTTCCTCACCACCGGGCGTCTATGTGTTTTTTTTTTTCGAACATGTTGTTGCAATTACTTTTGTTATGACGTTGCAACCAACTATTTTTGTCATTATTTGCATCATTTGTTTTACAAATCTTTTGCATTTTTTCCCCATCCGGTTTGTGTTAAAGGGTGTCACGAGTGTCTTTGAAGCGGATGGCATAACTAAGACTGAAGCATTCCACGTCTTACGGACACATATTGAGACTGAAGTTGAGCATTATACAGACTTCCATAAGGCCAAGCTAGTTAGTATCTGATTATCTCACTCTCTCACCTCTATTGTTGCAATCGTAATAAACCTAGTCCTGTTTTTTTGTTGCAATTGGTGTCTCCTTAATGTTGCAAATGGATACTTAACCAAAGGTTGCAATTTTGCCATTATTGATTTGGTTCTTGTGTTGAAAGTGTTCACTTGTCGAAGAATCGATGTATCAACAATTTTGCTTTGTAGATTTTCATCCCTATGTGTGATGGTGGTCACTATTTTACGTATTGCATCAACCGCATTCATGAACGCATCGATATCCTTGATTCCATTGACTATGAGTGGGTGATAAGAGACCCTTGAATTCGTCATGACCCAATTAAAGCGATGTTGCCGTTCTTAAGTGCTGCATTCCAGAAGATTTGCCCGGCAACATTCCCTAATTTTGGCTCGTGGCCTACGGGATTTCCTAAAGTCCCAAGACAAGCTGGGCAAAATGAATGTATGTTCTTCGTCCCGGAAATACATGGAATATTATGATGGCGAAATCTTGCACACCGACATCAATCTCGTAAGTTATTTTTCCTTTTTCCGGCGCAGATTTATTTGAAGGTTCAAAATTCTATATTATCTCCTTTTCTCTTGTTTTTCAACAATCCGAAAGGTTTTCTCATTTTTTTTTTTTTGTGTGTGAGCAGTTCAAGGGCTTTATATACAAGGCTAGAGGCGATGCACTACTTGGTTTTTCCACATGCTCAACCCTGGCCGTGCTACGATGCTCTTGATGTCTATAGGGTTGGCGGAAGGAAGCCCGATTGGAAAGAGCACAGGAATGATGAAGTTTAGGACTCTTTTTTTTTTTCTTTTTCTAGAGTAGCAAGTTTCTCAAACTATGTGTCACAAGTTGCAAGTCCTTAAACACTTTCGTGTTGCAACTGGTTTAGAAATCTCTTGTAATTTGATACTCCCCTGGTGAGATCCAAGTGTTTCTGTATATATGTTACTGAGATCAATACTTGTTGGTGGTGGCCTAGGTCAAATATATATGTATGTTGCAATCCCCTTGTTTTTTTGCAAACAGGTTGCAATCTTGTTATTTTCGTTGTTGCAATTCTGCCCACTCCAATGTTGCAAATAGTGTTTGCATGATTCTAATTTTTGTGTAAATTGCGGTGTTGCAACTTTATACAGTATGTTGTTGCAAATAGTAATTTAGTAGCTCCCTGTGCATGTGCTACCGTTGGGCCATTTTGTAATCTGCTTTTTACCGGGGTTGCAATTGTGTCACTTATAGTGTTGCAATTGGACATGCTACATCGTTGCAAATGGTACCGTTCCCAGAACCTTGTGTGTTAACCAACTATGGGTCATCTCACTTTTTTTTTGTTGCAAATTGCTAGTTGTCGTGGTTGCAATTGTGTGTTCCAACTTGCTAATCGTGGTTGCAACTGTGGTTGCAATCGTGGTTGCAAATTGCTAGTTGCTGAGATTAGTGTATAAACTGTGGTGTTGCAACCGGAGACACTATGTTGTTGCAAATAGTAATTTAGAAGCTTCTGTGCCTGTGCTACCGTGGGCCATGTTGTAATTTGGTTTTCACATGGTTGCAATTATGTCACTTACGGTGTTGCAATTGGACACAATCCATTGGTGCAAATGGTACCTCCCCACCCCTTTGTGTGTCCCAAGCGTGGGTCATCTCACTTTGTTGCAAATTCTTTGTTTTCCCCTGGTTTGCAATTATGTTACTTCTAGTGTTGCAAATGGCATGCCCCCCACCCCTTTGTTCCAACTTGGTTGTTGTTAACTTTTTGCAAATTTTGGGTATATCGGGTTGCTATTGCCGCACTCCCGGATACAAATTTTTTTGTTCCAACACAATAAGATGTTGCAAATGGATATCAATCATTGTTGCAACTCTGTCAACCGATGTTGCAATTTGGTGTGTAAAGCAGTGTGCGGTGTTTGTCGGCATTCTCATTACACATGTATACTTACGGCAACATTCACATTATTATATCCATTTTCCGAAAACAAACAACTAGCAAACATGTAAACATTTATAAGGGCATAGTGATGTAACAACTTATAACTTATGCGGTACATAAATGTGAATAACCCGTCAAGTATATTGTAATAACTTATAACTAGCAACTAGCTAACATGCTACTGCATTTGCAACTAGCAAACATGTTCTTAACCCCTCTCTCCGTCAACGACCTCTTGTCGCATTTGCTCCTCCTCGCCTCTTGCACCTCTCCCACCATGCCCTCTTGTTGATGGTGTCGCGGGAATGTCATCTTGATTGCCTTCTTCATGTACAGCCCTCACTGCCTTCGGCCTCCCTCTTTTCCTTGGTTCGCTCTAATGTGGGTTGGCTTCTTTCTTGTTCAGCCGGCCCTCTGACGCCTTGCTTCGATTCGGGTTCAGTGGACAAGTTGTTGTGTAGTGTGTGCCTGCTACGCCACATGAGCTGCATATTCTTCTACCATAGGACTCTTTGGCATAGGTCTTTGAGCGGGTTACCTCCTTGATGAGTCTCAACTTCATGTTTCCTCTTCTTTGTGTTTGTTGATCTTCCTTTCGTCCGGGTCACAGGTGGCTCAACCAACAAGACATCATTATGCAACTGCTTGGCGTACCGATGACGGCGTTTCCTTTGCCGGCGACCCTTCAGCTTGTGTTATCGCTGATCCAGTGGCTGATGGTCCACTGCCAGGCGTCTCATCAGCTGCGTTGTCTTCATTTTCTGGGTTTGTTGTTGATGGTCCAGTGCTAGGCGCCGTATCTTCTGTGCTCCTGAACATTTCAATGCCCGGTAATATCCGATCAAGTTGTATACGTCCAACTCCTCACAGGCTCGGTTGGACCTACTTGCAGCCCTCCCCACCTTCATCAACTTTGGCATCGATTTCAACATCGGGCTCGTTCTCGCTTGCGGCGGCGACTGGTCGGACGCCATCATGTATACGTCCTAGGGAACTTGTTGCATTGCATCACGAGTATATCTCTTGAAGATATACTTTTTCGTATGTGTTCGACTGCGGGGTGGGTGAATGCCCTTATGATATGCATGCGCGAACAGCCACCGCAATTATTTTGAAAATCAAAAACACGGATGCTCATGTCGGTATGTTGCAATCGGATTATGTAACAAGTTGCAAGCGTGTGCCAATCACGGTTGCAATTGCGAAAAAACAACACCCATGTTTTTGCAAAACACGATCTATTTGGTGTAGCAACCACTTAACGATTTTAGATGCAAATTTGGTGTAATTTGTTTGCAATGCCGATCTAGGAAACAATAAACGAACTCTACTTGCATTTTTTTTCGAGATAAACAACAGTCATGTTGCAATTCTGATGCTTCATTTGTTGTAACTAGAGAGCGATTTTTAATTGCAATTAGGTTTAATTTCTTTGCAATTGCCAGTTTTTTATCATCATTGTGTAGCAACCACTTAACAGTTTTCAGATGCAAATTTGTCCAGTATAGCATATCAGATGAACAACTAACGGTTCCAAAAAAGCATATCAGATGAACTTTTTATTAAGATGAGCAATACCTGTGTGTTCCCATTGCTTGCATTCACATTTGTATTCCCCACTCTCCTTGTCAACAGTCACCTTGAATTCATGTTTTGCCCAGAAGAAGCTCCCTTCCCCTTGTTCATGTTTCACTAACCAGCGATTACCCTTTTCTGAGTTTGGATCAGGGCGAATGGTAAAAGCCGTGCTGTTCTGGTATTGCCTTTTGTACTCCTGGTAGACAGCCCTTGTGTATACTCTAGACAACTACTCATCAAATTTGGCCTTACATGCTCGCGTCACCGTAGCCTGCAAACCATCAGTTCCTTGTTGCAATTAGGATGCAGAGAGTGTTGTAACAAGGGAACAGTTACTATTGCAATTCCCATAACATGATTTGTTTTATGGGTTTTTTGTTTTTATACGTGCGTAGTGAGTCTCGCCCGGCATCCATATGGTCGGCGTCTTTGTAGTGATTCCGGCATCCTCTTGGCAAAGCGTGTGCGGGGCTTGTGCTTGGACCAACATAACCATCTTTTAAGACCCTTACGGCTCTCCGATCTACGTGTCGAAGTCATCCTTCCACAATATATGTTCTTGAAATAACATGATATCCACCTCTCCCTCTTCTACCACAAGGCTTTTTATGGCTGGATTCTCCGCAATGCCACAATCATCAATCAATTTTTTCCATTCGGCCTCAAATTGGGTTGGTCCCAAAGGATAATTCAGCAACGACTCAAACTTTTCTTGCAATTGCTTCTCTCTTTTAGCTCAATCTTGAGGAACACCTTTGGAATCGCGATATTCATCGCGGATCTTCATCGATAAAGGGCGTAAAAACAACAAATCATGTTGCAATCAATATCATCACGGTGTTGCAACGGCGTAGCAATATTGTCGGCAAATGTATTTTGATAGCAAATGTATTGTATCTAGCAAACGGAAATAGAGTACTAGTGGCAAATTTTTGGATAAACAGCAATCACGTTGCAATTACTACCATCATGGTGTTGCAACCGGGAAATAGTTTAAGATGCAAATTTTGGTGTATTTTTTTTCCGGATAAACAACGAGTCATGTTGCAATCAATATCATCACGGTGTTGCAACTAGCGAGCCGATTTTGTCAACAAATGTATTTTGACAAACAAATGTATTGTATCTAGCAAAGCGAAAATAGAGTACTAGTTGCAAATGTATTTTGACTCACCGTTAGGATAACATGTGGTTCGACGCCACCCATGCAACTCTTGAACGTCTCGAATAGCCATATGAAGGATGCGGCCGGATTCGTCACCAATGAGAGCTTGTCCAAATGTCACATTCTTTCAGGTTATTGTTGGATCCAACAAACATCGCAAAAGTGGCATGTTCTTGATGTTGGTTTTGTGAGTCGTATCGAAGGTCACGACGTCTCAAAGTCTTTGTACAATGCCCTCTCGGCTAGCATGACTCGAGAAGATGTTTCTAACAACCCTTGTCTTTGGATCCGTATCCACATCCCGGTAGAAATGGTCATTGTTCTCCTTACACTCTCGGAAGAATTTCAAGAGCTTGTTAAGATCATCATCTCTGTCTTCCCTAGCCTTGGCCTCCTTCCTGTGAAAATGTTGCAATTATGTTAAGTTACCTGTTGCAATTACAATTAGAGAATGTTGCAATTCATTGAAAAGTAACACGATTCAGCACTTACATATTCCTCACATCCTTCTCTGTGAACCCCCACATATGGCGACCGTCATGCAGTTCAGTCATCACATTCAACGCCGCCTGATGCAGAACACCGTTCCTTGTCATGATATGGAAGAGGTCGCATATTCCTTCCGCCATGTGCTTGTGGACGTGCATGAACCGCACCATCTTCTGGAGAGCGGCTCCAACTTGTGGTTGTGGGCTGTTTTCACAATGTCAAAGTACAGTATTTTTCCTTCATGTTCATCTTAACTTTGGCGAAGCTTGGCGGCCACATCTTCTTGACCCCTTCTTAGTTTTCGGTTCCTCATCATCTTTTACGCACGGACACTTGCTGCCCCCATTTGCGGACATAATCTATTTGTTTCGCGGGCTTGTTCTTGCAATCGACGATGAACCCGGCAAGCCTAGCATATTCGGACGTAAAATGCGTAAGCTTCATCACAGGTATTGAACCGCCGCTTTTACTCTCGGCACAAACACCGCCGGCACATATGAATCCTGTCACGAAGAAAACATACACAACATTATTAGGACAGTTTGTTGCATCTTCACAACATCTTTGGTAGTTTAGCAAAGTTTAAAAAAACGTTTGCATTTTCATACTGTTGCAATTACGGTTCTCATACTGTTGCAACCACCATTCAGTTCAGATGCAAATCAGGTTTAATTTGTTTGCATTGCGGTCTAGGAAACAAAAGCGAGAGGTCTAGCATTTTTTTGTCGACAAAACAACATTCACTCATGTTGCAATCACGGATCTCATACATTGTTGCAACCACCATTCGGTTTTCGGTGTAAATCAGGTTTTAATTTGTTTGGATTGGCGGTCTAGGACTCTAGGTAACAAAATCAGAACTCTACTTGCAATTTTTTTCAGGTCAAACAACACTCATGTTGCAATCACAGTTCTCATACTTTGTTGCAACCACCATTCAGTTTTTAGATGAAAACAGAGTTCTACTTTTTTTTTCGGACAAACAAACACTCACTCATGTTGCAATCACGCGATTTTCCGAAAGTGTAACTAGAAAGCATTTTAATTGCAATTAGGTTTAATTTGTTTTCATTGCCAATCTAGAAAACGTAAAAGCGAGTTCTACTTGCTTTTTTTCGGACAAACAAACACTCACTCATGTTGCAATCACGATTGCTTAAAAAGTGTAACTAGAAAGCGTTTTTAATTGCAATTAGGTTTAATTTGTTTTCATTGCCAATCTAGAAAACACAAAAACGAGTTCTACTTTTTTTTTTTCGGACAAACAAACACTTTCGGTCATGTTGCAATCACTATCATCATTGTGTCGCAACCATACTTGATTTAGATGCAAATTTGTCCATTATAGCATATCGGATGAGCGTAGCGATGAGATTTGGGGGGTATATGGAGTGCTTATCTCGCATCAAAAAGGCTGCGTGTGCATCCGGAGTCGCCATGTCCCCCGGAGCCAATGCCACCCGGTGGCGTCGGTGTGGTTGTATGGTGGAGGATCGGCACTGGCGGCGTCGCCATGTGCATAGGAAGCTGGAACCGCAGCCGTCGGTGTCGAGGGCGGCGCGGGGGCCCCTCGCTGGACTCCCAATGCCGGTACTCGCGGATCTCGCCTCGCCCTCCGGCTTCGCCGCGATCGCGAATCGCTTTCGCGACGGACCTGCGAATTGGCGCGCAGGCTCGTTCTTCGGACTTCGCAAAACCGGGTGCCTCCGTTTTCGGCTGCGGATCTCGGCCTCGCCCCTCCATCCACGCCGCTATCGCGCAACACTTTCGATCGCGAATCATCTGCGCCGCCATGACCACGATTGCGTGTGATCCAGGGGCGGGATTGAGGCAGCCCCATCGATCCCCCCCGAGGTTCGTGGCTGGGTTGTGGAGGTGGTGTTGGGGCGGAAGGTTGAGGCGGAGGCGAGGCGCGGCGGAGCCGGACGGGCGGAGGCGGCCGTGAGCATGGGGATTCGTCGATCCCGCCGGATTGCAAAGGGCCCCATCGATCCCCCCCGAGATTCTCGGCGGGCGGGGTGTGGAGGTGGTGTTGGGGGGCGAAGGTGGAGGAGGAGGCGGAGGTGGCGGTGGGCGGGCGGGAGAGGCTGGCGAAAAGCGAGATCCGATTTCAAATTTCGAACGGAGGGGTTGGGCGACGTGTCTGGTCGGACACTTTTATTATGTCCAAAAGGCGAGAATCTATGTTGCAACCGTGTTCTATAATGAGTTGCAATCGTATTGTAGTATGCGTTGCAAATGGGCGCCCGATCGCGGGATTAATTAGCTGGGGGAGGTGCGCCCACGAGCGCACTAGGGGAGGTGCGACCAGGCGCGGACAGCCCAGGGCGCGGGCAGCCCAGGCGTGTCTTATTGGGGAGGGGGAGGCGCGGCCCCGGCTGCGGGTTTGGGGCAGGGTGGGTGCATTTCGTACATAGAATGCACCGGGTGCATTTTAGACCTGTTGTGTGTGTGTGTGTGTATATATATATATATAAGACTGCGCTATTTGGTTGCTGTACGCTCTAAATATTATTTAGAGCGTCGGCGGATCCAACCGCAACTCCGACGAGCGTCTCCGAAGAGTAGATTTTTCTCCCACAACCGTAAGTCTTACTACTAGACTGATCCCACAACAGTAAAGTTTCAACCCTCAACCGTAAGTATTACTACAAAGCAACCCTCCCTGCGGCCGTAAATGATCCATCCCCAAGAGTAACTATTACTACTGGATGGACAACTAGCTGCATACATATGTCCCCCAAGAGTAAGTATTACTACCGATGGTGCCTAAATTTTGCAACAGATGGTCTCCCACAACCGTAAAACCAGTGAGCACCTGATTCTTGTAACCGCAAAAGTACTGGCGCCATGCAAGTCAATCAGCAAGGTCAAATCATCTGGAATACCGGGTCAAGTCTAATCAGTCTTTCCATGAATACTGCCATGGTATTAGATTAAAATAGTAATGTTCCTAAATAGTAGTAATAGGAGACTAGGAGTAACAGGATCTCGTGTACTACAACTCAGGGTTGGAGTTTGATTATTTCTACACTCGTTGATTATTTTTATTTTTGACAAAAAGTAGATAGTTCTTCAAATAATAGGTTTAGTAGTAGTTTCTGACTATTGCAAACCGTAATGCCCGAACTAAATTCAGGTAACCACATATAACAATAGTAGTAAATTTTTAAAGATCCAATAGTGGGCGTCCATTACCAACCCAAGCTTCCTGCATGTGTCTACGTAGGAGTGCCTACAATTTAGGAAGGTAGTAATTTGATACCCAAAAGGAATGTAGTAATTTATTTCCTTTTAATGATCAATGAGGGCGCAAGAAATAGAAGTAAACTTTACTCCTGCATAATTGGTATGTGGACATCTCTTTCAGAATTAGTAGTAAGATTCTAAATTCTTTCTCCTCTCCCTTTCTCTGAATTAGTAGTGAAAATTTTCTGAATTAGGAGTAAGATTTTTGTCTAAACTTTCTCCCATTTTCTCACTGAATTGTTAGTAAGATTCTTTGTATTTTTTCATCCAATTGAAAGAAAGATTATTTACAGCTTTTTTTTTCTCCATTGCAACCATACATCCATACAGTTAAAATACACAAGTACTCTACAATATTCTTTTCTCCTTGCAATTGATAGTCACTGACAGCAAGATACTACCAAAATCAACATGCCACCTTCACTACACAACACTAGTGATGCTACGACCAGAATTTGTGCCTGATGCGCTTCTTTGCAGGCTGATCCACCTCCTGGTCCCCATCCTCGTCATCTGCCTTGGCTTTCTTCATGCCGACATTGTTCTCCTACAACATAAGTGGATCACCGAATCAGAGAAATATACTTCCAGGTAGCAGCAGCTGGCAGAAACACATGACAATGCCCAGCAAGGGATGGGAGGGTAAAGCAGAGAAGAGAAGAGAAGATGGGATGAGCCTTGAGCTCCGCTGCCTTTTCATGTGAGGCTTCTCTTGATCAAGAAAATGAACAACAAAAGAACATGAATGATGAGCTCCGTCGGTGCATGGGAGGAGCGCGCTGGACGCCGTTTGGGACTGCAGGAGGCGTCGAAGCCAAAAACATGCCGCCGCTTGACGTATATAAGGGCAATGGCGTGTTAATGCTGGCGAAAATTAGGTGCAGATTTCGTGCAGCTGGTTGTCCATCTGGTAGTAAAACTTACGTTTAGGGATGGATCAGTTACGTTTGCGGCTAGCGGTCCTTGCTGCATGTCGAAACCTGGTAGTAATAGTTACTCTTTCTAGCAAAATGGACATAGCTGGTAGTAATAATTACTTTTTCTGATGGAAATGTCTATGGGTGCAGGATGTTGGTAATAATTCTTACTCCTGTAAATGGGAAAATTACTACCGCGGGGTGGACGCCGGAAGTGGGCGGCGCCGCCATGGCTCTAAATTATATCATCCTAAATAGCAGTTTTTATATATATATATATATATATATATATATATAGAACTATTACCTTGTAGGTGGCTACAAAATTTTATATTCTGTAGCCGGACCCAAACTCGACCGGCAGGCACCGCAACGTCCCACCAGCCCATACCATCCCCTCTACCTGTTGCATGCATGCTCAATTATTATGTGGCAATAATTTTTCTCTCTCCTAAATCACCGCATGCTTATGATCCGGAGTCGGGTAATGGTGGCTGGGGCTGTGTATTTCGAGATGATTCGGGTGACATAATCAAGGTCATCAGAGGAAGAATTGAAGCTCTGTCGAGTGCCATGCATGGGGAATTGGTGGCGTGCATCCAGGGTGTTCAAGCAGCAATCACGCTGGGTGTCGGCAATGTCATTGTGGAGACCGATGCTAGTGAAGTGGTGCAAGCTACTCGTTCGGATGATTATGCCCTGAGTCCGGTCTTCGCTTTGGTAGATGAGCTTCGTAGTCTCCTTCAGTGGAATTTTATTTCATGGAAATTTCAATATTGTAATCGGTCGTGTAACAAAGTGGCCCATGAGCTGGCCAGTTTGGGTAGTAGGAGTGATCCGGATGATGATCCAGCTTTGGACTCAATACCGGAGCACATCTATCGTGTAATTGCTGACGATTCAGCTCTTTTAAAGTAATGGAAATCCATGTTTCCCCTCAAAAAAAAAAAAAATCACCGCATGCTTTGACCGAGATGTAAATTTCTTTTATTGCTCATTGCGTCGAGTCCTCCCATCCCGGGCGGCAGTGTCGAGTCCTTGCTACCTCCCGGCGGCGGCGTTCCGGGGGTCACCAACTGGTGATGGCGAGTGGCGACCCACACCATCATGCGCACGGCGAGCAGCGCTCCATCCATAGGTGGCGGCGCTGGTGGCTGCGCACCATCTCGGCGGCGGCGGCTTCCGTGCCCCGCGCTTGCAGCCCCTGCGGTGGTGGCTGGTGGCTGACCGGCAGGTCCGGCACTCGGCCTGAGCTTCTCCGGCGCCGCAGCGGCGGTTCATCACACGACGACCCGACGCAGCCTCGACGTGCAGCCCAGCAGAGGCTAGAAGGCCGTGGCCAGCCCTGCTCGCGCTCCCTGCCGCGTCCACCTCCACCGCGTGACCGCCGGGTACCTCCACGGCGCGTCGACCTCGCCGACGGCCCTGTGACGGTGTCCGCCCGACGGGATCTCGCTGTCCATATGGTGCCCGGGCGAGCAGACTGCAGATGGGATGTCTAAATCACCCTGTCGCGCTGCCGGTGCACCTTCGAAAGAGCTCTCAGCCTCTCATCCTCCGGCCAGCCGATCCCGTCAAATTACTACTGCTGGTTTGATGATTTGCGCCCCCAATTCTGAGATGAGCAGCGTTTTGGATTACGGGGATTATTTCGATTGCATTTGTTGCTTTGGTGCGTCCATTTGTATAGTATCTTCTTTGTGTGTCTGACTATCGGAAGTTTTTTTTTTTTTTGATATACTAACCAGGTAGGATTTGTGAGTTCATGCATGTTGCAGTATCATCTGCTTTCTTTTCTTGCCTGCGATTGAAGTTGTTATGTGATTTCCTATTCTTGAGTAGTCCTTGCTTAGTGATATTAACTATTTTCTCATCAATCTTGCATACTGAAATTGATTTATTTTTGCAGATTGATCCTTTGGATGCTGTTTGTAAAAAATCTAGATGTCTATTTTTGATTAACCAAACTTATTGCAAGTCATTGTTGCTGCCGAATTTTACTATTTTTCACCCTTCTAGTAGTATGAAATTGATAGTATTGCTTATCTATTCTTCAAAGAAAGAGCTCGTGAAACCAAATGTATGAATGATATCAGATTTTTAGTAAATGGCAAGATTCATATTAGTTAACTGTCGTAAATTCGTTTCTAGTAAATCATACATGAAACTATATGGTAAAAAGCATGGTTATTCATGTAAACTATAGTTACTTACTACAATAGACATACACCTTACAGTAATTGACCGTCGTCGTCGTTACAATGTAAGTTAATGGTAACAGCACTAAAGGCATTTGAATATCAGAACTGCTTCGCGGTGAATAATCCAAACTTTGGTAATTCCAATGTTATTGTCTCGAGCCATTCGATTATCGTAACTACTTCATGCTTCTGAAAAAATCCAGTAAATATATTATCGTAACTACATGAGGCGTAGATTATCGTAACTGCATGCGGTATATTGTTGAAATATTCTCGTAGCAGCCACTTACATCGTGCTAATTATAGTTACCACTTTACCAGAACATGTGGTACTTATCGTAACAAGATCGTTCTCATAAACTAGAATATGTGCTAATTATAGTAACAAAAATATGCTTGCATGCATGTCAACGTGTGGTGGCGCGTGAAACAAAATAATAGGGCGTCATTAATTAATGCAATTACTTGCGGTGTTGACTCTGCATGCATGCAGCCGGAACAGTAACTCTTGGGCTGGCCGGCTGGATCGGATTCGGCAACCAGGTGCGGTCAGTTGGCCTGGCTACAAAATACCGTATTTTGTGGCCCTACTGACTATCTTCTCTCTATATATATATATATATATATAGGGCGTATTATTAGGTTCAGGGGCTTCCAACGGTGTTATTGAGAGCACCAGCCAGTTTGGGCGGACCGGCGCACCCACCAGCGAGGTCTGTCACGCGCACGTGGGGACCATTTTTTCAAATTTCAAATCTCAGCTCAGAATGCATATAAACATTTTTTGTTGCGACAATGCATAAAAATCAATGGACGAGATAATCAAAACCAGTTCTGCGATGCATAAAAACCTCTCCGCGAGCTGGCTGTTCCACCTGACAAAGACTGACGCATGCTGACACATGCTGACATGCACGCATCCACTTAAATTCCCTCCGTTTTTTCACGATAATTCCTCAACGAAGCATCCGATTCAAAAACGGTTTTCACCATTGAACTCCTGATATTTTTGTGCACGATTCAAGCACCATTGTGAATATTTTTTCCAAAAATTTTGAAATTTAAAATTTTATGCACGAGCATAAAGAGTTTACGTTACTGGTCTGTGCATACAAACTTGTGTGCGAGTGCATAGTAACATGATATGTGCTAATTTGATGCATATGTTCACTTGTGCGAGTGCATATAAATTTTTGACATCGACATTGCATAGAAATTAGCGGTTGAGATGCGTATAATCACTCGTCCGGATGCATATAACACATGGAGACATATCATCTTCTCCGGAATTTAAATTTTGAATCATGTCTCATTATTGCACTCCAAAATTTTAAATTTCATAATTGAATCATGCCATAGAAGAGCTGATTGAATGCATATATTCAATCGTCCAGGTGCATATAAACATTTTAGTATCGACATTGCATAGAAATTAGTGGTTGAGATGCATATACTCGCTCGTCCGGATGCATATAAAACATAAAGACATATCTTCTCGAGAAGTTGAATTTTGAAATCATGACTCATTATTGAACAACTGGACACATATAGCACTGGCGAAGAGATGCATATAAAAGTTTATAGCACTAGTCATAAATCAGCAACTTCGAGTAAATGTGTATCGAGGCATGCATAGCAACATGTGTAAACTTACGTACACAAGCATAAAAAAAAAAAAATCAACAAAAACAGCCATCGACAACAACCATGCATAGAAACGTCCATCGTCGTCGCTCGCATGGCCATCGTCGAAACCACGCCGCCGGTAGACACATGCACCTCAGCCGAACCACCATAGGCAAACGCTAGGCTACAGCGCCCGTGGCACTCCTAGGCACCGCGGGTGGCAAGTGGTGGCGGGGAAGGGCCGCCACCAACAGCAGCAGCCCCATTGGACGCCTGGCCGAGTGCTTGAGCTGGGCGACCCTACTCCCTTCGCGATGTTACTGCATGGAGAGCATAAAAACACATATGCATAAAAATTTAGCAAGTGAAGCATATGCATAAAAAATTGGCCAGTGAAGCATAAATAATAAATATTTCACAACAGCAACGGTTGTCACCTAAAAGCTTGTGATGATCGTGCTAGATGTGTCTTCTCCTAAAGCCATCAACACCACGACACTGGTCGTATTCTCTAATCCAATTTGATGGCAAAAAAACACAAAATCTCAAAACACTATACACCATGCGAAAAAAAAATAATGCATAATTTTTAGCACATGCAAAAAACTTTATATGAACCTTACAGCAGGTGAGATATTCTTGGTGCATAAAAATGTATTTCTACATAAAAAAATAATTGCTTGTGCATAAAATGTATCCTAGCACGCACAGAGAAACAATTATTATGCATCCAAAAAAAATATTGTTTCAATTTCTATGCATTCACAAATTAAGGTTTCAATCTCCTTCACATTATATGGATTCAAAAAATAAGATTTTAATTAATATGCATTCAAAGCTTAAGATTTCTAATTCAATTTCTAGGCAATGAAATTAGATTGAAACATAGCTTACATGACCACAGTTGCATCCAAATAACCCAGGTTGCTATGCATCCAAAAATAAGTTTCAAATGCACAAGGCAACATAATTAACACAGGTTGCTAGCATATCTACTTCAATCCTCACTGGTTGCTTGAGTCGAAGACCGATGGCCTGAGAAAAATGGATCGGCAGCTCTTTGAACCTGCATGCAACAATGGAGGGACATTAGCCATGACACAAATATATACATACACGCTGGCGAGTTCAGGAACAAGAAGTTTGCCGCTGGTCAGACATTAGCAATGCATAGAAGCATTTTTTTCCATGCATATAAACAAGAAGTTTTATGCCGCTGCCACAGATCCATGGTCGCATAATAACACGTCATAGGGGTGCATAAATATTAATTTAAATAACAAGTAATTTTAGAACCGTTCTCCAACTTTCATATGCATAGAAACTCAATGATGCTATAGCAGAAACACATCTATGACGCTTAGATGCTAGCTCTCATTTGCCACAACCTCATATTCATGCAAAGTTGTGATCAAATCCAATTAAAACATTGCATATCAACTATAGCTAATGAAGCTTAAAAAATCAGAAGAAAAATATCATGAGAAGGCAAGGTGCATCATTGTACAAAGAAGCATATAAGGTATTACACGATGTGCATATTTTATTTTTTTTATTTTTTTTTGGCTGCCGGTTGAGATATTTGGGAGCAGATTGCTATCTTTAGTATTTTGCTCCATCTCCTGTGATCTCCTGTGCATGCATGTATCCATCAGCAATGACCCATCAACTACGGCGTTGGCAAATCTGAGCGGCCAGGGGAGCTTACCTTTCTTGAGTGCATGCACCTGAAGCAATTCCTTGGCTGCGCAACCCATCCCAAAGCCTGCAGGTCGGACGCACTGTTGCCGGAGCCGCCGTCAGTGGTGGTATGGAGTAGCCATAGCTGCCATCCATGACGAATCAGAGCCGATGTTTATCCTCCAGAGTTGTAATTATTTCCTTGGATTAGGAATCAGAGTAGGAGGGAAGAAGACAAACCTGTAAATAGCAGATCGACTGAGCCCGGGGGACGCAGGCACACAGCTCGCGTAGGGCTGACTGCAGCGCGCCGGGGACCTCGCCTCCAACTGCAGCGCTGCCGGGGACCTCGCCCACGCGAAGCGAGGTGCTGCTGCCGATGTGGGAAGGCCGGGATGGAGATTCCCCTCACTCGTAGTCGCTGCCGTTCCCGTCGCGTTGCCCGCGCCCTCCCTCGAGTCCTCGACAAGGATGCAGCTAGCGCCCCGGCCGTCGGCGGCCCGCGCCGCCCGCGCGCTCGCGCTCTAGGGGCCGGCGACGGAGACGCGCCAAGGACGAGCTCGGGCTGGAGAGGGAGGCCGTGCAGCCGCTGGTGGAGGCAAAGGCCGCGCGAGGAAGGAGAGACGCCGGCGGTCGTCGTGGTGGGGTCACCGCACGCCACGCGATAGGGGAAGGCCGGGGGTGGGGATTTGTTTTTCAGTTGCCGGTCCAGGTTTTCAAATGATTTTGAATGAGGCCGGTACGGTGAATTTGGCCTGGCTCCACTTGCGCGGGACCATGGCAGTCCAGGCCAGGCCCATGGGATCATGGTTCGATTGAACCACGTTGGTGCCATTTGGGCTAGTGCTTCCCCTAATTATTGGAAGCACAGGGCTCCATATAACATCTTTTATATATATATATATATATATATATATGGGTTCTTGTTAAAATAATGCCGGTGTCGCGATTATTAAACAAGATACCCGAGCCCACCGCTAGACCGCCTTCCGCGTCGCTCCTGCCCGGAAACCCCCCGCGTCGCGCCCGGACCGCCCACGCTGCGGCACCACGATCCCTCCCACCGATTTCAGTCAGGTACACCTTCTTTGACTTTTTTTTTTTTTTTCCTTTTGTTCCACGGGACCAAGTTTCCGTGGCGTATCGATTTTTTTCTTTCCATTTTTCTTCACACCGTCTATGTTTTTGTCCTTTTTCACGCAACTTGTTTATTGCGCAAAAGTTCTACAACTTTCCTATTTTTTTTTACACATGAGCAGGATTTGCAAAAATTAAATTTCAAGATTGACCGTCCTATTAGTTTAATATCTTCGTGTTTTGTGACAAAATATCTCTCTTTTACTCCCTCCGTTCCAAATTGTAGTTCACTTTGGCTTTTCTAGATCCATTTGTTTTGCTATGTATCTAGACATAGTGTATAACTAGGTGCATAACAAAATCAATGTATCTAGAAAAGCCAAAAGTGAACTACAATTTAGAACGGAGGGAGTAGCAAGGATTAGCAAAACTGTATACTCTCCCTTTGGATTCATAAAACTTTTAGAACACATACATTATTTGATCATTTGCCTTTCAGGATACACCTATTTGATCTACACATTGTTCTTCAGAACCCAGGTTTCTCATGTACTAGTAATTTAACTGGATTATAAAAAACATCTGTTGCATCGTCAATCCTCAAGACAAATTATTTAGACATTATTCAAACCACTCCTCCAGAATATTGGAGGACATAACAGTGCTGGTGATGAACAACGTAATACATCTTTCGAAAGTGACCTTGCTGATCACTACTTTCTAAAATGAGACTCCTCCAAGGCAGAATTCAAAATATTTATTTATCAGTATCTTGTGAGCCTGGTTATCTTGATGGAAAGTTAGGTAATGCAGCAGGTCAGGGCCTTCGTATCTGATCAGAGATCTTGTAAAAAAACACTGAATCATGAATCTTCCATAATAGTATCATACACTTGCACATCGAATTAATAGTAGACATGTAAAATAGAAACAGCAAAAGGCAAACTGCTAGTGAGTGCAAGCCCCAAAAATTCAGTATCAATAGAAACTAGATATGAAACAATTCAGTATAGAAACTAGAGCCGAAATACTAAACATTCGAATGTCATTGCACTAAAAAATAAAGAAATATCATGCAATCTACTACATACAACAGATAACCAAAATACATTGGCTCCTTTTTTTAAAAAGTCATTTGCTCGATTTGTTTTTCAAAGTCCTCAAAATGAACACCTAGGGACCATTATTTTTTGGAAAAATCGTATTCGAATTGATGTTTCATTGAAGAACTAAGAATAAGAATTTGGCTGTGATCAAACAAAAGCATATGTCAGGTGCTTACACAGGTGCTTACACATGCAGTTGTCATAGGCACCAAAATGAGTAACAGTCAGAAACCATAAATCTGTGATACCAACTAGTGCATAATTGATCAAGATAGATAAAATCAATGCGAATTTTATGCCTCGTGGAGATAGAATCACTCCAAACAAGTGCAGATCAATATTCGGTATTACCTTATTCGTGCTAGCGGCACGCCATTGTTGCTGACGGAGTGCAGATGAAGCCAATGTCTTCTGCTGGTGGAAGAAGGCTAAATAAATTATCAAAAGCAGCCATCATTAATGTCAATTATTTGGAATCTAAACAAGCCATAATAAATTAAATGTGTAAAATTGGAAAATTAGCAAGAATGAAAAAGAACCTAATTTCCAATGGAAAGAATTGCAAAATTTATACGCTTGTAAACTATCAATCATAATTAGCCACAAAAACAAGTCAGGAATAGTAGAAGAAACAACCTATGTGAGCAAATCATGAGAAGTAGTAGCTGCAGGAGGATGCTTTAATGCCAAGAGACTGGGATCTGCAGCAAAAGAAAAGGGAGAGAGGATAAATAACACTGATGAAACTGTTAGATCTAATCAGGGTGCATAATTAATAAATACGTAGAGTAAAGTGGTTTTTGAAAATAGGATAGAGATCTCTAGGATCTGACATAGATGACAGACAAGTAAAATTTATACATGTGACTACACAAAAAAAGAAATTGGCTTGAGACTATAATCTCTAACAAAACTAAAATTTGAAATCAACAGCATGTCCAAAGAAGCCGAGCAAAGAAAACAGAAGGGAAGACAAACTAGAGGACTGGATGATGGGGATTAGCTGCTCCCTAGGCCTACTAGGCTAGATCGGTCACTAGTGCAGGGATGAAGGGTGAAGTCATCAATGTTACAAAAACTTATTGTGCCAAACAACAACCAGTCCACCACTAAAGGCCCTAACAGCACAGCCATACAGAGAAATGCAGCACAACCAAGAAGCAATCACAATATTCAGGTGCTCACATGCAATTGTCAAAAGCATACCACAATGGATAGCAGTCAGAAACCTTAAATCTGTAATATCAACAAGTGCATACATAGATCAAGATAGATAAATCATAAGATCAATGCCAAATTTATGGCTGGGAGAGACAATGATAAGTCTAAAAAACTGTAGAGCATTCTCCAACATACCTTTTTTGTGCTAGCGGCACTCCACTGTTGCTGATGGAGTCTAGATGAAACAGACGCCTCCTACTGGTAATCTTCCATAATGAAGTAGCATACACTTGCACATCAAATTAATAGTAAAGCTGTAAAATAAATACAGCAAAGGCAAACTGATCGTGAGTGCAAGCTCCACTGTGCCAAGCTAAATTTCCTACTAAATAGGAAAAGCAGACCTAGCTCAAACTCACCTCTATGCTTATAGCTAAGCACACTGAGGTCCATGAGCACATGGTGGTGCAATAGAAAATGCTTGGGCGACTAGGAACATGGTGGTGCACCACCACTGTCTAAATTACTATCCTTCATGAGTGTTGATGACAAACAAAAGGGAACATGTAGCAATCTATACAGAATAAACTTCAATTAGGCAATGTACTATTATATGTAGAACCAATATCAATCCTAAGCAATTCATAGAAAATTAAGCTAAGACAGTGATTTGTTCAAATAGAGAACCGATAAGATCAACCCATTGCAACCATGAATGGATTACCTTGTATTCCCCACTTTGCCCTCGCAATTAGTGGGTAGCGAGACGCATTGAAGGTTCTCTGCGATATCCCAAAATAAGGCACTTCAATAAGATGCTTAAAATATTATGTAAACCATATGAACATTAGGTAAAATAAGAATGATAGCATGGCAACTAGGAACACCGGCCACGGGATGTTGACATCATCAACAATACTAGCTTTTGAGTGTTCTAGAGAGGAACCTATCTCTGTTTACCATGTTCAAAATCTTGCATAGCAAAAGGAAAATGAAAAGTACAGCTATCAAGAGGAAAAAGAAAAATATAGACAAGCAAAGAAAAAGCGAGACAGGATAGCATGGAGCCATGAATGTGAAATGAGCGAGAAGCAAAAGAGATCGATCCAATCGGTCATGATGGAGAAAACATGACAGAGGGAAGCCATGAATATACACGGCATGGAGTGGACTAAGCCCAATTCAATCAACAGGTAGCGATAGAATTGTTCATATGAGTGCAGCATTTTTTAGAATTAACCGCAATGAGCAATAAGCGGCATAAGGTCTAACTATGAGCAGTAGTACACGAGGAATAGAACTTACCGGAGGAAGCATAACCAATAATATTCAGAGTAAAGTATTTTAAAAATAGAATGGTGATCTCTGTCATTTGACAAAACATCAGTTCATACCAAAAAGCTGGTGAAAAAAAAATTGGCTCACAAATTGTCTAGAACACTTCAACAACACAGAATTAAGAAAATGAGCAATCAATCGACTCAAAAGTTCACATGGCAACATCAAAGAATTAGCATGTCGTTAGAAAGAACATGCCACACGTAACGAGGAATTGAAGCAACAAAATGAAATCAGCGGGATCCATAATTAACCAAGGATCTCTACTGCACATGCTGGTCTAGTTGACGAGTTACCGGTATGTACAACGAGGCCGAGAATAGCAAGCAAAGAAGATGAACTAAAAAAGATCTCACTATCCGCATGAGAATGACATATATTCTTCCAAAGACAAACAAGAGTCAATCCGAACTGTAAAATTTCCACTTAATCTAAATCATTGAAATGTAGAATCTATTGGAAAAATCCCTCACAACTCGCTAGTGGTTTGTGCTGATGTAATGCAACATTATTTTTTAATAGACTTATAAATAGTCGCAAGTAAACTACCTAGGATGTGTGCATGATAAAAAATGTTGAGGCAACTACTGAGAAGGTGGCACGAGAAGATGCTCCGGCAAAGTCCCCGCACCCCGGTGAAAATTAGACAATGCTAGCATAAAATTTGTTCTTAGGTGCTAAGCAAAGAAAGTATGATGCACGCATGTGCTGAATCAAAATTCAAAATAACAACAGGAGTAGGAATACACATGCCTTGCTAATACCCCTATTTTAGGGCAAATGAAGCAAGAACCAACCAGTGCAGCTTAAAATAGATCTTCTAGTAACATATGATCAATGAAACGAGAACATGGTAAAGGTGTAAAGGATGACTCTTCTAGCTGTTGACACGTAAATCCACCAGTCATGAAATTAACTTGATGATAACTATTTCATAAGAAAATGCATCACCGTACTCCCAAAAACATGATAATTTCTCACAGCTAGACAGATTATCCATAAGGACATATATATTTAATCAATCATCATTGCAATATGTGTAGACTGTATGGCACAAATGCATCTAAATAAAACAATCACACGGAGAGAAGATGCACCAATTTGCAATGATTATGCTAGATAATTTACCTAGAAATATGAAAGCATGCTTTAAGTGTCATATTTGCACATCGATTTGGGGAAAATTAGCCTTTGTTGGATGCTACATCCACTTACGACAAGGGAAAATCAAAACAAAGAAAGAGTAAAAGCAAAAATCGGAAAGGGAATTCAGAGGGGATAATTTAGCATATGAAGCATAAAAAACATTTTTTACGGATACACGCCAGTATCTCCAACCCATTGGTCGGGTAGCCTGCTAGGAAAAGCTTTAGCACTGCGGCTTCACATGTGACAAAGCAACTATTGCTCCTTCCGGTTGCCTAATCAATCCAATCTAGCATGAGGATGTTGCGTATTCAATCCAAACTTGCATGAGGAAGCGGTGGTCAAGGAAGGCACCGGCGGCCATGGCTCGGATCTTGACGGAGAGATGGAAGAGCATAAATTTTAAAAAATCTGCCGGTTCTCGGCGGGATAGGGAGGAGGAAAGGATGCACCTTGTCGATCTACTAGCTCGTCATCCCGCTCGAAGCCCGTGCGGAGGGAGGGGGCTCGCCAGGCCGGGACGGCCGGCCGGCCGGCCCGACACAAAGGGGGCGGCGACGCCTGGTGGGGGCGGCGTCGGCGGTGAGAGCCGGGTTGCGCGCAGGATCCGCACCGGTGGGCTCGAGCAGCCGCGCCCGGATGTTGAGGACGCGACCCGGGCGGTGTCGATGGTTCCACGGCCGCCGACGGAGAGAGCTCGGGATGCCGAAATGGCGAAATCGGATGCGGAGGCGCGGGGAAAGTGGCGAGATTGGCTTGTCCGGAGGAGGAGGTAGCGAGCTAGATCGTCGGCGGAGAGGGGTGGCGAGCTCGGAGAAACCGGGCGGAGGGGGCGGCGAGCTGGAAGAAACCGGCGTCTCTTCCCACGATCTCCATAATTAAAACAAAAAAAAATAGAGGAGGTGGGAGGGGGAGAGAGGGGAGAGAGCCCGTGGCATCGTTCGGGTCCGAGGTGGGTGGGACCGTGGTTGGGTCGGTGCAGTGCGTTGTGCGGCTGATTTTGCGCTTCGGGTAGTGATTATTAATCATTACCCAGGGGTTTATATATATATATATATATATATATATATATATATATATATATATATATATATATATATATAACGAACTAACATGTGAGTTACTTCAATTGTAGAAAGAATCGCTACGGACACCGGCGGTGAGGAGAGATTTCTCGAGAGCCTCCCGGTGTAATTGTTGGTGTAATTCTTCGAACATAACATGTATAACACCATAGCCTCCGAAGTAATGATGAGGTCTAACTCGACAATAATCATCTCCTCCCTCCTCTTACACGCTTCCATGTACCACCGGGTTTAAGTTGTTCATTTGTGTACCCCAGTGATGGCTAGTCCTTTTTGCCGACTAGGCTCCTGCCCCACTTATAGGTCCGAATATATCATGATCGGCTTCTGCATCGGTGCATTCCGCGGAGTTGTGCCGTTCTCATACCTGCGTCGGCGGGGAATAGTCCGAGCTGCTCGGATCGATTTGACCACCGTACATTGCTAAAAGCGCATCATCAATAAGCGGGGCATCACCTTGTGGTGGTGGGAGATCATTATGAATAACTAGCGGTGGGAGAAATTGCTTAGATTGCATCCCAAGCTATGGAACATCTTTCGCTACACTCTTCCCTTTCTTCTGATATGACTCATGACTTTACGAGAGAGCTATTATAGTCCGACAATTGCAAGGGCTTACGTGCCAGACGGTCCTGTGGCTCCCTTTGGTTGACTTTTTTCCTTAGTTCTTGTTGAGCCATGTACAACGGCTTTGCTGGGTTTCTCTTAAGTTCCTCCCTCTTGGCATTGGTTTACGACCGCTAGCTTTCTTCTTGGGCAGGGCCGATGGGGGTGGTGGCCTCTTAGTCCGCCTCCTCTATGGCCGAGGAGAGGGAGACCACCTTGTAGGTGATGGAGATGGAGTTGGAGATGGAGATGCACCCGTGACATGGACCGCATCATCATCATCGAAACCACCATCATGATGCAGAGCAGTACTCTGACGATCCTGGGATGGAAAAACTGGACTCGGGTTTGGTGACCTGTGAGTGAAAAAACGAGTGGGAGTAAATTGTTATTACGCGAGAAGCTAATTAATAATTGAGAATGAATATTGAAAAGAATGAGGTTGTTGAGGAGGAGGCGACGGTACCCTAGCCGCCACATCGTGTGGAATAATGATGTAGCGCTTGTGCCACAAAATAATTCCATGCTCTACTTCTCCTTGGGTCTTCTCCCCATCACCTCCAGTAATGTCAAGAGGCACTCCCCTATGGGCACTGATAACTCTATCCACACTGACTCTATAATATCCAGGTGGAATTTCACTCCCATGGATAGTTGTTGTCTTGTTATTAGGGTCTATAGGAGAAACAACAACGTGCGCCACCAGGACTGTGCTACCCCCATGGTAATGTGCAGCTCACACGTCGTAAAAGGTGTAGTGATGTCATCTACGGGGAAGTGCTGCAATGTATCATCTTGTTGTGTAGCAGGTAGCTCAGTGGAAGCGATGCTACTTCTTCGCTGAGAGGGGCTAACTCCCTGCTCTGGTGTTGACTGCCCTTGGCTACTCAACTGTAGCGCCACTTGCCGTTTGACCTCCTCTTGAATCATCGCATCCATTCTTCGTTCTCGCTCCTGCGATTGAAGCACCACCTCCTCTAGCCTGCGGAGCCACTCTGCCTCCTCATCCTTCCTTCGCTTGTGGCTTCTGTAGGTACCGGCGTCCTGAGGGAAGCCATGCCACCACGGAATCAATCCTTTGCCTTGCGTTTGTCCAGGGTGTTCACGAGTCTGGAGGGCGTACGTCAGCTCATCGTTCTCTTAGTTGGGCACAAAGGCACCACTGGTAGAAGCATCTATAATCTCGATATGTCTATTTACCGCCGTTGAGAGTGCCCCACCAAAAACTGGTTGCCCGGTCTCTTGGTCCAGTGATCCCCCATGCGCAAAAAACCAATTCTTCGAGCATTCGGGCCAATCAAGTGACATTGGAGCGATCCCTCTGGCAAGCATGTCTTGTTCCATTTTTTCCCACTTGGGAATGCCAGTCCTATATAGCCACCTGATCCCAATCTATGATGGTATACCTTTTTTTGCACATTCTCCTGGTTCCTTCTCACCTGTTCCTCACCCTCTTCCGAGGTCTTGTACCTAGCAAAGTCTGGCCAGTCATCCCTCAACTTTTTATACGGGTTGTTCTCGCTGAAATCTGGAGTTAGATTCTTCTTGACAAATTCTATGTATAGCTTCTTCTTCCAGGTCTGGAATTGTGTGGCCATCTTCTTGAGAGCCCAGCTTTTAACTAAGTCTATTGTATCTTTGTCAGTATTAACTGGTAGACTGAAATGTGCAATGACTTGATCCCAAAGAAGGTCCTTCTCTCAGTAGAAAACAAAACTGATATGAGGAGCATCCTTCTTCTTCCATTCATGGACGCTGATCGAGAGTCTGTCCCTAACAACAGCCCCACAGTGGTGTACAAATTTCGTTGCATACGCTTTTGGCTCCAACGTTTCGCCGGTTTTAGGATCGACTCTTGAGATTGGGTAGTGACCCTCGTATGGTTTAGTCACGCCTCATACTTTTTTACTGCTCTTCATCGAGGTCGTTGATCCAGAGGGCTATGTATGATAGAAACACAATTGAATTAATGGAATGATTTTAAATTTCATACATATAAGAGATGCAATAAGATTGTTAATACAATATATACCTCGCCAGCATTTTCTTACACATGATTTTCTTGCTCAGGGTTTTCTACTAGATCCTCTTGGAAAACTAAATATTGAGAGTGTTGGTAATTCTTAACGTCACTACTAAGAATGGAGTTAATCTCATTCCCAGCATATGCCACTTGAATCCTTGAGATAATATATATAGAGATATCCGCAAGCGCACATATAAAATACCATTGTAGCATTTCACCGGGAGTAATCCAGGTATCGTTATTTATATTTTACCACTGGGAAGGGATGGCCTTAGGAAAATGATAACCACTTGCATGTTGTTAATGGAGAGTAAAATCCAATCTATCTACTCATAACAGGGATAAGTCACAGGATAAATGTATATGATAAATGATAAAGGCCAAGTCATAGATAACAATATTCACTCAGAGTGTTCCATAAGGCAATACTAGCATGGTATAGGTAGAACAGAGAAATATTCTTAAGTTATTCTTAATCATATGTTAATGCATACTAAGATTAGTGCAATTACACCTAGCAATCATGGCAAGAGAGCTTCATATCTACACATAGTGGACATTACTAAGGAAGATCAAGAACAGAGCAAGTCTACCTTGTCAATAGGGTCCTACTAGCCCTATATTCGGGGAGTGGACTAGAAAGGACTCAACGGGAGTAAATACTTACAGTGGCAAGTAATTGACTACTAATACATTTAAGATTTCATTAAGTATGCACAAATCAAGTAGTGGTTGTTGGAATTTTGCAACCATAGAAAGTATGTTGACAAATTTGTAATTTTAAACTGATTTTACACAAGGATTCACAATGAATTTACATTGATTTCGTCCATGTAAACCACAGAACCAATTTGTAAATTGAAACAGATCCATCAACCCATTTGCCTATTACAATTTTGTTCATCAATCTCAACTATCTCATGCAAATCACAGGGGAGAAATCATTCTAGAAAATTCGTACAAAATATGGGCAAAACTGAAAACATTCAGCAACATGTGCACAAGCAAAAATCATTCAAATCCAATGAATCACGGATCTGCATTGGGGACCACGAGACAACATCGAACCATCAAAGTCGCCATCGGTGTTGGGAAGGCGATGCTCCCTGGTGTTATAGGAGGAAACGAGATGTCGCGGCCGAATCTACAGGGCCGCCGGTGGTACCTACCTTAGAACCATCTCTAGCAACACCGCCTCCTACATGGATTTTTGAATGTTGGAGAGGGGCGCCCGAAGACATCATGGTTGGAGGGGCAGG
The DNA here is from genome assembly GCA_015847255.1 of Hyparrhenia diplandra. Lineage (NCBI taxonomy): Eukaryota > Viridiplantae > Streptophyta > Magnoliopsida > Poales > Poaceae > Hyparrhenia > Hyparrhenia diplandra. The sequence continues at coordinate 364,221 of JADLZK010010976.1, forward strand.
CTCTGTCGTCGGAGCTGGGAGTGGTGCAGTCGCATCCGGCCATGAGTAGATCACCGCCGCCTGCTGCCTCCATGAGGCCGCCGGTGTGTTGATGTCGGAGGGGCGCCGTCCTGTGGTGCCCTAATGGGAAGTGGCGTGGAGGGTCCAAGGAGGAGCACAGTGGAAGCTATCGCCACCGCCTCTGTCTGTGATCCAAATGGGGAGAGTGAAGTAAGATGAGTTCATTTATATATGGTGTCCAAACTTTTACGGTTGTAATACAATTATGGACAGACTCTTATGGTTGCGGGATTTGGACTCCGACTATTTGGTTGATGAGCTGTCAATTTACTATCGTGGACGAAAATAGAATTCAAATAAAATGGTGGGAAATGAAATATTTTGAATCTGTCAACAAATTAACGGCGGCGGACACCTTAAATAGTGCTGCCTCTATTAATTTATTGACGTGGGTAGGTGTCTTAGTACCGCTACCTCCGTTAATAGATTAATGGAGGCGGATGCCTTCTAGTGACCACCTCTGTTAAGATTATTAACAGAGGCGGTCGTCTTAACATAGGCATCAATAGGATTCGGAGGCGGTCTGGGCGCCCACCGTCCGGAAAGCACGAACATTGGCGCCGCCTCCGGTAACCAAAAAATGACCGCCTGGGAAAACCGGCACAGTAGTAGTGACATCAGCCAAAAATCACTATCAAAACCATTCTGAACTATTTAAGAGAGGTAATTTATTTGGTTTCGAATGTTAAGCAGGTAAATTATCTAGTAATCTAGTTTGAGTGTGTTTTTACATTCAGCGACAAGATTATTGGGGCAAAATCAGACTTTACTCTAACTCTAAAAACAAAAATATGCAAACTATGGTGTTAAGAATGTACCTAACATGACACTTATACCATCGACCTCTAAATTATGTTCTTTCTGCCCAAAACACATCGAACCTAAATTTATGCACGTCACATTGAAAAATAATTTAGAAATTAACAGTATTATTTTCGCATAAACATTTCTTAAACTAATGGTAAAAGTTAGAATCGCAAACTTTCCTGTACTTCCTCTGTTACAAATTATAAGACGTTTTTGACTTTTTCGATACATTGTTTCGACTATATATCAAGAAAATCCAAAAGGTCTATCTAGAAAAATTATACGTTCATATCTAAGTGCATATATGCACAGATAAAGACTTTTTTTAGGGAATGAACAGATGAAGTCTAAAAGAAGCATACAACAAGTTGCCGTCAATCTAGTCATCGTAGCTAGTTGCAGAACAGCCATCTGCGCATTTCAGCGATTGTATCTCTCTGCCATAATCAGCCAAAGAAACCAAGCTTTACGCCGCCACGCAATAACCGAAGACCATCACCGGCCGGTCATGCAGCTCCTACTCTTAATAACAACCAGACGTCTGCTGCAGCTGCTCCTCCTGATCTCCGCCATGGCGGCAACCGGTGCAGCCGCGGCCTTGTATCCGTCAGGCCATGACCCATGGCCTGACGACGAGAGAGCTCTTGTGGCTTTCAAGGCGAAGATCTCCGGCCACTCCGGCGTGCGGACTCGTAGAGAACCAGAGCACCAGCTACTGCAGCTGGGAGGGCATCACCTGCAGCAAGAGGCACCGGTGGAGGGTGGTCGCTCTGGACCTCAGCTCTCGAGGGGGCTTGCCGGCACCATCTCCCCGCTATCGGTAACCTCACTTTCCTGCGCTTACTCAACCTGAGCTACAACAGCCTTTAGGGCGAGATCCCCGACAGCATCGGCTCCCTCAAGCGCCTCCGACGCCTTTACTGGGCGAGAACACGCTCACCGGTGTCATCCCGAGCAACATCAGCCGCTGCATCGGCCTCCGTGATATGAGAATCTACGACAACAATGGGCTGCAGGGAAGCATCCCAGCTGAGATTGGCAACATGCCGATGCTCTCGGTTCTAGCTCGGACAACAATAGCATTACCGGAACCATCCCGTCGTCTCTTGGGAACCTTTCTGGCTGGCCGCCCCTATCTTTGGCATTCAACTATCTTGAGGGACCAATCCCTGCAGGCATCGGCAACAATCCATATCTCAAATGGCTTCAGCTCTCTACTAACAATCTCTCTGGTTTGCTCCCTCCTTCCCTGTACAACCTATCATCAGTTTATTACCTTGTTGTGGCAAATAACAAGCTGCATGGCCGTCTACCAACTGACACAGGGGAAAATCCTTCCGAGCATCCAGACATTTGCGGTTTCAAATAACCGATTTACTGGACCTCTTCCGCCATCGCTAACCAATCTCTCCAGCCTCCAGATTCTTTACACTGCATTCAATAGTTTTATCGGAATTGTTCCTTCTGGATTGGGCAGATTGCAAAATCTTGAAGTGTTTGCTGTGGGTGGTAACATCTTAGAAGCAAACAACGAGGAAGAGTGGGAATTTATTGGTTCTTTGGCTTAATTGTAGCGGACTGTAAACTGTCCTTTGCATGGAAGCGGGTTTGCGGGGAAAACTACCGAGACTCCTTGGTTAATCTGTCTACTAATCTCGGTGCTTGATTTCCAACAACAAAGCATATCGGTGTCATCCCATCAGATATTGGAAATTTGGCAGGTCTTGAGATACTTGATTTTGAAGAAAACTTACTCACTGGGGTCATTCCTAAAAGCATCGGGAAGCTTACACGATTGCTGCAGCTAGTCATCAATTCAAACTACCTCTCGGGACATCTACCATCCTCCATCGGAAATCTTTCTAGCCTACTTCAACTCTATGCAGACGACAACGGCTTAGAGGGGCCAATTCCACCAAGCATTGGAAAATTGAGCAAACTTTTAGCCCTAGCTCGCCAAATAACACAACCTCACTGGATTGATTTCTTACGAAATTATGGAGCTGCCATCGATCTCAATGGTTCTTGATCTGTCCAACAACATGCTGGAGAGACCACTGCCATTAGAAGTCGGTAGTTTGGCACATCTCGAACAGCTCATCCTGTCAGGAAACAAATTGTCAGGTGAGATACGATACTTTTTGGCAAACTGTAGGGTCATGGAAATCCTCTTAATGGATGGCAATTCATTCCAAGGAAGCATACATGCTACGTTCAAGAACATGGCAGGCTTGACTGTACTTAATTTGACGGACAACAAACTGAATGGAAGCATCCCTGGCAACCTGGGTACCCTTACCAACCTACAACAATTGTGTCTTGGCCACAACAATTTCTCTGGAACAATCCCAGAGCTTTTAGGTAATTCAACATCACTTTGCTTCACCTAGATCGTCTTACAACAATTTGCAAGGTGAAGTACCAAAAGAAAGGGTTTCGTAAATCTAACTGGACTATCAATTATTGGTAACAATGCATTATGCGGTGGAATACCCCAGCTCCATCTACCAAAATGCCCAAGCTTTAGTGCAAGAAAGAATAAGAAAGGCATACCCAAAACTCTTAGAATAACAATCCCAACGATAGGAAGTCTCCTCCTCTTACTTTTTCTGGTTTGGGCTGGATTTCACCATAGAAAGTCCAAGACAACACCGAAGAAAGATTTGCCACCACAATTTGCAGAGATAGAGATTCCAATAGTTCCGTACAATGATATACTGAAAGGAACAAATGGATTTTCTGAAGCAAATGTGCTTGGAAAGGGAAGATATGGTACGGTATACAAGGGCACACTAGAAAATCAAGCAATTGTCGTTGCCGTCAAGGTGTTCAATGTTCAGCAATCGGGGTCCTACAAAAGCTTCCAGGTTGAATGTGAGGCACTAAGAAGAGTGAGGCACCGATGCCTTCTAAAGATCATTACATGTTGTTCTAGCATCAACCACCAAGGTCAAGACTTCAGAGCACTAGTCTTTGAGTTCATGGCTAATGGCAGCTTAGATAGATGGATCCACTCAAATTTAGAAGGCCAAAATGGAGCACTCAGCTTGTCACAGAGGTTGGATATCACTTTGTGGACATTGTGGATGCTTTTGGACTATCTTCACAACGGTTGCCGACCATCCATCATCCATTGCGATCCGAAGCCAAGTAACATTCTTCTCAATCGGGACATGAGAGCTCGTGTTGGAGATTTTGGCATTGCTAGAGTTCTAGAAGAAGCAACAAGCAAACATTCTGTGAATTCCAATAGCACCATAGGAATAAGAGGTTCCATCGGATACATTGCTCCAGGTAACTCTAATATGTTGTTCTGTTCCCCATATGTGCTTCACATGATAGCATCCAATTATCCCAATGCCCATCAAATATTGTACATACATCTGTATGCTCATATTTCAATCCAGTGCAGAATATGGAGAAGGTGTTGCGGTATCAACTTCTGGTGATGTGTTTAGTCTTGGCATCACTTTGATAGAGATATTCACAGGGAAAAGCCCGACAGATGATATGTTCAGAGATGGTATAAGCCTGCATTATTATGCTGCGGCAGCTTTTCCTGACAAGGTTTTGGAGATAGCCGATTCTAACATGTGGCTGCATGATGAAGCAGACAATAGCAATGATTCAAGGCATGCAAGAATAACAAGGGAATGTTTATCAGGTGTCATTCAGCTTGGTGTCCTTTGCTCAATGCAATTGCCGACGGAGAGGTTGTCAATAAATGATGCAGCTGTAGAGATGCATGCGATCAGAGATAAGTATATTAGTGCTCGCTCAACCATTATGTGATGTCAGATCGAATTAGACTCCACTACCTGTATCCTGACTATCATGTTTCTGAGTTTCTCTCAACGTACCATGCTCAACCATTATGTGATGTCAGATCGAATTAGGCACCACTACCTGTATCCCGACTATCATGTTTCTGAGTTTCTCTCAACACACCATGCAGCTGTGGAAGTCCATAATGTATTTGTTTTCTTTTGGGAATGCTTTATTTGCTAATCATAGTACAAATATATACATATATACGGAAATTATTTCCTGCACTAAATAGCACCCAGGGTACAGATTATTATTCAGTACCCGAGCCCCTCGAGCGGCCGACCCTAGGACCGCAGCACCATCCGATCCCTCCTCCCACTGGTTTTGACAGTCCGTGCACCTCCTTTGACTGGTTCTTTTTTTTTTTTCACGCGAACAGTTTTTTTTTCATGCCATCTCCGTTTTTGCCGTTATTCCATCTCTGTTTTTTTTTTTCACGCTGTATTTTTTTAATTTTTTCATGCAGTATCTGTTTTTTTCAGAAATTTCGTCTTTTTTTTTTTAAAAAAATATTTTCGAGCCATCTCTAAATTTTTCTGTCATTTTCACACGGGCAGGTTTTGCAACTGGTCCTTTTTGTTTTTTTTCGCACGAACAGGTTTTTTTAACCCACATAAACAGGTTTTGCAAATATCCAAAGTCATGTTTTGCGATTAGGATTATTTTTTTTCTTCTGTGTGTTTTTCCGTATAGACAACAGTGCATATTACAAGCAATGAATATGAACCAGTGATATTTGTGACTAAAGAAACCGATAGCATTAAAATGTCAAAAAATACAAGTACTGATAAGATCATGATACAATAATGACTCGGGAAGGAAGATGGTTGAAAAAAAAAAAGAATTGGGCAGAGCATGGCTCCAAGCAGGCTCTGTTTCTCAGTGGTCGCTGTTACAGTTCTTATTAGTACTTGTATAGAACTTGTTGATGCAATTGGTACCAACGATTTTGGAATCGTCTTTGCGCCAAATTTCCACGATGATTTGTGCCTGCAACTTAATTAGAATGGGGAACACAAGAACGTGAAACAACCTGATTTATTCTATACTTGATCTGCACATACTTACTTGTCTTTTACTGCCTGAAGACATCGCGGAGTGAAAAAAAAAAAAAAAATCACTAAAAAGAGGCTAATCATGTTTTTGAGCAAGCGAACAAAAGAGTTCAACCTAGAAAGAAATGTGACCTATTGTATAGGCTACATAAACCATGACAAATTCACAAGTTCCTCTCCTCCTGCTAATCGATTTAGCTCTTGAATGTGATAATGTCATGTTGCCATAGGAGCAACATTGATAGGATGTGGGAAGCACCAGGCAATAGCAAAATAAATGTAATAGACAGATTTAAATAATAATCCACAACAATAGCCTCATCTGAACCATATTAAATCTGAATAACTCATCCAAACCATTAGAATAGGAAGATTAAGATGAAGGCATAATTTGGACAAGATGATTTTTTAGTCTGACTGGATATAAAAAGCTCAATGGGGGATCCTACAATGCTAGGCAAGATTAAGATCAAGGCATAATTTGCAAGTAAATAAGCTGCTAATCTGCCTCAGTGGGAAAGGACATATAGTTGCAAGGAAAACAGCTTTGAATTTGCAGGTAGAAGAGCTTGCATAATTGACAGGTTTAGGCAAGTGGCATCTCAGGTTTAGTTCTAAATGAAGGCCATTTTTGCATTTATATGCGATAATCCTAATTAAAATGCATATATATTCTATAGGAAGAAACATCCAAAGCCAGCTGAACGTTTGAATGAAATTCGGTTTGCATCTAGAAACATATATTATTCTGATTAACGCTCCTAGTTGTGAATCTGGAAAACGGTTAGCAGTAGCCAGGGAAATTACAACAGGGTACTGACTCGTTACTCGCACCATCAAAGAAGGTAGATTATTGGCATATATGTAAAAGAAATATACTGCATCCTTTTTCCAAAATAGGAAACTCTAGGAAGCACCACATCAGCATATATTCACTAAATAACCACTGCCATAAATTGTGCACCAAAAAAATGACACCCAAAAAAAGAGCTAGCAGATAAGGTGAAACTAACCTGCAGCAGCATCGATGCCTTTGCATAGAGAAAACTGCTACTGACTAAAAGCAATCCATTATTGAAAGTTGCATGCAATTGATCAATTTACTAGGGGATGGGTTAACAGAGATACATAGTCCACTCCATCACTTTCAGTCACAGTACATCCGGAATCAGCAAGCCCATTGAGGGCATCTTTAAACCTCTGAAAAAGTAAAAAAAAAAAAGTACAATTGTTACTAAAGAAGATTCATGATAGAACAGTCAGAAATCTGTTTGTACTGTTCAAGAACCCAACCTGGTGAGCTTTTAGCTCAGAGCCTGTAAATTAGCAGGTTCCTGCATGCATCGCAGTAAATGACGATTTGGTCAGCCCAGATGATGTGCCTGTTGGATCCGCGGCAGGCGGGTGGGGCTCGGCGGTCGGCGGCGGCTGCAACCTCGCAGCAGCTTGGCGGCGAACGCCGCGACCGGGCCTCCCTGCGCATGTGCGGCCGCACAGGGCTGTCTGGCCCTTGACCGTGGCGACCAGCCGTGCTCGTCCGCGGTGGCCGGACAGCGTAGGCAGCGGTGGCGGCCAAAGGGCTGGCGACGCGCGCGCGGCCAGGATGCGCGCACTCATGGCCAGCTGCTCGCTGGTGCACGGGCGCGCTGGCGGCCTGTGGGCTTTCGCTCGCATTCCTCTCGTCCCTGGCGCTCGACGCCTGGTCCTCGTCGGCACCTCGCCTGTCGTCTGCCCCCGCGCTCGCTTAAGCTCTGACTTCGCGCGCACGGTGGCGCCAGGTACTACCCTCTAGGTGCGCCGCGCCACCGCATTGCCCCCGAGGCCTCGCTGGCTGTGGTGAGACGTGCCCAGTTCAGCAGTGCTAGATGGGGGCATCCGCACACGCCTCGCCCCCTACTGCTATGCGCGAGCTGTCAAGGGCTCAGGCGATGGGGGCGTGGTATGGACGTGCCCTTGGAGCTGCTACTGTCGGCATGCCGTGGGTTGTCGTCCTCTTGGCTCTGAGATGGCGGGCTACAGCTCATGAGTTTGGGGAGCATAGGCGAGCCGTGCACGACTTGGCTGTGCGATCGACGGCGACGTCATCCGGGCGCCGTTTACCTCCTTCGAGGCGTCGATGTAGCCTCCCCACATTTAACTGTAGTAACGTCCCTGTCCTCCTGGTGAAAACCTAGCTCTAGTTATCTGGAGCCGGTGGTGGCGGCATCAACGACATCGCATCCCTCTTGAGGGCGCCACCGTGGAGGGGCCATCTCAGACCTTCCAACTTTCCTTCTTGCAAGGTCCCCTTACACTCCATTTACAGTGGCACAATCTGCTTGCTGGATGGTGTCTGCTGCTGGTGTCACTGCTCTACCGTCCTCCATGTTTCTTGATTGCATCTTCTCACCATATGCCGGGTTAGCAGGACCATGATCCCCTCTTTTGAATCTCCTAGTTCTCCAACCGTCGGTCCTCCAACCCTAGAGGCTTCCTCCCCGGCCTCCAGGAGCGTAGGTGGAAGGCGATTGGTCTCGGATGAACTCCATAGAGGATGTACTTCACGGCTGTCGTCTGTCATCTTGACTCAGCGTCTTAAAGTCGCCTGTGGAATGGAGCTCGTCGGAGTTTTGTCTCTTGGTGGTGCAATATTCAGTGTTCATCGACTTGCCTCGGAATTGGGAGTTGTAACTTTGTGTACCCTGCTGGACCCTCCAAGGGTCGTCCCTAAAGCTACTTCTAAATGATGTAATTTGCTACCCATTGTTGCCTGTTGGCACTGATCAATGAATATATATTCAGGACGGTGACTTTCAAAAAAAAAAAAGTCGCCCCTTTTAATTTGGGTGGTACCCACCTATGACTACTGGGCTGCCTGGTCAATTGGTCGTCCACAACCCTAGGACGTTATTGGTTTTGCAGCATTCTGATTTGGCCGTCCACATCCTGCTCGTGCGTGCTCCTCATCACGAGTCTGCCAACTGGTGGGCGGGACCGGGGAAATCCGGATGGCGGCACAGTGCTCTGCCATTGCTATTATTCCTATTCATCTCCGTCCCCGTGCGCCGTCGTCGGGCTGGTCGTTGGAGTGGTGCGTGTGTGCATATGCCATGCATGTGCATGTGCCGTCCCCCAATTCAAATATATCCGAGTAACGTTTGCTCCGTGCGAACTAACGCTCCCACAAATTAAGCTCATGTGTGCCGACGGCTTGCTCTTCCGTCGGACTCTCGTACTACAGGAACACATGCAGTGGCCATACAAACTGCACGCAGCACGCCTTGAACCATTTGCTGACTTCCCTAGAGTCGTACCGGGCACAGCCGAACTAGGTGGTCAGTAGGGACTGGCAAGGAATAAAGATTGGTACACAAGACGTTGCTTGACAAGAGATTTGGATGAATTTTAGAACCTCTTTTTGCCAAGTAACCCCTTTCCCCTCCTGTTTCACCGGCCACCAAAGCTGGAGGATCTTCATCACAAAAAAAAAAAAAAAAAAAAAAAAAAAAAAAAAAAAAGAAAAATCTGGAGTAGAATCTTCAACACAGGATCACAACACGGACAGGGATGGATTTTGTGTCAAGAACCAACACAACTCCGCCACTTTAATGATCAACGGTTCCACCCCTACCATGGACTCCTTGACCAGGACCAAACTTTTTCCGCAGACAGTTGAATAGACTTGAGGCTTGAAGAGTCTTCTCTCCGGCAAAAGTTAAAGTTTCCAATTATTGGCGGAACTATCTGGGACCTAATCTCCCGGACCACCTAACTACTCGAAGCCTCCAGCCGCCGCATCTCTCGGCCCCCTCCCTCCCGGCTCCGGCGAGCTCGTCTCGCCGTAGCAGGCAGGGAGAGGGGCCCCCCCGCTGTTTAGGTTGTTCATCTAGGTAGTTTTTTCTTGCTCAAGGTAGTATTGGCCGTGTGGCGTCCGCCCTGAGGATTGTCGTCGCCGCCGCCGTCGTCGCCGTGGTTCTCCTCCGATCCCGTGCCGCCGCCGCCGCCCGGCTCCTCCGTGGTAAACCTAAATAAACTATCACCCCCTTCATCCCCGGTGGATCTCGCCTCCACTCCCTCCATCCAGTCCCATCATCACCCCCTGCGAGATCCAGATTCCGCCCCACCGCCGTCGCTCTCCCCACCTCTCTCCGACTCCACCACCGCCTCCGACCATCAAGCAGCGAGTCTACATCTGTATCTGCACCTTGGGAAGATCCTGCGCCACCGTCGGGTAGTGAGCCCCCACCGCTCTCAAGACGACGAACAACTACCCGCCGACGCCGACATCAACTGCATCATTGGGTCGCCGGCGATGATTCGACGAGACGTCGTCCTCGACCACATCAGGCTTCCTCTCCGAGAAGCCCATTCGCACCACCGCAACTATGCGTCCATGTCGACGCTGCTGCAGCTCACCGGCGAGCCGCCCGACGGCGGTGGTCCAAGATCTAGATCTAGGGATCTTTCTGTTCTTGGCTTCTTTTTCAGGGGCCTTTTTGTAAGTTCGCTGCTTTAATCTAATACATGTGGTTTATGTGTCAAAAAAAAAAAAGAGTCTTCTCTCCTTTATTGCTTGGTTTCCACATCTTCTTTTCCATTCCATAAGACCTATCATTTTCACAGTGATTTTCTTTTTATTGCCACCAAAGAGCTCACACTAGAAGGGCAGGCCTGGTGCAGTTGGTTGAGCGCTAGCTCACCGGTGCCAGGTCGTGGGTTTGAGCGCCACTCACGCAGTTTACTGCAGAGGCTAGGCATGTCTCGTGTAATTCCCTTCCCCAGACCCCACTCGTGTGGGAGCCTCAGCACTGGGTCTGCCCTTTTTGCCACCAAAGAGCTCACACTATGTCGGACTCTGCCTGCTGTTGCTGAAACTTTATCCCGTCTTGCGTGGTTAGATTGCAGGGTTAGTCAAAAGGATTTGAACAAAGTCCTGGCGTTCTTAGTCAACAAGAATGGCTCATGAATGGCAGGTCTCTCAACATCTGTCACCGGCTGCACATGAACAGGGCAACCAACAGCTGCCTGAGCTGATAATGGAGCCAAATGTTGCAACTTCTGTTTAGCTCCAAAGCTTGGGCTTGGATCAAAACAAGAGAAACAAAGCATTTTACTCTCAGAACAAAGGAGAAACAGAGGACTAACAAGCATACTACAATATATTTTCACATATTTTATATACTACATGATCGGCATCATGTCTTTTGCTTCTGCACATTGGAAAATTATACTGAAAGGGAAAGAACAGAAAGAAGAAATGACACTAGGTGGAGGTTGATGTGAACATCTTGCAGGGAATTTCGGGGCCATGTCGTAGTCTTGCTTTGGGGTATCATGTCATATTGCTCACAGCCACAACTCGCCTTCTAAAACCTGATCCATCATTGGCATTTTTGTGCTTAATGGGATATTGCGCGAAGTTAGCTCGAAGGCAACACATTTAAAGATGGAAGAAGGTTCTGACGTCTGGGTGCAGCCTGTGTACTGTTTTCGCCAATCTGGGCATGTAATAAGTGTGGCAGCGTTGCTAGTTGTTAAATACGTTTTAAGTTCCGTTGGTGTATTCGTCCGGTTAAACTATTTGAATGTTACGGTGAATATTTGGTGCCGGTTGGGTGAAACCTCTGTGTTCATTCCATCTGGGCAGTATCTTAGGTTGGAATAGTTTTATTTTGGTTTACAAACTATTGTAATTTCGTTGCTCTCGAGTAATGAAATCTCGGTTGAACTATTTCGGTTCGTCCATGGTCAAAAAAGAAAAATTTTCAAGAAATGGATAGGATTTATCAGTTTTAGATTTCTAGGCTAAGTACTGATTGCCAACTCTTTTGAAATGTAACACTATTGCACCCTTTATGGAAGATATTATATACTGATATATCCTCCCTTTGGGGATATTTTTCAACACAACTGCTTTTTATCTTCCAATAGTACACACTTTGAAATGCTTGACACAACATAGATGAATTTACATTTATCCATCGACTATTTCTTCAGTTGTATGTGCATCAGAAGGTGAGAACGAAGGTGGTTTGTGGAGAGCCAAGGACGTCCTGCATTTCTGGCCTAAACCGGGGAGAAGTTTGCAGGCAACCAAATGCAACTTTGACAAGCAAAGAGATTTCTTTCTTCTCCACCATTGTTGATGATGATAAGCGTTGGTCCAACATATCCTCTATTGCAAGTTCATGATGCTGTTCCATGGAAGCAATGGATTGTAGCTCTCTGGGATATCTCCCCATCACAATCTCCAGCACAACGACACCAAAGCTGTAGACATCACATTTTGTTGTCACCACTGATGTGTAAGAAAGCTCTGCATCAAAATAAAGCACCTGACAACAATCAAACATAGTGACGAACCAAAGCGAAATATTTCATATATGCAAATGGTTGCAAGAATATATTTGTTATACACAAGAAAAGCTAACTAATCACATACCAGGTGCTATATAGCCATATGTTCCTGCTAGTTCCCACCAATTGGATGAATCAGGTTTGAGCATCCTTGCTATTCCAAAATCTGAAACATAAGCCTTGAAAGCTTCATCTAGCAAGATGTTGTTGCTTGTTATATCACGATGGATTATCGGTGGGTTGCATTCATGGTGCAAGTAGAAGATAGCTTGAGCCACATCTCTTGCAATGGCAACTCGCTTCTGCCAGTCCAACTCCTTTGCAAGATCATCAGTTTCCAAGATAATATGAAGGTTTCCTCTCTCAATGTAATCATACACCAAAAATTTGTACCTTGGATGGGAGCAAAATCCATATAGCTTGACGATGCTTCTATGTCGTATCTTTGTCAGCACTTCAATTTCAATGAGGAATCCCTTCTCGTCACTAATCCCTTCTTCAGTTGGGTGAAGCTTTTTCACCGCAACTAATCTCCCTCCTTGAAGCTGTGCCTTAAAGACTGTGCCAAAACCCCCAGATCCAATGATGTACCTATCATTGAAATTTTTCTGTTACCCTAGCGATGTCCTCAAACACTAGTTTCCCATCAAAATTCCATACCGAGAGAACATCTCTTGTATTTGTAACTACTGCAGTTTGTGGTCTTTTCCTTTTGTGAAGGATCATAACTAATGCAACAATTGAGAGAATAATAACTATGCACACTGGGATAGAAGCCACTAGGGCCAAGTGGTGAATTCTAGCTTTGTGGTATTCCTTTATTGGAGTTGAAGAGCATGTGGGTAAGCCTGAGATATTACCACAAAGACCTTTGTTGTGGAGGAACCATTTTTTGAGGCATTGTGGAATAGTTGTCCCTGTGTGAAGAGGCCCTTCCAAGTTGTTGTATGACACATCAAGTGTTGACAGACTGGCCATGCTACCAATGGAGGAAGGGATGTTTCCACCGAATTGATTATGGAAAGGTTTAGGACCTCCAACATCACCAAGTTCCCGAGTTCTGCAGGTAGCTTGCCATTGAGTTTGTTGTTGCTTACATCCAACAAAATTTGTAGCCCTCCTAGACTACCAATAGTTGTTGGTAGATGTCCACTCAAATTGTTGCCATTAATCCTTAAGGATATTAGCTTAGTACAATTCCCGAGCTCTTGTGGAATTGAGCTGCTCAACTTATTTGCAGATATATCAAGGTATTGTAAATTTTGCATCCAACCAAATTCAAGTGGTATATTACCTGAAATTTTATTCTGCGATAAGTTGAGCATGTACAGGTTTTCAAGATTGCTTAATTTTGCTAGTATCGCCGGTCACGGTTGTTGGCGTGTATCTTTGTAAGTATCTCCAATTTTTCAAGGTTTGAAAGCTCTGGAGGCAACTTCCGGTTATCATGTTTTCTTCCATAGAAAAAATGGTCAAATTGATGCTTGAAGCCTAGGTTTTGGACAAATACCCGAAAAAGTTGTTTCTGTCCAATTTTGCTTGAACAAGTCATGGGTAGGGCCTCGAAAGATGATATATCTCCTATCATTTTGTTGGAACTAAGGACAAGAAACTTCAGGCTCCTACATATTTCAAGGCTTCTAGGAATTGGTCGTGAACATGTTGTTCCTAACGTCGAACCTTTGAAGAGTCCTACCTTTGCATACTTCTTGGAGGGTAGTTCCCGACGAGAGTTGTTTCCCAATGCAATCTCTGTTAAGTATGTCAAATTAGCGAATTCTCGTGGCAAAGGACCTGACGGCTTGTTCAACAAAAGATATAGGACTCCTATGCTTGTGACGTTTCGCGGAAAGTTCGGAATGGAGCCTGAAATTTTGTATTCTCCTAAAGACAAGGTATGAAGATCCACCAAAGCGCCAATCGTAGGGATGGATCCGATTTTAACTGGATTCTATAGAGGACAAGAGAGTTTACTGTAGTAAGGTTCCCAAGCTCGGAGGAATGGAGCCACTTAGCAGGTTTATACTCAAATCTAGTTGGCTTAGTTTTTTTTTTAGAAAAGGGAATATATTAATATCCCAGCCTCTGCATCGACCGATGCATATAGCTATTCCTTATTACACAACATTTCAAACTCACACAAAATCAAACCCAAGGCACGTACACTAAAGTTTCTCGACCTAGTGAACTCATCAAAATATAAAATTGGTACACACGCCCTCTATTTGCCGGTCAGAACACCTCTTGCGCCCCCGAAAATAGCCACCACAATGCGGCCGCCGTCGCCGCCAAGTCACGCAGGTCCTCTCGGATAACTCAACTGGCTGGAGATCACCTCCCACGCCGGTCTCTACCAATTTCATGGGGTCTCCCACGCTTGGCCTCATCGCCAAATTCATGGTCCACGCCAACAATTGCGAGGTCGAAGTTGCCACGCCAACGGCCTCCTTCTAACCGCCTTCCTCCGTCGTTGACACCACAATCTTGAATCCACAACTAGGTCTCTATCTTCGTCGCTATGACGGTGGCCACCACAGTAGATAGACCAAGCACAATCTTCCAAAACGACGCCTCCAAGGAGGATAACGATGCCAGCGGCGCCAGCGTGCGACCCAGAAGATCCAGGCTTTCACCCAATAAAGATAAGCCACACAAAGGGAAGAGGCCCAAATGATAATGCTTCCAAAGAAGAAAAACGATGTGCCGAGACGTCGTCATCATCCTCCCAAGAGGGCAAAGCTTTCGCCATGGAACCTCAACCCCGTGCATAGCATTGGCCACGATTTGTCTTCTATACCAGCCACCGCCCGTCCGACCGAGCCACGTCGTCGTCAATGCCGGCAGCCTATCGCAGCTCCGACCCACCGCCACCGTACGACACACCGGCCGCCCGGCGCCAACCGGCGTCGCCCGCCGCCGCGACGCATGCTCCACCGATACGTCGTCGCCGCCCGGCCCATCTCCATCCTCATTAGGGCCGCCGGTCGCGAGCCACATGCCGCGGCAGCCCCACCCCAGTGGCGACCCATCGCCCCCAGAGGCGTTGCCTCAAGCATGGATGCCGAGCGCCAGATCGGGCATCCGGGCACGATGTCGCCGCCATCGCTAGGCCTTGGAGGAAGGGGAGCGGATGGAGAAGCCAGCGCCACCCGCATCAGCCACTCCCCGGCCGGATCCGCATGAGTAGCACCAGCCCAAGCCCACCGAAGAGCCAGATCCATGGGAACACGCAGATCCAACCGGGAGGCCGCCGCATCCACCCGACCGATGCGGCCTGTAACAACCCGGAAATTTCAAAACCTAAAAATTGCAACCAACAAAAAATTTTCTTAAATAGCCCATGAATGATGTATGTCATGTAGGTAAACCCTACCCTAGTTGCACAAGTAGCACCTACTAAATTTTTGTTGAGCATTTTGCATAATTAACTAACATGTTTGAGTTGGAGTTCTTTGATTTTACGTGATGCAAATAAAACGAACCACACTAATTAGTTGACCTTGCTTATGTTGCCATCCATTGGAAATGGAACCCTAAAACCCTAATGACCATTAGTGGACCTCCCAAAGTGTTTGCATGTTGGCAACACATGTAGATACACATAAGGTGCCCATGGTATAGAGTAGATTGGAAGAGAAAATAGAAAAAGACTTAGGGAAGGAAAAGAAATTGGGCAAGGCTAATCCGCCCAAGCTTCCTTTGCCAAGCCCCGGCCTTTGCCTTCCATCACCGTCCAAGACATAACCGTCCCAGCCAAGTGAGCTGCCCACCACGCTTGATCGAGCCCAGCTAATCAACCCGAGCAAACCAGCCCAGCCCGGCGCCCGCGAATGGGCGGCCCAAGCAGCGCTTCGCAAGGTACCGCACCGGGAAGGAGGGCAGGTTCGTCTTTTCCACCCAGGCTGCGTGGCCCCGCTTGTCATCTCCCTCCCTCTCACCTTTTTCCCCCTCCTCCGCTTTCCAACCAAGCGGCAGCGGTGCCGCGATGGGAGGAGAGGATCCGAGGCCATGCCTCGCGATCCCGTTCGTCCGCCCCATGGACCCCGCATGGAGTGCCATAAGCCATCCGTGGGGAAACCAACACTCGGCAGTGGTCACGCCCGGCCTGGCGCGAACGAGCAGCCGCGGCCGCCATGGCAGGGAACATTACCTTGTCCCCTACTTTTGACCGCCCCGTCGTCGCATTGGGATGCCACCGTGATCGGGATCGCGTCGTGACCCGGAGAACCCCAACCTGGAGCCCCTGTCGCCCACCAACTCTTTCCCCCTTGGCCGGTCACCATCCATCCCGTGGCCATGAAGCCGCCGCCCTATAAAAGAGGTGCCCGGGCACCCTAGGGTTTTCCAAAGACTCGTCACCACCCTTGTGGCTTTGCCCTCGCCCGTCCAGCCAAGAAACCGAGAGAAGAGAGGGAAGGAGGAAGGAGAAGAGAGAAGGGAGGAAGAGGAGGACCGGAGCGCCGGCACCGTGCCAACCGCACGCCGGAGCTCGTCGGGGACGAAGGAGCCGGGCGCCCGTGACGACCACACCGGCGCTGCTGCTCGTCCTACACGGCCCGACTCGTCACGGCCGGTGCCTCGCCACCGCCCGCCACCGCCGCAATCAGACCGCACGCCGAGCCGCCGAGCCAAGGAAGAGCCGCCGTTGCCATGCCGCCGCCGCCGGACCATCGGGCGCCGCCCGGCCGCGCACTCGCTTCGAAAGCCCAAGAACCACCCAAGGTGAGCACCGATCCGCCGCTTTCATTGTTGGTATGCCTTATAGCATAATATTATTAGAGAATTACACATGAAATAAGGGCTTAAGATGAACATCAACATAAGTCTAGGGGTCTAACTAACATATTTCCATGAGTTTTGGTATTCCATGACTTTGCAGGGACTGAACAGATAAAAGCAGATAAGAACGGTGAGAAACCTAAGAGTTTACATTCCATACGATGACAAGACTTGACCGTGAAGTAACTCAACCCAAAAAGTGGACTAAAACATTCTAGAAGACACCAGAAGACACCAGGAGGAAGGAGATTCAGTTGTGGACTAGGATCCTGGCGATCGCCAGAAGGATCCATGGCGACCGCCATGTGGGTCCCACATGTCAGCCTCTCCTTTCTATGGCGGTTTACCACCGACATTGAGGTTGTATCTATACCGTTGTTCAAGGTCGGTTTGATCCAAGGGTCCCTGTTCGTCGTCGAGGGCTATATAAGAAGACCACGACCCCAGGGCTAAACCCTAAGTCATTATCAACTCAGATCAATCCAGTTCTGATCCATCCAAGTCCAACCAAGTCTAGATCTTAAGCCCTAGTTCATCATATTAGAAGTAGTTAGCTACCTAGTTAGCTCTAGAGGAAGTCAAGCTTGTCTTGGATTCACGATAGTCAAGAAGTAGCGGGAGCGAGTTTCTCGTGGCTTCTCTCTTGTATCCAATCGTAAGTATATTTGTTGGAATACAATTGCTATGACTTTGTTCTATATAATGATTATATTCTTAGTGATATGTATCCATGCATGCTATAATTATATATCTAGAATTAGTGAGTTTGTCTTATATCTTATGCATGGAGTCATATAGCATCCACTTAGATGATCACTTAGTGGGTGATAAGCAATGTGTAAACGTGGTGTTTATACAACGTTTATCTGCGACTGCACCCTACATTCCGAGAAGTGTGGTAGATCGCGGGAGTGACAGTCCTGTTGAGTCCTTTGGAGTCCACCCCCCAAATGATAGGCCAAGTTGAGCCATAATTACGGTTATGATCAAGTTTAGGTCCTTGATTGTCATTGGTAATGCTTACCATGTGTAGATGTATTGCAATCCTTGTCATGATAGCTAGATGTATTTGCACTAATTGTAGTATTCATTGACATATGATTATGAGTAACTTAGGAATATTCTTTCTATTCTTTCTATACCATGTTAATAGCTCATATGATACTAGTGGCATACCATGATCTTAGACTTGGATAGTTATCACTTATTCATTTATCTTTACTTTGTGACTTATCCTGTTATGAGTATTGTTGGAGACATATGGTTACTCTGCATTATACCACTGCAAGTGAATCTCAAGTAAATCATCAAGCTAATTTAACCATTAGATATCCCTATCTCTCTTTCTTTCCATAGACTTCCCCTTCCCTGTGGTAAAATATAAATACGATACCTGGATAGACTCCCGGTGAAGTGCTACAATGGTGTTTCTATTTGTGCGCTTGCAGATATCATGTTCATCCTTTATTAAGGCATATTAAGAATACCATACCCGCATTTCTTAGAGCGTTATTGCTAGGGTGACAGACTAGTATGTAGGTAATGCCTAGAAATGAGTGGTATACCTTGTGTACATATCCTTAGTGAGATTAACTCCACTATGGATAATGATACTGAGATTACATCCCACAACTAACACCGCCTAACTCCGCCCTTGTTGGATCGTGAGATTAACTCCACATCCAAGCTAACATGATTAGATAGATACCATATATATTTCTTTCGCCTTCCTAATTTGGATCGTGTTAGAAATATCAACAAGCATTTCTGGCGCCGTTGCCGGGGAAGGGTGCTAGTCAAAACCTAACCAGTGGTTTAGTTATCATGGCTCCGTTTCTAACTTTCCTAGTTTGGAAGGGTGCTAACCAAAACCTAAACCCACATACATGGAATTAAGAGAGATCACTTGCATCACATAATGCATTGAGAACCCATTATCACATACTCAAATAGGGGTACCCTGTTGTCTATTTGTTTTTGATCTTATGCAGGGTAAATATATGTATGAATTGGAACAACCGTCCGGATAATTACGTTGACAATCCTGAAGAATTAATCAGAAAGGCCGAGCTAAACTCGACAAAACACCGGCCACGGACATCAAGACCTTCCGATTCGGACGTTGATCAAGTTAGGCGAAGCCTATCACCTAATTTTGAGGCTATGGCTACCAAGACACTTCGTGAGTTTTCAGCTCCTACCACGGACAATGTTCTCACTGGTCCGAAGGTAGAGGTTGGAGACAATGGTTTTGAACTCAAGCTTTGGGTTCATCAACATGGTGCAAGCCAGCCAATTCTGCGGAAAGGCACATGAAGATGCGAGTGCTCATCTCCAACACTTTCTGGAGATTTGTAGTACTTTCACCATGAAGGACGTATCTAGAGACGCCATATTGTTGCACCTCTTCCCATTTTCACTCTTGGGAAAGGCAAAGCAATGGTTCTACACTACAAAGGAGAAGAATACAACTTGGGACCTATGTTCCACGACCTTTCTCGCCAAGTTCTTCCCAATAGGCAAGGCAATGCCTTAAGAGGGAAGATATCTAATTTCCAACAGCAACACGAATCGAATGTCCCGAAGGCGTGGGAGCGTTTCAAGAATACATTTCAGAATGTCCACATCATGGGATGGAGAAGTGGCTGCTCATGCAAATTTTCTACCACGGGCTAGTTCCCTCTTGCTCGTGAGGCGATGGATCTTTGCAGCGGGAGGTACTTTCTTATCACTTACATTGACTCATGCTACGAGCTTGTGGAGAAGATGGCTTCCAACCAAGGTTGGAATGAAGAGCGTCAACCCCGTAAGAGAGGAATGCACCGCTGAAAAGAGGTAGATATGCTATCCGCCAAGATGGACCTAATTATGAAGAAGCTCGAGGATAGAGATCCTCAACCAAAGGCGGTCATGCAAATTCAAGATTCCCGCATGACATGTGAAGAATATTGTGGTAACACGGGCCACACTGGCGAGGAATTGCCCGAGAGATTGTGGAGGACATCAACTTCGTCAATAACAACAACAACAACAACTTTCGTCCTCAACGAGAATCAAGGTTGGAACCAACAGAGGCCCAACTACCAAGGCAACTACCAAGGTAGTAATCAAGGTAATAATTTTAATAATTACAATCAACCTTCTTTGAGAGACCTAGTTCTTAGCCAAGGTAAAACCATGGAGAACCTATCTAGGAAGATAGTTTTCAATGATAAAGCTCTAGAACTTATTAATACTAAAAGGGAAAGCTTTTCTTGCAATTAAAAATCAGCACAGCTTTAATAAAATTATAGAATCTCGAGATTTCTCGACTTGCAACTTCGTTCCGCTAACCACACGGGTAAGATTCCGGGCCAGCCCGGAAGAATTAGAAACGCAAATCTTGTCGACATCTTTAATGCAGGTCACTACTATAGAGAGACCTCGGGGAAAATCGGTTGGATGACTCTATGCCACCCAAGAAGGAAGATCCAGGAAGGCCAGTCATTACGATCCAGATAGGACCGCACACCTTCGACAATGCTCTATGTGACTTCGGCTCAAGCATAAACGTCATGCCTAAGGTAATATATGAAAAGATTCATGGTGAACCACTTTTGTATACAACCATGTGCTTTGCGGTGGCAGATCGGTCACTATGCTACCCCAAGGGGATACTTGAAGACGTGTGTGTGGGAATTAGAGGCTCCTATGTACCGGCCGGACTTAGCAATCGTGGAAAACAGGGGAGGAAGCAAAAGATCGACGATGATACTTGGTCGACCATTCCGAGCTCAGCTAAAGCTATCATCTCTGTAAACTGGTCGCGAAGATTTGTTTCAACATTAGAGGGAGAAAGGAGAAGTTCAACTTTAAGAACAAGATACATACCTCTCCCTGCTCTTTTTGCAATGGTCTTACTCATATACGCGAGGAACCAAAGATCGAGACCTTCAACAAGAATAGAAAGAAGAACCAGAATAGATACAAGAAGGCGCAGCCTACAAAGGTAATGGTAGTTAATAAGGTAAATTATGAAAATGACCATCTACTTCCATCTCCAATGCTTCGCCAAGCAAGGCGATCCAGTACTCCTACCATCGCATGTTCTATTAATTATTTAACTTTTAACAATACATTCTGCGATACGAGTGCAGTATTAACTTGATGGCAAAGGTAACATATGAATTATTATTTGGAAAATTGCCCTTGCAACCACCATTTGTGCAGCTACGGATGGCGAGACCAATCATATTAGGTTCCGAAGGAATTGCTAAAGGCGTGCGGTCAAAATCATGGATCACTATGTTCTCACCGACTTTATAGTCATGGACATGGGGAAAGATGAAGATCCTCCAATAGTGCTTGGGAGACCGTTCCTCAACACTACACGTGCCATCATCTACATCCATACGGGAGAGATACACTTCCAGTTCCCTACGAGAAAAGGTACATGTATATTTTAATAGTTATAATAATTATGAGAAACCTAGGAAAAAGCGAGGTCGACTCTCGTCGCGCCAAAGGAGGCAAAGTGGATTAAAGACTTCGGGGAGAAGAGAAGGTAAGTGAAGAAGTTAAGTCCTTTACACCCTGAACCATCCATGGAGAAAGAAGAATCAACCACTCCAGAGAAGAGTCCCACCGGCTAAGCTAAAGTGGAGGAAGAAGAAGACATCTCCCGGATCATCATCGGAAGAAACAATAGAATCATCGATTGCCACCGATCGTGACAACCGATATACCATGGGAGTAAAGAGCAGAACTAGAAGTCCTGTTCGGAGGACTCTAAACACCGAATCCTCGCCGAAGGTAACTTCGGTAGTTATCCATATTTAAATTCCCGCATTGCATGTTTACTTTTAGCATCTATCTGCATTTGAAAACAACAAAAATATTTTTGTGCTTTGTTACGTGAAAACCTTAAAGCCCCATGCTAATAACGACGAGGCTAAACACCTCTAGGCTATTTCTTTGTGGTGGCCTAAAAAATAATAAAATAAAGATGCATAAGTACTTTATCTTTTCTTGCATATAAAAAATGAAAATCCAAAAATATATGTATATCCCGGAAAACTAAAGCAAAGTGGCTAACCCCTAATGCTTAACCAAGTTCCACTAGTTTTGTTGTCTATTCAAGTTTAGCGAGGATTTTGAAGGAGGAGAGACATGATAGGTGCTACCTTTGTTGCCATCTACCTCAACTTCCACATCATCATTAACGACCACACTCCAATCCAGCTTGGGGGAGTGCACCCCCAGTTATCCCGATAAGTATCTCTACTACCTATATTATAGTATTAATATTATTAGCTAAATATTTGGTTTGCTATAGAGTTTGCTAAGAGTCTAGTTTTATGAAGTCTAGTAGTTTAAAGAGTCTTTTGCTAGAGTGTGAGAATAAAATGATCAAGGCAGAGTGTACACCAATTTGCTTTGCTCAACTAAAATGAACCCTAAAATCTGCCAACATGGAGATGATGAATAGTTGCTCCGTTGTAATTCCTTTCTAGTACCTAGCTTTCAAGCTTAATTTCTCTTGAGCTCCAATTGCAAATGCTTTGACTTGAGATTTGCTCTAAACACGCATCTGTGGGTTGCAAATTGCTTGCTCTAAAGTCTAGGTAATTGAAGGATATGATATAAGATAGTCTGAGCTGCTATTTGATCTTACTCCTAGTGACACTAGATTTCTGGAGATTTATTTTGAAAATTTAAAATGCACATGATAAGTTCTGTGTGACAGTGTTGAACCTCCGACCACAGCCATATATATATGCTCCTTAGATTAGAAAAACCCCTTTTTGAGATATATATAGGCTGCTTGCTTTGCATTGAGTTTGTTCAATCTTTGTCGACCCTTAGAAACTTGTCATGCTGATCATGTACACTCCACTTCACCTCATTCCATCTCACTACATTCCACTCCACTCGACTCCATTCACCTATATGCTATTTTCACCACGAAGTACGCATCCACCATATACACACACCACTATCCATTCACTCTAAGCCACCAAAAATGTTCTACTCCTATCCTGGGAGAGAGCAACCAAAAATATTCCCTATACCCATTCACTCATTTATTTCTAGCCAATGTCTTACAAAAGCTCCATTACATTCGTACATCTCTCAAAAGTTATTGCAAAAGAGATTTGGGTTGTATTAAAAAAAAAAAAAAAAAGAGAGAAGGGGAGATGAAAAATGGACAAGTGTCCTACGGGAGTAGAGCCTACCTCCCTAAGAGAGAAAAAGAATAAAGGAGAGTTAAAAAATGGACAAGTGTCCAGCTGAAAACAATGGGTACTTAGATGCTCGCCTCTCCATAAAAGAAAAAAAAACAAGAAAGAAAGAGATACAACCCAAGTTCTCACAAAAGTTTCCAAATTCCAAAAGAGAGATGATTCCTCAAGGAGCAAAAGTAGAATTAGGCATTCCCCTCATTCATTCCATACACCTTACTATATTCCCTACCATCATATTCACTATATTCTTTTCACCATACACATGCACCACTTGATCAGTGTAACTCGTGACTTTGGATCCATTGCTTGAATTTACAATATATGCTTAGTAAGTAAATGTAGTTTCTCCCACCTATGAGCTCCAAATATAAGCCTTAGATATAGGGTGAGACAGAAGAAGGCATAGAGAAGAAGGCATAGTGTGCTACTGCCTTAGTCAAAAATACCACATATTGTGAGAGAAAGGCAACACAACCTTATTGCTTTAGAGAGGATCCACAAATGCCACAATTGAGAGACTAGAGAGAGTCATACTAGGAACTTTGAGTTTTATTTGAAAACCGGCAAAAACTCGCGAATGACGGTTTAACAAAAGAGTTTGAGATATAGTGCTTGACTTGATCGTTTCTATCTTTCAATTGCCCAAGATTGAAGAAAAGGTTATAAGCCCCAAAAGGTAAAAGGTAATATGGGTAAGTTGAAAGTTGCTAAAGTTTATTCTTATCTGGAGAGAAATTTTGTTTGAAAGCATGTGTACTCTTGAGGTGTGAAAGCGTTAAAGCAACTCCCGATCCAAGTAATTAATATAATATGATGAGTCTTGCTAGGGACTAGCAAGAGGTAAGCTTGGGGAGCTTGTTGGTATGCCTTATAGCATAATATTATTAGCCAATTAAACATGAAATAAGGGCTTAAGATGAACATCAACATAAGTCTAGGGGGTCTAACTAACATATTTCCATGAGTTTTGGTATTCCATGACTTTGCGAGGTGGAGAATGAGATAAAAGCGGATAAGAACGGTGAGAAACCTAAGAGTTTACATCCCATACGATGACAAGACTTGACCGTGAAGTAACTCAACCCAAAAAGTGGACTAAAACATTCTAGAAGACACCAGGAGGAAGGAGATTCAGTTGTGGACCAGGATCCTGGCGATCGCCGGGAAGGATCCATGGCGACCGCCATGTGGGTCCCACATGTCACCTCTCTCCTTTCTATGGCGGTTTACCACCGACATTGAGGTTGTATCTATACCGTTGTTCAAGGTCGGTTTGATCCAAGGGTCCCTGTTCATCGCCGAGGGCTATATAAGAAGACCACCTGACCCCAGGGCTAAACCCTAAGTCATTATCAACTCAGATCAATCCAGTTCGATCCATCCAAGTCCAACCAAGTCTAGATCTTAAGCCCTAGTTCATCATATTAGAAGTAGTTAGCTACCTAGTTAGCTCTAGAGGAAGTCAAGCTTGTCTTGGATTCACGATAGTCAAGAAGTAGCGGGAGCAGAGTTTCTCGTGGCTTCTCTCTTGCATCCAATCTGTATGTAAGTATATTTGTTGGAATACAATTGCTATGACTTTGTTCTATATAATGATTATATTCTTAGTGATATGTATCCACGCATGCTATAATTATATATCTAGATTAGTGAGTTTGTCTTATATCTTATGCATGGAGTCGTATAGCATCCACTTAGATGATCACTTAGTGGGTGATAAGCAATGTGTAAACGTGGTGTTTATACAATGTTTATCTCGCGACGCACCCTACATACGGGAAGTGTGGTAGATCGATCGCGGGAGTGGGCCCCTGTTGAGTCCTTTGGAGTCCACCGCCCGAATGATAGGCCAAGTTGAGCCATAATTACGGTGATGATCAAGTTTAGGTCCTTGATTGTCATTGGTAATGCTTACCATGTGTAGATGTATTGCAATCCTTGTCATGATAGCTAGATGTATTTGCACTAATTGTAGTATTCATTGACATATGATTATGAGTAACTTAGGAATATTCTTTCTATTCTTTCTATACCATGTTAATAGCTCATATGATACTAGTGGCATACCATGATCTTAGACTTGGATAGTTATCACTTATTCATTTATCTTTACTTTGTGACTTATCCTGTTATGAGTATTGTTGGAGACATATGGTTACTGCGCATTATACCACTTTGCAAGTGAATCTCAAGTAAATCATCAAGCTAATTTAACCATTAGATATCCCTATCTCTCTTTCTTTCCATAGACTTCCCCTTCCCCGTGGTAAAATATAAATACGATACTGGATAGACTCGGTGAAGTGCTACAATGGTGTTTCTATACGCTTTTTGCAGATATCATGTTCATCCTTTATCAAGGCATATTAAGAATACCATACCCGCATTTCTTAGAGCGTTATTGCTAGGGTGATAGACTAGTATGTAGGTAATGCCTAGAAATGAGTGGTATACCTTTGTGTATATATCCTTAGTGAGATTAACTCCACTATGGATAATGACACCGAGATTACAGCCCACAACTAACACCGCCTAACTCCGCCCTTGTTGGATCGTGAGATTAACTCCACATCCAAGCTAACATGATTAGATAGATACCACATATATTTCTTTTCGCCTTCCTAATTTGGATCGTGTTAGAAATATAAACACTCGCCGTAGTTCTTTGTGCCGCCGCGTTCTAGCTCATCGCCGCCATAGTATTCCCCATCATTCGAAGTGCCAAGACCGGACTTTTGCCGTGGCCATGGATCCCATGAACTAGCACACCAAGAACGTCTAAGAGCTGGCCTTGCCGAAGCCTTCCCACGTTTGGGAACGCCGATGTTCAACACGCCGTGGCCGCGAACCGCCATAGCCATGAGCCACCTTGCCGCCCGGCGTCCGGCCAAACCAGGGCGGTAGCGCCCATCGCAGCCGCACCACGGGACCGCCTCGCGTGGGAGACCCGAAAGGCCCTACCTTTTGCCCCTAAGAAGCACCGGGCCTGGCCTTGATGCATGCCTCCCGGCCGAGCGCCGCCATGTCGCCGTACGCGCGCCACGTTCGACGAACCCGAGCCGCCTTTCGGGGTAGAAGAGGGTCGATGATGTCGCCTAGACCCACCGGTCCTAACCGTTGAGCGGGAGGAGGGAGAAGGGCCACTCTTGCCTAGCTAGAAGCCACCGCGCCGCCACCGGGCTGCGCCGCGCGCCGTTGCCGCGCACGGACTCGCCCGGGAGTATGGTCGCCCGGCACCGCCTTATTTTTGTATGCGACCCGAATCGAAGGGAAAGGAGGGGCCTTGCCAGCTTGCATCCGTAACCGCCTCACCGCCTCGCGCCGCCGCGGAACCATAAGCCCGGCTCGCCAAGGCACCGATGCCGCCGTCGACCCGCCGACATGGCCGTCCCACCGTCCCTGGGCGCCGCCCCGGTGCCCGACCACCACGATCCTGGGGCGCGACCTCGCCGTCGGCCGCGCGCATACGCTCAGCGGAGTCGGGGGGATGGGGAATAGAAAGGGAGAAGCCCAGCCGCCGGCCTAGGACCTCACCACCGTGAGTGGCGGGAGATAAAGAAGGTAAGTGGACCTAGGCCACGATAGACCGCGCCGTGGTCTATGGACCACGCGTGTAGTCCACCGTGAACCGCCCCAAGTACACCCATCCCTGTACACCCCCGGCCCGTTCGAAGCCCAAGGAGCCACGTGGCCTCGCCCAGTGGACGACACGTGTCCGGCCGGAGCCCAACTCGGCCCGCGATCGGCCCACTCAGGCCCACATCCGGCCCACTCGGCCCATCCGTGGTTGGCCGGTCAAGCGGCTGACCGACCCACCTGTCGCTGACCGCATCGTGGGACCCACCTGTCAGCCGCTGTTGCCGCTGGACCCGCATGACGTCATGCTGACGTCAGCCGATCAACCAGAAAGTGCCACGTGTCAACCCTAGATTAACCCGGTCTTTTTCCAATTTCGTAAATTGATTAAACCTTAGAAAATTCATAACTAGTTCATACGATGTCGAAAAAATTATGAAACAAGAGTCCAAATTTTTTCTAATTTCAAGCTCTACGTCATAGGGTTATCCATGCATGCTTTTTGGATCTTTTTTGGATATTTTGCTTCTTTATGGACCTCTTTAGGAGTCGCTTATCGCGACTCTACGCTACGCTTTTCGGTCCGAGGAGGAGCTGCTCGAGGAGGACAACCCGGTGTACGACTACACCAAGTAACGAAGACTAGTACCACTACTTCCTCGACATCGCAGTGTCATGGCAAAGACTTTACTAGTAGAGAATCCTATTAGACATTGCAAGTAGATATGCTAGCGCTTTTACTTTACTCCTTTGCTAGTATATATATGATGCATGTTTTTGCCTGAGCCTTGAATGCCTTGATTGAAACCCTTCCACCCAAGTACCTAGCTTTGCGTTCGCACTTATATATACTTCTGTTGCTTGCACCAGGCTATATCTCACTTACGGTTATATATGATGAACCGGAGTATATGTATGTGGGATGATGTCTTTTGGTGCCGAAAGTGCCTTGTGATACTTGGTGACTCGTGATACCCCGGTGAGTGAGACTCTACGTGTGACTTGGGTGTGTTGTGAGGGTCGTGTCGTTTGGGACGGGATCTGACGAGTCATAGAGGACGAGTCTTGCCGAGGGGGTGCAACCTGGGCATCCCTAAGAGAAAGGTACCTGTGGCGGGTACATGGTGACACAGAAGTTGAGGAGATGTCTTGTCTGGTCAACCTAAGGACTGATGTATCGTTGGGGACGGAATCGTGGGGACACGGTACTCACCACTCGCCCCAAATGGGCGGGACGGGTAGTCCGGACCGGCTAGGTGTTGGTATTTCTAACGTCACTAACTAGTAATGGCGTTTAGAAAGATATCGAGATGTTGCTTGAGATAAAACTAAAAGAAATATTCATTGCGAGTTCATAGCATATCGAAAGGTTGTCATCCCTATAGTTAAACTACTAATATGCAAGGAATAAAATATTCGTACTATGCCTTGATAACTTCTTAATAAGTAAATAAACAATTATAGCTGGGTATCCGCAGTTTACGGATATGAATATACCATTGTAGCATTTTAAGGGAGTAAGAACCGGTGTTGAATTTATATTCTACCACGGGGAAAGAAGTCTTCTATCATGAATTAACTATGCATAGGTGCTAAACATCTTAATCATCTCTCGTGTGCAAAGCTTAAGTGTTAAACTTATCAATTAATTAAACAAGGATCAAAGTTCACAATAAAGATAATGATAAAGTTCGATAAATAGATTCAACCAAAGTCATATCTAAGTGGGCGAAAAATAGAAAGTGTCAAACAATTGGGCGATAGCAATTCATAGGCTAGCTAGCATTAGAAACTCCAATATGTAACTCTAAACTATAAGTTAGGATCTACTCAATTAGTGCAATACATCTAACAATCATTGAAGAAAGACTAATTAAATCCTTACATGAGGGGCGAGAATCCGTGAAGACTAAGGGCGAAACTTAGAACAACCCAGAATAATATCATCCGCTAGGCCTACATACGGGGGATGGATTGCAAAGGACTCAATGGTCTTTGTCACCACCACGATCTACCACACGACCGGCACATAGGGTGCAAATGCGAGGTAAATAAGATCTAATCACCACGATTACATCATCTCTACCACTCACCCATGATATCAATAGATGAGCGCTATACGAATCCATGTATGAACATACTTGAAAAATTCAACTATGCTAAACGTGTAATCAAAGTAAATACTAGAACAAATAATCTCGAATATAAACATGATCAAGATATTCATATTAAGAACGTGTGCGGAACTTGAAGACTACTTACAATGAAGAACTTACAAGAACGAGGCTGATCTTGAGCCGGCCTCCGACGATCCGGGCGGATTTCTCCCTTCCTACTAGTTCTAGTCTTGATTGCTACTCTTCCTAAAGCGATGTTTCTCGGCGTGGGATATGACTTGGATCTTGAAGCGTTGTTCTTTGAATTGAGAACTTGATGATCTAAAAAAGGGGGTCTAGGGGTCTATATATATGGGTCTTCTTATGTCCCTTCAGCTTCAAAGCGGCGATGTGGTACTAATCTTTGATTCATCTCGTGCTTCTACCGACGCCCTCGGATCAAACCGACGTTAAACAACCGGTTTAGATTGCGTCTTAGAGGCGGTGGAGGAAGGTTCCGGAGACGGGGCTTGCTTGGCGGCCAAGTAGGGCCGATCGGCCCCATTATTGGCCGATCGGCCCTGGGGGAGTCCCCCGGGTCCCGTCGTGCGTCGTGGCCCACGGAGTCTTCTAGATGATGTTTTCTTTGGTGTCAAGTTTGGTCCACGTCGGGATTAATCCGAGCCTTCTAGAGTCTTTCTCGGAGTTGGATTGCGTTGCGTCGGCGTAGTCGTATGGCTCGCGAACTTCTGGCTTTTTTTTGTTTAGTCCCCGCAATTCACAACATTACCAAACTCGATGGAAATATGTTAGTGACCCCTATTCTAGGTTGTTTTATTATTTATACCCCTTTCTCATGTTTAATTGATTAATAATTTTATATGATAACAAGTGTCAACAAACTCCCCAAAGCTTACCCTTTGCTAGTCCCTAGCAAAGCTATATGCTATAGTAGGATCGGGAGTTGCTACTACACTTTCATACCTCGAAATACTTGTGTTACTCGAAATAAATTCTCCTCTTAACCGCATTGTTCATACACATTTTACCATGGGGCGTAGCCTTTTCACGAATCATAAGCAAGATAAAACAATCAAGTTAAGTACCATGTCTCAAGTTCTTTTTTGATCAACTATCATCCTGGGGTTTTGTAGTATTTTTCAAAAGAAAACTTCGAGATCCTATGTATGACCCTCTTATGTGGATGGTGGTAATGGAGTTATACAAGTGGCGGAACATACATAGTGGGATGATAGTGGTGAAGTGGATGAGGATGAAAGGTAGTAAATAGCCCTTAGCCTTTTCTAGTATTTTTCTTCTCAAGCATCTTGAACTATATCTCTCTTTCTAAAAATTGCTAGGACACAGGTCATCCATTCTTGGAGAGGTGGGCTTTGCCCTGGACTTGTGTCCATTTTCTCTCTCCTTAGAGATGTGGGCCCTACTCACCCTGGACACGTGTCCATTATTCATCTCTAAATATATTTTTTTATTATTAGGGAGGTAGGCCCTTCTCGCCTAGTATGACTTTTGTCAGATTTACTCTCCCTTTCTCGTCTCACTTTTTCTCTATTTATTTTTCTTTTCTCTTTCTTTTTTCTCTTTTTTTTTTTCGAATGTAGCCCGGCCTTTATAAAAACATTGAGAGAGACATATCCAAAGATTGCAAGAGTTTATTTTTATAATTATGGCTAGCGGCTTGATGGAGTATGGGGATGCGTACTTAGGGTTAGAAGCGGCGTATTAGTGGAGTGGGATGATCTTGATGTGAATGATAAACTCTTAAGGGTCATAGCTAAGGAACTCATCATGTAATATTTTATAATTTTTAAAGATAAAAACCAGGAGTCAAGTATCTCTAAGATTATGATAAAGCAATGACTCAACTTTTCATGTACTTTTTATCTTTTTAATGCGAAGACTTCAGATTAAGCATGTGCTTCCACAGGTGTGTTTGGGTTTAGAGCAAATTAAGCATTTAAAGCTTTGGGAGAATCTAAGTCCAAAGTGTAAGTACTTTTAAGAGGAATTAGGGCGGAGCAACTATTCATCATCTCCTTAGCATCATCAAGATCATAATTAAAAAGGAAGAAAGTAATCTAGCAAGTTCGGCATTTATTTGACTCTTTAACACTAAGACTTTTAACTAAGACTCATTAACTAAGACTCATTAACTCTAAGCAAATATAACTAGCTAATAAATAAGACATAGGATAGTGATACTTATAGTGGTAAATGGGGGCTCTCTCCCCAAGCTTGATCTTGAAGTAGTTCTTTGTTCATCCTTGGAGCTTGCTCCTCTTTCCGGGGGTCTCCTTTAATGTTCTCCCTGTTAATATTAGTTTTGCACATACCCGAAGGAACAAAATCTTAGGATGTTAATGTGAGCCTTCATGTGCTCCGCGTCTTTTTGGATTTTTATTATTAAAGGTGTGGACCTTCAGGGTGCCCACATATTTTTGAAATTTTTCTATGCAATAGGGATGCTAATGCAAAAACATATGAGTGCAAAATTTTTGTATTTTTATATTTATGCCACCACGGCAAGGAGTGCTTGCATGGGGCTTAGGAGATCGATGCAAATGCGGCAAACATATTTTTGAGATTTTCTAAGTGCAGGTTTAGAAAAAAAGAAAAATGCTAAAGTAAACATGCTAATTGAAATATGCTTTGCGAGAAAATTAAATATTGAGATAAATACCGAAGTTACCTCTCGGCGAGAGTTTAAAGCACTTACTCCCATGGCGTGGTGTGTCGTCTATGGGCCCTCGTATAAATGTTGTACCTGGTAAGGTTCCTTCAATGATCTCAAAGGGTGGCGTAGGACGGTGGCCGAGGAAGCCGATTGTTCGTTGTTGTTGATCATTTGGTTGGGTCTCCGAAGGTGTACTCTTGTTGCTCTTCTTAGCGGCGCGCTTTCTTTCTTTTTCGGGATTGTTTCTTTGGTGGAGACCTCTCGTGTGCGGTAGGTCGCGTTCAAGATGGGTAGGAGCCGAGTGTACTTTTCCTTGATGTCTTTTTCTATTCTCTCAATGTGCTCCATCTTCGAGTCCAGCTTTTGTTGTAGTCTCCGGAGACGTTTTCGCTCTTGGTCTTTCTTGGGTCGTTCATAGTTAGTATAAGTATTGAAGAAACAAATTGATCTTTTACCTTGAATCGGAAGTGGATCTCGCCTCGGCCCCGATGTAGATGATAGCTCTTGTAGTGTTCAGGAACGGTCTTCCAAGTACTATGGGAGGATCTTGTTCTTCTTCTCCCATGTCCATGACTAAAAAGTCGGTGAGGACGTGCTTGAGTCTTTGATTTTGACGGGACGTTTTAGGTGCAATACCTTAGGGACTCGGTATGATTGGTCCGCCATGCGTAGCATTACATAGGTGGAACACAAAGGCGATTACCACATATTAATTGATACGTTACCTTTGACATTAAGTTGATGCTCGATCCGTGTCATGACAACTTGCCGGAAGTTCCATTGATTGATGGAGCAATGGATTGTGGATCTCCGTGGTCGTCTAGCTTCTCTAATGGTGGTGGAATGCGCCGAAGTCTTGCGTTCGTTGGGACTTGATTGATCATCAAGACTCGTTCCACGTGTGGTCGAGGTTGACGGTTCTTCTTGTTCTTGCTTCTTCTTTTTGTCCTCTCCTCGACAAACCGGTGCGTGTACTTCGTGGTACGGTAGTGGCACAAGTGGAACGAGGGGAGCTAGGGTCTTATGTCCGCAGTTGAATCTCTCCCTCTCGTTTGTTGACGGTGAAGACGATCTTCGCGGTGGCGGCGAGATGATGGCCTTGGTGGTGGCAAGGAAGGGGCGGCCCAGAATGATCGGGGCGTTCTTACCTTTGCCCGTATCCAGGACCACGAAGTCGGTGGCCACATAGAGCTTACCGATGTAAAGACAAACGTCTTCCAGGATGCCTTCGGGATAGCATAGCGACTGATCTGCAAGTTGTAGGCACATGGTTGTGTATAGTAAATCTGAATCTAGCTCAAGGTTTACCTTAGGCATGATGTTGACACTTGAGCCAAAATCGACGAGCACGTCGTAGGTGCGGGCGCCGATTTCAATGGTGACGACCGGTCTCCCTGGATCTCCTTTCTTGGCGGGCATACCCCGGTCAAGACAATTCGCCCTCCTCGTGCATCCTTGGTCCGAATACCGCATAGTAAATATCGACAAGGTTTGCAGATTCTAATTCTTCCGGCTGGCCCGAATCTTACCAGGTTAGGCATAGGTACTGAGATAAAGCCACCGAGACAATTGAGATTCTATCATTTTATTAAAGCTATGCTGGTTCTTTATTGCAGAAGAAAAGCTTTCCATTTTAGTACTAATAGTTTCTAGCATTTTATCATTGGAAGCTAACTTCTTAGACAGATTATCCATGAGTCTACCTTGGTTTTGTACTAACTCTCTTAAAGGTGGGAAATTATTGAAAGAGTTATTACCTTGATAGTTACCTGAGTAGTTACCTTGGTAGTTGGGTCTCTGTTGATTCCATCCTTGATTCGGAGGACGATCTTGGTTGTTATTGTTGTTGATGTAGTTCACGTCCTCTTCCATTTCGGGACATTGATTTGCCTCGAAAGTGTGTCGATGTTGCCACATTCTTCACATGTCATGCGGGGAATCGAAGAGTTGCATGACTTCCTTTTTTTTCTCGGGGCTTTGTCTTCAAGCTTCTTCATAATTAAATCCATTTTGGCGCACAGCATGTCTACCTCTTTCGGTGGTGCATTCCTCTTTCTTTCTTGCGGGGTTGACGGTCCTCATTCCAAGCTTGGTTTGATGCCATCTTCTCCACAAGGGTCAGTTTGATTCGGTGTAAGGGACGGGGAAAGCACCTCAGGCGGCGTCCATGGTTTCACCGGTGTTGTTGCTAAGCCCGTGGTAGAAGGTCCGCATGAGTAGCCGAGTTCTCCATTCCATGGTGTGGGCATTGATGATGTAGTCTTGGAAGCATTCCCACGCCTGGAACGGATTCGCCGTGTTCTGCTGAAAACTTGAGATTTTCCCCCGTAAGGCGTTGGTTTTGCCTATAGGGAAGAACTTTGCCGGGGAAGGCAGTAGAGCAAAGTGTCCAAGTAGTGAGTTTGTCTTTGTTGGCGTAGAACCACCGCTTCGCTCGTCCCAAGAGTGAGAATGGGGGAAACGCATTTAAGTAGGATTGCATCACTTGAGACATCTTTGATGGTGAAGGTGCCACAGATCTCTAGGAAGTGTTGTAGGTGAGCATTGGCATCTTCATGGGCTTTTCCACGAATTGGCTAGCTTGTACCATGTTGATGAGTGCGGGGCTTGAGCTCAAAAGCTTTGTCTCCCACATCGTCGTCGGTCAAAGGCGGATGTTGGCCGTAGTCGGTCGCAGTACTCGCGGAGGGTCTTGTTTGCCATGACTCGAACACGGGTGCTAAGCCAAGACAATGGAGGAGTCTTCCGAGGTAGTGATCTTAGGTTGAGACTTCAACTTAGATCTTGCCTCCTTCAAAAGTTTTTCGGATCGGATTTGGAAGTTTTCGGGAAGATTCCTTTTCATACATTACCCTAAAATAGATAGGAAGAATAATAACGAGGGTAAACTTGTTTAAGAAATTGATAAATTTAATACTTTACAATGCGTGAGAGAGATGTATGCAAGTTATTCCTATATTTATTTATTTTATTGGGCTATAGACTTTCTTTCCCCGGCAACGGCGCCAAAAATGCTTGTTGGTATTTCTAACGTCACTAACTAGTAATGGCGTTTAGAAAGATATCAGATGTTGCTTCAGATAAAACTAAAAGAAATATTCATTTCAGTTCATAGCATATCTCGAAAAGGTTGTCATCCCTATAGTTAAACTACTAATATGCAAGGAATAAAATATTCGTACTATGCCTTGATAACTTCTTAATAAGTAAATAAACAATTATAAGCTGGGTATCCTTAAGTTTACGAGATATGAATATACCATTGTAGCATTTTAACAGGGAGTAAGAACCGGTGTTGAATTTATATTCTACCACGGGGAAAGAAGTCTTCTATCATGAATTAACTATGCATAGGTGCTAAACATCTTAATCATCTCTCGTGTGCAAAGCTTAAGTGTTAAACTTATCAATTAATTAAACAAGGATCAAAGTTCACAATAAAGATAATGATAAAGTTTCGATAAATAGATTCAACCAAAGTCATATCTAAGTGGGCGAAAATAGAAAGTGTCAAACAAAGGGCGATAGCAATTCATAGGCTAGCTAGCATTAGAAACTCCAATATGTAACTCTAAACTATAAGTTAGGATCTACTCAATTAGTGCAATACATCTAACAATCATTGAAGAAAGACTAATTAAATCCTTACATGAGGGTAATCCGTGAAGACTAAGGCCGAAACTTAGAACAACCCGAATAATATCATCCGCTAGGCCTACATACGGGGATGGATTGCAAAGGACTCAATGGTCTTTGTCACCACCACGATCTACCACACGACCGGCACATAGGGTGCAAATGCAGGTAAACAAGATCTAATCACCACGATTACATCATCTCTACCACTCACCCATGATATCAATAGATGAGCGCTATACGAATCCATGTATGAACATAACAGATAATTCAACTATGCTAAACGTGTAATCAAAGTAAATACTAGAACAAATAATCTCGAATATAAACATGATCAAGATATTCATATTAAGAACGTTAATGCGGAACTTGAAGACTACTTACAATGAAGAACTTACAAGAACGAGGCGATCTTGAGCCGGCCTCCGACGATCCGGAGCGGATTTCTCCCTTCCTACTAGTTCTAGTCTTGATTGCTACTCTTCCTAAAGCGATGTTTCTACAGGCGTGGGATATGACTTGGATCTTGAAGCGTTGTTGCTGAATTGAGAACTTGATGATCTAAAAAGGGGGTCTAGGGGTCTATATATATGGGTCTTCTTATGTCCCTTAAACTTTCAAAGGCGATGTGGTACTAATCTTTGATTCATCTCGTGCTTCTACCGACGCCCTCGGATCAAACCGGCGTTAAACAACCGGTTTAGATTGCGTCTTAGAGGCGGTGGAGGAAGGTTCCGGAGACAGGGGCTTGCTTGGCGGCCAAGTAGGGCCGATCGCCCCATTATTGGGCCGATCGCCCGGGGGAATCCCCACGGGTCCCGTCGTGCGTCGTGGCTTCCGGAGTCTTCTAGATGATGTTTTCTTTGGTGTCAAGTTTGGTCCACGCGGGATTAATCCGAGCCTTCTAGAGTCTTTTCTGAGTTGGATTGCGTTGCGTCGCGTAGTCGTATGGCTCGCGAACTCGCTGTTTTTTTACGTTTTAGTCCACGCAATTCACAACATTACCAAAACTGATGGAAATATGTTAGTGACCCCTATTCTAGGTTGTTTTTATTATTTATACCCCTTTCTCATGTTTAATTGATTAATAATTTTATATGATAACAAGTGTCAACACTAGGGCGGTGCCACTACTACTAGGTTGTTAGGCGGATAGTGTAGGGAAATGTTGGTGGTTGCTCGCCACATTGTCCTCAGAAGCGTAGTATCCCTGATGGGCCCGGTACTGCGTCTCGCAGTCTCAGCATGCCGGTGGTTCATCCGGAGTGTCCCAGGGCTGAGTGGTAGGGTGGCATCGTACTAGTTAGAAGGCAGCCGGAATTTTCCTAGATGCTCCTAGGGCATCGATGATGGTGATCGGGTGATATTGTGTACACGCTCTGCAGAGTTTAAATCAATACGTATTGTCCTGCCTTCGGGCATGGATCTAACTTTTGGGCCTGGGATCGCCTAAAGGTGTGCGCCGGTCTTCGAGCCTGGATGACCTAAAGGTGTGCGCCGGCTTACTTGTTGGGTTTACCCCATCGGTTACTGCTTTTGGCGAGTAGGAGAGGTGTCCTTCTCTTCTTACCTTGGGAGTACTAGTAGTGTGTGGGGAATTACGGCCGAGAGCCTAGCGGGCCGAGAGCCGATTAGGCAAGGCGAAGGAGTGAAGGGTCAGTCTTGTCGCTAAGTGGTTATGAGAGTTGTGAGATGTGTGTGGTATATGGTGATGGTTTGGGAAGAACATGTGAGGTGGGATTGGAATTGTAATTGGAACTAATAATATTGATTATATTACTACTTGTTGCTTACATGCGCTAAGGATGCAAACCACGACCAAATATTAGGATCGCCGGATCCCTTATTTTCTATTTCCACCAAAGCTCATTCGGTGTCGACCATGGCACGCACATTTACGGGCGGTGTGCGATTACTTGACTCCACGGTATTAGAAGGATTAGATGGTCTCGTGCCTACGCTCAAGCTGGAGATGGATGATGATGATGCTTCCGCGCCTAGCTTCCAGTCTTCGATCCGCTCGGATCTTCGCTTGACTTTGATTGTTTCCGCCAAGTGGCAATGTACTATTGTAAACCCTTCTATTTGTATTCTTTTTATTCAAGTTTGACTCATGTCGATCGTAATTCGGATAATGTGATGGAATGATCCTCGGGGACCATCGTGTTATGCTTGATTACGTGGATTTCCCTTGGCGGAAATCGGGGATGTTGGATTGGTATCGGAGTCGGGCTTGACCCTAGGGACGAGACCCTTAGGATTGGTCGTTAGCAATAAGTGAAAACCTATCTAATTCAGTTATATTACTGACCCTGCATTCTTTTTAATGCATGGCTTACTTTGTTATGCTAACCTTCTACACCGGACTCGTGGACCGATGTTGTTGGAAGACCTACCTTGAGTAAATGAAAACATTCCACTATCGAGACTATCTACGTGTAGTACACGTTCCTTGAGTCTATTAGTGTAGCGACTAATGACATCGCCATGTAACAAACTAATGTAATGAATGCTTGGGTCTTAATGCTTTTTATGGATCTTATTTCCTCTTTGTTTGAGTGTACTTTAGTTGTAAAAGTTTTAAATTGCTAAATCACTCATCTATAAACTTAAAGATAAACTAATCTTTACACGTGTCACAACCCTTATGCCTGTTTCAGCTATGACCCGTCGTTCCAACCGCTGCGTAACGCTCACCTTCCCGGTCCCGTTATGGCCCTTGGGGACGCGAGCATAGAGGTCGTGGGGGCATTGCCCTCAATCGTAAGGGAGGCACCTCGTGCACCTACCCCGCCTCCTAGTGGAGGAGAAACACCATCGGTTGGAGCTTGGTGAAGGAGCACCTTCACCTCGACCGATGTTGTTGAGTTCATGACTCGTCACACCCGAACTCATGACAACAAAGTGGTGAAGATTGTCCAAGATAGTCGGTGTGACAATTTCCGGAAGAAGCTAAAGGGTTTTTACGAAGTTGAAGCCCCCTACCTTCGATGGTACCAACGGTGACCCAATTGCGGTAGAGGATTGGCTGTGGGAGATGAAGAAGAAGCTAGACGACCACTTTCTCCGGTGAGGAGTGCATTAGGGTTGCTACCCACCCGGCTTGTTGGCTCACTTGCATGGTGGGATAGCTATTGTGACTTCGCACCCCGGCGTCGCCAACATCTCATGGGACGAGTTTCTTTGAGATTTTTCGTGAGCACCATGTTCTCGAGAATGCCATGGAGATCAAAGGCGGGGCGAGTTCCGCGACATCGGCGGGGAGGGACAAGATCGCCGAGTACGCAATCCGTTTCACCAAGATGATGCGGTATGCGCCTCGGGACTATGTCAAAAGCGAGAAAGAGAAGATGTACCACTTCCGAAAGGGTCTGAGCATTCATATTAAGCTCTCCCTCTCGGGAAAGACTTCTACTACCCTCCAGGAGATGATTAACAAGTGCATCGAGATCGAGAAGGATCAGCTGGAGGCCGACGAGATCAACACCAAGAAGAAGCGTCGTGCCGAAAGTACCTCTTGCGCACCGCCTTCTCATAGGCTGCACACGGGAACACCTTCGCTACCTCGCCCCTACTTCACCAAAGAAGTTGTACCCGGTTCGATCCGAGGTGGTGGTATCTACCTCACCAACTACCCCCACCCCGCTCGTCACCGCTCTCTGACGGCACATCCTACCCCAAGCACCGACAAGAGGAGGTCTGCTGTGTCTACCTCCACAAGCAGCAAGACCCTCACTTGCTTTGATTGTGGCCAGCCAGGTCACAAGAAGATCAATTGCCCAGAGAAGAGTACCACTACAGCAACGGGTACCACTACACCAGCTCAGGTGCCCACCAAGAAAGCTCGGGAGCCCGATCAAGCGGGTGACCTCTGGAGCTACCCGTACCAGACTCAACCACTTGACCGCGGAGGACGCTCAAGCTACCCCCAACGTGGTGTACGGTATGTTCATGGTACAAGGAGCTAAGGCTTCCGTGTTGTTTGACTCGGAGCTACCTGCTCATATATCGCTAACAAGTTTGCACGAGCACAAGCTTCCGGTGACACCTCGACCTAACGAACCCTTATACACTAGCTCACCCATGGGAACCATTCGATGCCCCCACAGATGCAAGGGAGTGATAATCACCATTGAGGGACACCCTTTCCTAGCCAACCTCACCCTACTTCCCTCAGATGGCTTGGATGTCATTCTAGGAATGGATTGGTTAACCCTACACAAAGGAGTAATATCTTGTCGACCAGGATATGTGGAGATCACCCACCCTAGCGGACATGTGATCTGTTGCTTACCACACCAAGGGAGAACAGTTTCTATGTTGTGTGCCCTAGAAGCAAAGACCTTAGAGGAGGTGCCCATAGTGTGTGAGTACCCTGATGTGTTTCCCGAGGAGTTGCCAGGTATGCCACCTGATCGAGACATGGAGTTTGTGATTAACC
This sequence comes from Hyparrhenia diplandra, assembly GCA_015847255.1. Taxonomy (NCBI): domain Eukaryota; kingdom Viridiplantae; phylum Streptophyta; class Magnoliopsida; order Poales; family Poaceae; genus Hyparrhenia; species Hyparrhenia diplandra. Next base: position 403,754 of record JADLZK010010976.1, read on the forward strand.
TTCTGCCAGGCACAGGGCCTATTGCTAAGAGACCCTATCACATGTCGGTTGATGAGCTAAAGGAGCTCAAGAAGCAGCTTAGGGAGTTATCCAACAAGGGATTTATCAAGCCTAGTGCTTCACCACAGGGGTTCTCTGTTCTATTTGTGAAGAAGAAGGATGATTCATTGAGGATGTGTGTAGATTACCGGAACCTGAATGCAGTCACGGTCAAGAACAAGTACCCATTGCCAAGGATCGATGACCTGCTAGATCAGTTGCGCAATGCCAAGTACTTCTCCAAGATTGACCTTCGTTCAGGCTATCATTAGATGAAGATCCGGAAGGAGGATATCCCCAAGACAGCTTTTGTCACCCGGTATGGACAGTATGAGTTCACGGTAGTGTCCTTCGGGCTCACTAATCCTGGCCTACTTCATGAACATGATGAATAAGGCATTCATGGATGATCTCGACAAGTTTTTGGTAGTGTTCATTGATGATATTCTCATATACTCTGCCACCCAAGAAGAACATGAGCAACACCTGAGGATAGTGCTCGAGAAGTTGAGACAGCACCAGCTCTACGGCAAGTTCAGCAAATGTGAGTTTTGGCTTGAACAAGTCGCATTCCTAGGCCATGTTCTTACAAAGAGGGAGTAGTCTGTTGATCCATCCAAGATTGAGGCCGTTCGAAGTGGGAACAACCACTCAATGTGACCGATGTCCGAAGTTTCTTAGGACTGGCAGGATATTATCGCCGATTCATCAAGAACTTCTCTAAGATAGCAAGACCCATGACCAACCTCTTGAAGAAGACCAAAGGATTTGAGTGGATGCCCGAGTGTGAGAAGAGCTTTCAGACTCTGAAAGAGAAGCTCACCACTACCCTGTGCTAGCCCTACGATATCGGCAAGACTTTGTTGTCTATTCCGATGCTTCCGGACAAGGATTGGGATGCGTGCGTGCGAATGGGAGAGTCATAGCTTATGCTTCCCGACAGCTAAAAGAGCACGAACAGCGTTACCCGACTCATGATCTTGAGCTAGCAGCCGTTGTGCATGCCTTGAAGATCTGGAGACACTACTTGATTGGGAACAAATGTGATATCTACACCGATCACAAGAGCCTGAAGTACTTCTTTACTTAGGAAGATACGAATATGAGACAACGCAAATGGCTCGAGCTGATTAAGGACTATGACCTGGAGATACACTATTATCCAGGGAAAGCCAACAAAGTCACCGATGCTTTGAGCCACAAGAGTCATTGTCATGCTTTGATCACATCTGCGCTACCTCTCGAGCTGAAGCAAGAGATAGAGGATTACCAGATCGAGATAGTACCACATGGTGTGCTGAATGAGCTTCGAGTACAGTACAACCTTGGGGACAAAATTCGTAAAGCACAGTCAGGCTGTCCTGAGATTCAAAAAATCCGAAGGCTGATGAAGAAAGGCAAGTGCCCTGAGTTCCATGAAGATCAACAAGGAACGGTTATGTACAAAGACAGAATCTGGCAAGGCCGATAGAGCGCAACCTTGCGAGAGGAGATCCTATCAGAGGGTCATGATTCCAAATATTGCATCCACCCTGGTAGCACCAAGATGTATACCAATCTGAAGAAGCACTTCTGGTGGGTTAACATGAAATCAGATATCGCGGGACATGTGGCTCGTTGCGACATTTGCAACAGTCAAAGCAGAACATGGGAGACCCGCTGGATTGTTGAAGCCACTAGATATTCCAGAGTGGAAATGGGAGCGTATCTCCATGGACTTCATAAATGGATTACCACGATCACCCAAAGGTAATGATTCCATCTGGGTAATAGTTGATCGTCTGACCAAAGTATCCCACTTCGTGCCGATCAAAGTTAGCCACACTGCGGAGAAGCTTGCAGATTTGTATGTTGAGCACATTCTTCGACTTCATGGAGCCCCCACCAATATTGTGTCCGATCGAGGAGTGGATTTCGTGTCCAATTTTTGGAAAGCACTCAATGATGCCATCGAACTACATTGGACTACAGCCACGACTTATCACCGAGAGACCGATGGACGCAGACGGAGCGAGTAAATCAGATTCTAGAAGATATGCTTCGAGCTTGTGTTCTGAAGTATGGGAGTGATTGGGAGAAGTGTTTACCTCATGCAGAGTTCTCCTACAACAACAGCTATCAGTCCAGTATCAAGATGACACCCTTTGAAGCATTGTATGGTAGATCCTGTAGAATACCTCTGATGTGGTCACAGACCAGAGAGAGATCATTCTTTGGCCCAGCTAAGATCAAAGAAGCTGAAGAAGGAGTCGCTAAGGTGCGAGAGAACCTGAAAGCCACACAAAGCCGACAGAAGAGCTATGCTGATAAGAGGCGGAAAGATCACCAGTTCTTTGCTGGAGACTTCGTATACCTCAAAGTGTCCCCCATGCGAAACACTAAGAGGTTCCACGTGAAAGGAAAGCTAGCCCCGAGATACGTAGCACCGTATAAGATCCGTGAGAGAGTTGGCAAGTTGGCCTATAGACTTGAGCTACCCCCAGAGTTGGCAGGAGTACACCCCGTGTTCCACGTGTCACAGCTACGCAAGTGTTTGAGGGTACTTGATGAGCAGATACCTGTTGATGCCCTAGACATTCAGGAGACCCTAGAGTATATGGAACATCCTATACAGATTCTCGGCACAGATGTCAAAGAGACAAGGAGCAAGACAATACCCATGTGCAAGGTTCAATGGAGCAACCATACCGAAAGAGAAGCGACATGGGAGAAAGAAGCAGATCTTCGGTTGCATTACCCCTACCTCTTTGAAAGGTATGCTTCACCTAAATCTCGAGGTCGAGATTCTAATGAGGGGGTAGGACTGTAACAACCCGGAAATTTCGAAACCTAAAAATTGCAACCAACAAAATTTTTTCTTAAATAGCCCATGAATGATGTATGTCATGTAGGTAAACCCTACCCTAGTTGCACAAGTAGCACCTACTAAATTTTTGTTGAGCATTTTGCATAATTAACTAACATGTTTGAGTTGGAGTTCTTTGATTTTACGTGATGCAAATAAAATCAACCACACTAATTAGTTGACCTTGCTTATGTTGCCATCCATTGGAAATGGAACCCTAAAACCCTAATGACCATTAATGGACCTCCCAAAGTGTTTGCATGTTGGCAACACATGTAGATACACATAAGGTGCCCATGGTATAGAGTAGATTGGAAAAGAAAATAGAAAAAGACTTAGGGAAGGAAAAGAAATTGGGCAAGGCTAATCTGGCCCAAGCTTCCTTGCCAAGCCAGCCCGGCCTGCCTTCCATCACCATCCAAGACATAACCCGGCCCGGCCGGGTGAGCTGCCCACGCTTGCGGTCAAGCCCGGCTAATCGCCCGAGCAAACCAGCCCGGCCGGCGCCGCGAATGGGCGCCCAAGCAACGCGCTTCCGCGGCGTGCCGCACCGAAGGAGGGGCAGGTTTGTCTTTTCCCAGCCCAGCTGCGTGGCCCCCGCCTGTCATCTCCTCCCTCTCACCTTTTCCCCCTCCTCTGCTTTCCAGCCAAGCAGAGCAGCGCCGCGATGGGAGGAGAGGATCCGAGGCCGTGCCTCGTGATCCCGTTCGTCCGCCCCATGGACCCGCATGGAGTGCCATAATCCATCCGCTGGGAACCAACACCCGGCGTGGTCACGCCCGGGCCTGGCGCCGAGCGGGGCGCGCCCACAGCCATGGCAGCGCCCATGACCTTGTCCCCTGGTTTTGACCACCCGTCGTCGCATTGGGATGCCACCGTGATCGGGATCGTGTGCGTGACCCGGAGAACCCCAACCTGGAGCCCGGGTCGCCCACCAACTCTTTCCCCCTTGGCCGGTCAACATCCATCCCGTGGCCATGAAGCTGCCGCCCTATAAAAGAGGTGCCCCTGGGCACCCTAGGGTTTTCCGGCACCTCGCCGCCACCCTTGTGGCTTTGCCCTGCCCGCTCAGCCAAGAAACCGAGAGAGAAGAGAGGGAAGGAGGAAGGAGAAGAGAGAAGGGAGGAAGAGGAGGACCGAGCGCCGGCTTCATGCCGGCCCGACGGAGCTTTGTCGGGACGAAGGAGCCGGCGCCGTATGACTACACCGGGCTGCTGCCGCCGTCTTGCACGGCTCAGGCCCCACGGCCGCGCCTGCCCACGTCGTGAATCGTACGCACGCTGAGCCACCGAGCCAAGGGAGAGCCGCCGTTGCCGTGCCGCCGCCGCTGGACCATCTGCGCGCGCTCGCTCGCGCACCCGCTTCGAGCCGGCAACCACCCAAGGTGAGCACCGATCCGCCGCTCACCATAGTTCTTTGTCTTTGCGTTCTAGCTCATCGCCGCCGTAGTGTTCCCCATCGTTCGGAGTGCCAAGACCGGACTTTTCTGCCGTGGCCATGGATCCCATGAACTAGCACGCCAAGAATGTCTAAGAGCTGGCCTTGCCGAGCTTCCCACGTTTGGGAACGCCGATGTTCAACACACTGCCGTGGTCGCGAACCGCCATAGCCATGAGCCACCTTGCCGCCGCCGTGTTCAGGGCAAACTAGGCCGTAACGTCCATCGCAGCCGCACCATGGGACCCGGCTCGCGTGGGAGACCCCGAAGGCCCTACCTTTTGCCCCTAAGAAGCCTGTCTGGCCTTGATGCATGCCTCGCCGGCGCGGAGCGCTGCCATGTGCGCCGTCGTGCCGTGCGCACGTTCTGACGAACCCGAGCCGCCTTTCGGGGTAGAAGAGGGTCGATGATGTCTGCCTAGACCCACCGGTCCTAACCGTTGAGCCAGAGGAGGAGAAGGGCCACTCCTGACCTCGCCATCGGCCGGCGCGCCGCCGCTCGAGCGGAGTCAGGGGATGGGGAATAGAAAGGGAGAAGACCAGCCGCCGGCCTAGACCCTGTCCACCGTGGCCGGGATCTGAGAAGGTAAGTGGACTGGCCCACGATAGACCCCGCCTGTGGTTTATGGACCACGCGGTGTAGTCCATAGTGAACCGGCCCGGTACACCCATCTGTACACCCGGCTGTTCGAAGCCCAAGGAGCCACGTGGCCTCGCCCGGTGGGCGACACGTGTCCGGGCCGGGAGCCCAACCCGACCCGCGACCGCCCACTCGGGCCCATATCCGGCCCACTCGGCCCATCCAGGGTTGACCGGGACCCACCTGTCGGTGACCGTACCCGTGGGACCCACCTGTCAGCCGCTGTTGCCGCTGGACCCGCATGACGTCAGCCGACCAACCAGAAAGTGCCACGTGTCAACCCCAGATTAACCCAGTCTTTTTCCAATTTGAAATTGATTAAACCTTAGAAAATTCATAACTAGTTCATACGATGTCAGAAAATTATGAAACAAGAGTCCAAATTTTTCTAATTTCAAGCTCTACGTCATAGGGTTATCCATGCGTGCTTTTTGGATATTTTTGGATATTTTGCTTCTTTATGGACCTCTTTAGGAGTCGCTTATCGCGACTCTACGTTACGTTTTCAGTCCCGGAGGAGGAGCTGCCTGAGGAGGACGACCCGGTGTACGACTACACCAAGTAACGAAGACTAGTACCACTACTTCCTCGACATCGCAGGTGTCATGGCAGCACTTTACTAGTAGAGAATCCTATTAGACATTGCAAGTAGATATGCTAGCGCTTTTACTTTACTCCTTTGCTAGTATATATATGATGCATGCTTTTGCCTGAGCCTTGAATGCCTTGATTGAAACCCTTCCACCCAAGTACCTAGCTTTGCGCTCGCACTTATATATACTTCTGCCCGCTTGCTTTGCGGCTATATCTCACTTATTGGTTATATATGATGATGAAGGAGTATATGTGCCGAATGATGTCTTTTGGTGCCGAGTGCCTTGTGATACTTGGTGACTCGTGATACCTGGTGAGTGAGACTCTACGTGTGACTTGGGTGTGTTGTGAGGGTCGAGTCGGCTGGACAGGATCTACGACGAGTCATAGAGGACGAGTCTTGCCGAGGGGGTGCAACCTGGGCATCCCTAAGAGAAAGGTACTGTGAGCGGGTACATGGTGACACGAAGTTGAGGAGATGTCTTGTCCGGGTCAACCTAAGGGACCGATGTATCGTTGGGACGGAATCGTGGGAACACGGTACTCACCACTCGCCCCCAAATGGGCGGGGATGGGTAGTCCGATTGGCTACGGCGGTGCCACTACTACTAGGTTGTTAGGCGGATAGTGTAGGGAAATGTTGGTGGTTGCTCGCCACATTGTCCTCAGAAGCGTAGTATCCCTGATGGGCCCGGTACTGCGTCTCACACTCTCAGTATGCCGGTGGTTCATCCGGAGTGTCCCAGGCTGAGTGGTAGGGTGGCATCGTACTAGTTAGAAGGCGGCGGAATCTTCCTAGATGCTCCTAGGGCATCGATGATGGTGATCGGGTGGTCTTGTGTACACGCTCTGCAGAGTTTAAATCAATACATATTGTCCTGCCTTCGGGCATGGATCTGACTTTTGGGCCTGGACTGCCTAAAGGTGTGCGCCGGCCTTCGAGCCTGGACGACCTAAAGGTGTGCGCCGGCTTACTTGTTGGGTTTACCCCATCGGTTACTGCTTTTGGCGAGTAGGAGAGGTGTCCTTCTCTTCTTACCTTGGGAGTACTAGTAGTGTGTGGGGAATTACGGCTGAGAGCCTAGCGGGCTGAGAGCCGATTAGGCAAGGCAGAAGGAGCTGAAGGGCTGTCTTGTCGCTAAGTGGTTATGAGAGTTGTGAGATGTGTGTGGTATATGGTGATGGTTTGGGAAGAACATGTGAGGTGGGATTGGAATTGTAATTGGAACTAATAATATTGATTATATTACTACTTGTTGCTTACATGCGCTAAGGATGCAAACCACAGCCAAATATTAGGATCGCCAGATCCCTTATTTTCTATTTCCACCAAAGCTCATTCGGTGCTGACCATGGCCTGCACATTTCTGGTGGTGTGCAGATTACTTGACTCACAGTATTAGAAGGATTAGATGGTCTCGTGCCTACGCTCAAGCTGGAGATGGATGATGATGATGCTTCGCGCCTAGCTTCCGGTCTTCGATCTTTGTTCGGATCTTTGCTTGACTCGATTGTTTCGCCAAGTGGCGATGTACTATTGTAAATTCTTCTATTTGTATTCTTTTTATTCGAAGTTGTTTTAGAATGTCGGTAATTCGGATAATGTGATGGAATGATCCTCGGGGACCATCGTGTTATGCTTCATTCGTGGATTTCCCTTCGCGGAAATCGGGGATGTTACACCGCCCGCCCGGGCACTTTGCCCTTACCACGGGGGGCGGATCGGTGTGAGGGACTCCGGCGCCGGTGCACGGCAGCCCCGGCATCACGACCCAACCGGCCCCGTGCGCCACTCCCGCCGCCCCGAGCCGCGGCGCCTCACGTAGCGTCATCTCGAGCAATCTCGTCGCGCCAAATCGCGGCGCCCCTCCGCGGCCTCCGCACACCATCTCGCGCTGCAGCGCTTGGCGCTTCCTCGTGGCGCCATCCCGCCACTAGGCTCCTCCCCCGCGAAGTTGGCCGTGACCCTCCTGGCGAGTGCCTCGCCGCCACCCTCTGAGGGAGCCGCGGGCCTCCCAGTGGCTCCCTCCGGCAGCGGCGAGGGAAGGGAATGGTGGTGGTGGCTTACTGGGATGGCGGCTAGGGTTCCGCCCATGTCGCCCTGTGCGGGAGGGCGAATCTCGGTGGAATGGGCCCTGACAGATTGTTACCGTAAAGCCAGAGGATGTTTAGTTTGGTCAAGTTGCTAAGGCTTTTAGGTATTCGACCACTTAAAAAATTGTGGCCTAGGTCCAAAATTTCTAGACTGGCGAGGCTCCCGAGCTCCTCGGGGATTGGTCCAGTGAGTAAGTTATATTCGGTGGAAAGGAAAAGCAATGTCGTCAGGTTCCCAAGGGATGCAGGGATATGGCCTGTGAGGTTGTTGGACGTAAATCCCAGCTGGCTGAGCCGACCCATGTTGCCCAACTCAGATGGTATGTTTCCATGGAGCCAGTTGCCGGCAAGATCGAGGTAGGAGAGCTCTGGTAGGGAGGTGATGGCCAGCGGGATCTCTTCACGGAGGCTATCGTAGATGAGGTCATTGTGTGTGAGGAATGAGAGCGCTGAGAAGTTGATCTCACCGAGGTAGCCCTCGAGGCCGGCGTTTGGCAGGGAGATCTCGGTCACCGCAAGGGGCGCACGGCGGCCACGGTGCACGGCGGCGCATGCCACGCCCGTCCAGTTGCTGCTGCACGGGCTCGTCCCGTGCTGCCAGGAGTCCAGTGCAGGTGACGAGTTCCGCAGGGTGGACTTCTAGTGGATGAGGGCCGCTATCTGGGACCCGAGATGCACGCCGCCATGATAGTGCCTTGCTGCGTCCGCGTGCAGGGAAGAAAAGGCACCAACAGAGCAACAAGCAGAGTATTATTAGCTCTATCGTGATCGCCATATATGGTTTTCTTTGTTCCTTTCTTTTGCTAGTAACAGCTAGCTTCTTAAGATGTCATTTGGTATTTGGATCTAGGTGTGCTGCTGCATGACACCTCAACTTAATTAGTACATATACAACCATGCTAGAGAGTGTAAAATAGTATTAGACTCTGTGTAGAGTCTGCATTGTGAGTACCCTAACATGCTTTTCTCGGTTTTTTTTTTTTGTCCCTATTTTTCCCTGACGGTCAATTATTACCTTCTAGATAGATCTATCTAGTATGGCCACCTTCACGTAATCTTAACAGATTTATTCTCACGCGTCCGTTTTCAACCCTTGGCGAACTAAAAGCTATCTTTGTTGCGCTTTATATGCACAATATAATATACTGTGCTGTGTGTGTAAGAAAATGCTGCAGCCAAATGCTAGTTAGTATTGATCATTTACTTTGTAGACAGAACGAGTTTGGCCATCTTCACGTAATCTTACCAAATTGAGACTAGCTATTTTTCCAATTGACCTGGCCACTACACGGAGCTTAGCTGACAAACACTGTATATGCATCCATACTATTTATTACCTCGAAGGTATTATAGACTTGGAGTCTAAATAAGACTTAGAGTCTTAGTTTTTCTCCCTCTCTCTTCCATAAATATACTGCCACATCAGCGCCACATCAGCAAAGTACAATAAAAATTAAGGTAATAAATAGGCTTAGACTCTATGGTAGAGTCTCTATTGTGAGTGACCTTAACCAACTCATCCCCTACGGCCATGCAAGTCATAAGTCACATTGCTTACCACTAAACCTTAAAGCTCTGCTAAAAAAAGCTAAACCATAAAGTCACTTATGTTGATATATTTCTTTTTATATTCACTGTTAACCGACTCATCCC